>JADBJO010001113.1:2500-262500 GCA_016801955.1 Conus betulinus
ACTATATACTGCTGCTGCTACTGCTACTAGTGATACTACTACTACTACTACTACTACTACTACTACTAGGTGATGCTACTACTACTACTATTGATTGCATACCACAGCTACCGCTACTGCTAGTACTGCTGCTGCTGCGATTACTACTGCTACTACTACTACTACTGACTACTACTACTACCAGCTGATGCTACAGACTGGATACTACAACTACTACTCCTACTACTACTCCTACTACTACCATTAATGACTACATGCTACTAGTTGACACTACTGACTACTACTACTACTACTACTGACTACGCAATACTTATGACTACATGCTACCAGTTGATACTACTGACTACATACTACGACTACTACTACTAGCTGATACTACTGACTACATGCTGCTGCTGCTGCTACTACTACTTCTACTAGGTGATACTACTACTACTACTACTACTACTACTACTACTACTACGACTACTACTAGTACTATCAGTAGTAGTAGTAGTAGTAGTAGTAGGTGATACTACTACTACTTCGACGACTACTACTACTACTATCAGTAGTATGTAGTCAGTAGTAGTAGTATCACCTAGTAGTAGTAGTAGTAGTAGTAGTCAGTAGTATCAACTGGTAGCATGTAGTCAATACAGTCGACTCCGCTTATAAGAACCTCGCTTACAAGAAACTCCGCTTATAACCTTACCTTAACCTTAAATCTCTCTCTGCCAGGAGGCACATAAGGGCTGGGCGTCTCTCCTCCATTGTGTTCGGTCTGCAGCTGCATGTTTTCCAGCCTGTGTCGTTTCTCTCCTCCACCATTCGCCGCCATGTTGTTTTCGGTCGGCCTCTTTTCCTTCTTCCCTCTGGTCCAACCAAGGGCCACAGCACAGTCGTCGTTCCTCTCCTTCCTCATTATGTGCCCAATCCAGTTCCACCTCCGTCTCCTCACCTCCTCGCTGATCTTTCCTGCTTCTGCCATCTCAAGAACTGTCTTATTGGAGACATGTTGTTGCCATCGGATCTTGAAAATCCCTCTTAGACACTTGGTCTGGAAGGTGTCAACTTTTCTTCCTCTCCTTAGTCAGTTTCCAAGTCTCGCATCCGTAGAGTAGGACGAACAAGACAAGGCTCTTGAAAAGGGAAGCTTTAGTCTTTCTGCCTATGTCGCTGGCTTGCAGATGTTTGTTAGCCGCTTCATCTGTGCGCTGGCCAAGGCTACTCTCTTCTTGACATCAGCTGTGCCTCCACCGTCCTTTGTCACGTTTGCACCCAGATATGTGGAGTTCTCTACCTCTTCTACTTCACTTTCTACAATTTTTCAGTTTATCCTCACTCCTGCTGTTGGCTTTCATGGCTTTGCACTTCTTGGCATTCAGCTTCAGTCAACTTTGGCTGTACTGTCTTGAAGTTTTGCTGTTTTGGTCTGAAGGTGGTTCATTGTTGAGGATAGGATGGCGAGGTCATCCGCGAAGTCCAGGTCCTCCAACATGGTTGTGAAGTTCTATCCTATCCCGGTTCTCTCACCCTCTATGGTTTTCCGCATGACCCAGTCAATCACTAGCAGGAATAGGATCCTGACATGCAGCAACCCTGCTTCACCCCGGTCATCACTGAGAAACAGTCTGTTGTTTCATTTTCATCAATTACGTAGCACTGGAAGTCCTCATAAAGGGTCTTGACCATCCGGATCAGTTTCTGCGGGACTCCATACTGACGCATGATGATCCAAAGGCTGTCACGGTGTATGGAGTCAAAGGCCTTTTCGAAGTCGACAAAATGGATGTACAGCGTAGCATTCCATTCGTTGACTTGTTCCAGAATATTCCTGAGGATGAATATCTGGTTGACAGTTCCTCTGCCTGTCCTGAAGCCGGCTTGTTCTTTCCTGAGTGAGGAATCCACGCCTGTCTGTATCCTGCTGATAAGGATCCTGCTGAGCACCTTGCTGGCCAGTGGCAGCAAGGTAACTCCCCGCCAGTTACCACACTCCTGAAGGTGACCTTTTTTTTTTTTTTTTCGGAATTTTGCAAATTAGTCCTTTTGTCCACTGTGTAGGAACTGTCTCTTTCTCCCAAATGAGGTCAAAGGTCCGTTTGAGTTCTTGGCTGGTTTGCTCAATGTCTGCTTTGAGCATTTCTGCTGAAATTTGGTCTACTCCAGGTGCTTTTCCGTCTCTGAGGGCCTTCAGTGCTGTTTTAATCTCCTGAATGGTTGGTGCTTCCACTGAGATGTCAAGCTCTTCTGTCTCTTTCTCTTCTTCTTCTTCTGGTTCCTCCGGTGCCTTTCTGTTCAGCACTTCATGGAAATGCTCTTTCCACCTCCCTAGCCTGGCGTCTTTGTTCTTCAACAGTTCTCCATTCTTGTTCTTCACTGCTGCTGCTTGCTTGGTGCTCTGTCCTGTCAGCTGCTTCACTATATACTGTACAGTTCTTTCTGCCTTCCATTCTCCGCTGCGTTCTGTGCTCGTTCTGCTTTCTCTGACATCCACCCCCTTCTGTCCTCCCTCACACTCTTCTTTCACCTCTTTGTCCTTCTCCTTGTATTCCTCCCTCATTCTGTTTTTGATTCTCTCTGAGCGGGTACTGTCAATCCTCGTCTTTATTCCTTTCCTTTCGTCAAAGAGTTTCCAGCTGTTGTCACTAATCCATGGCTTGCTTTTCCCTTTTCTTAAACCGAGCACCTCTTCCGCTGACTTGACATATGCATCTTTTGCTGCTCCCACACCTCCTCTACGTCTTCGCTCTCGTCCCTGGTCTCTTCCAGCTTGCCTCTTACTGTCTCACAGTACTTCTTCCTTGTCTCTTCATTGTTCAGACGTTCAACGTCTAGTCTCGGCTTGACCTTGTTATTTCTGTGTGAGCTGAGACGCAGTTTGATGCGAGTCCTCACCAGAAAGTGGTCACTGTTGGCATCAGCTCCCTCTGTACTCGACTCGACAGTCTAGTACAGACGATCTCCACTGTCCGCTGATCAAAAGGCAGTCAATTTGATTCCGCATCCTCCTCCATCTGCTGATACCCATGGTGCCTTGTGAATATCTTTATGGGGAAATAGTATTCCTGCTATTACAAACCCATTCAGCTGACAAAACTCGCACAATCTCTCTCCATTGCCATTCTGTGTTCCAAGTCCATGTACGCCCATAGTCCTCTCATACCCTCTGTTATCATTTCCAACCTTTGCGTTAAAGTCCCCCATGATGATGATGATGTCATTCTTGTTGCAACCGTCACTGCTTCCTGTAGTTCTTGATAGAAGTGTTCCTTCTCGTCTTCTCTCTCATTGTGTGGGGCGCACACTTGAATAATAGTCACTCTCCTGTACCTTGAGTAGAATCTGGCTGTTATGATCCTCTTGTTGATGTGGGTCCATTCCATGAGATTCCTGGTTCCTGGCTAATCATGATGGCAACACCATCCTCATGCAGTTCGTCATCTCCGCTGTAAATCAGTGTCTGTCCCGAAGCCATCCTCATCCTGCCTGCTCCTGTCCATCTGCACTCGCTAATTCCAAGGATGTCCAGCTGGCACCCCTCCATCTCTCTCGCGATATGTGCCGCATCTCCTCCTCTGTACATTGTCCTCACATTCCAATGTCCAATGGTAAAGGTTATTCTGGGGCTTGCTAAAGATCTCGTCGGACGGTGAGCTTCCCGAAGGCTTTGACCCATCGTCGTCATGGTGCCGGTGTCGGCGATCCCTGCTCCCCCTGGTCTTGATGCACATTGATGTCCGTAGTTTCTGTAACTGATGGATTTTTTCCAGGAGTAGGTAGTTAACCTCCTGCCCAACCCCCATGCTTGGAGGACCAGGGTTTTCTGTTGGGGTTTTCCTTCCCTTAGACTGCGTTGGTCCACGACTCCATTACGGAGTACCCTCCCATCCGCCACCCAAGAGGACGCGCCTCTACGCCGTGCAGTCCCAGCGCGAGGTCCGCTTATAAGAAAGCAAAAAAATTGTCCCTGCCGAGGTTGTTCTTTGTGATTACTTACAAAAACTCTTATATAAGAAACTCTGTTACAAGAAACCTTGTCTACAGAAACACGATTTCTTGCTCCAGACACGATTTCCCTCCGATTTAAGAAACTTCTGCTCAGCTATAGGAAACTCACTTTTGAGTTCCTTGTTAAAGAGGTTTGACCGTAAAGGAAACTGAAAGTTAAAATTTTCCGGGAAGTGGGCTTTTGTTCTTAGGCAGAACCGAAACTAGCACCATGTCTTTGTCTCGTGTCGATAGTGGGTGTTACCATTCTTTCCATTTCTATTTTCGCAGCTGTTGTAGAAATCTGTGAGTCAGTGACCACTCAGCAGCTCTGTTTCTTGGCTACATTCGCAATGGCTGAAGGAAGAAAGCGGCAAGCAATCTCCTTAAAGAGAAAAATTGAGATAATCAATGCTGTGGAAGCCAATTCAAACAAGAAAAATAAAACTATTGCTGAGGAGTTTCAAGTTCCTGTGTCATCGGTATCCAACATTTTGAAAGAGAAATAGAAGTACCTGGATCAATTTGCCTGTGGTACAAAAGATGTGACCAGAAAACGTGACAGTCACGAGGTTGTCGACACCGAGCTCTTGAAATGGTTTACTGAATCAAGGTTAGGCTAATCTCTCTCTCTCTCTCTCTCTCTCTCTCTCTCTCTCTCTCTCTCTCTCTCTCTGGAACTGTGGAAAGAATACACAACAAACATGATTTATTCATTATAATGTAAAACTAAAAACTAAAGAGGTGATGGATGAGTGCGCACTTATGTGTATGCATGTGTGTGTGCGCGCGCGCACGTGCCTCTGTGTGTGTGTGTGTGTGTGTGTGTGTGTGTGTGTGTGTGTGTGTGTGTGTGTATTTTGCACTATGCAACATACATCAGGCATGGGAATTCTCCTCGGATCTGCAAATTTCAGGGAAAAGAAGCCGACCTTCTTAAGAAACCTCTGATATAAGAAACCAAAAAATTGTGTCCCCATGACTTTCTTATATGCGAAGTGTACTGTACTAGTATGTTGTCAGTAGTACCAGCTGGTAGAAGTCGTAGTAGTAGTAGTAGTAGTCGCAGTAGTAGTAGTAGTAGTAGTAGTAGTAGTAGTAGTAAGAGTAGTAGCAGTATTTAGTCTGTAGCATCACCTGGCAGTATGTAGTCAGTAGTAGTAGTAGTAGTATGTAGTCAGTAGTATCAGCTAGTGGTAGTAGTATGTAGTCAGTAGGATCAACTGGTAGCATGTAGTCATTAGTATTATGTAGTCAGTAGTACCAGCTGGGGGTAGTAGTAGTAGTAGTATCTAGTCTGTAGCATCAGCTGGTAGTATGTAGTCAGCAGCAGCAGCGCAGCAGCAGTAGTAGTAGTATGTAGTCAGCAGTATCAGCTGGTTGTATGTAGTCAGTAGCATCGGATGGCAGCATGTAGTCAGTAGTAGTAGGAGGAGTAGTGGTGGAAGTAGTAGTAGTCGTAGTATGTAGTCACTACTACCAGCTGGTAGTAGGAGTAATTGAAGTATGTACTCAGTAGCATCAGCTTGTAACATGTAGTCAGTAGTAGTAGTAGTAGTAGTAGAAGTAGCACTAGTAGTTGTTGTAGAAGCAGCAGCAGCAGCAGCAGTAGTAGTAGTAGTAGTGTAGTCAGTACTATTAGCTAGCAGTATGCGTAGTGTGTAGTGAGTAGCATCAGATTCTAGTATGTAGTCAGTAGTATCAGCTCGTAGTGGTATTAGTGGTAGTATGCAGTCAGTAGTGTCAGCTGGTAGTGTGTAGCCAGTAGAATCAGCTGGTGGTAGTAGTAGTAGTAGTAGTAGTAGTAGTAGCAGCAGCAGCAGCAGCAGCAGCAGTAGCAGTTAATCAGTATCATCTGATAGTATGCAGTCAGTAGTATCAGCTAGTAGTGATAGTAGTAGTAATTGTATGTAGTCACCAGTATCAGTTGGTAGCATGTAGTCAGTAGTATCAGCAGGTAGTAGTAGTAATACTAGTAGTTGTACTATGTACTCAGTATTATCAAGTAGTAGTAGTAGTAGCAGTAGCAGTAGCAGCAGCAGCAGCAGCAGCAGTAGCAGTATAGTAGCAGTTTGTAAGCAAGTTTGTAATCAGTAGTAGTAGTAATAGCAGTAGTAGTAGCAATCAGTAGTATCAGCTCGTAGCATGTGGTCAGTAGTTTCAGGTGATAGTAGTACTGTAGCAGTGTGTAGTCAGTAGTATCACCACGTAGCATGCAGTCAGTAGTCTTGGCCAGTAGTAGTAGTAGTAGTAGTAGTAGTAGTAGTAGCAGAAGCAGCAGCAGCAGTAGTAATAGTAGTAGTAGTAGTAGCATTTAGTCAGTAGTATCAGCTGGTAGTATGTAGTCAGTAATATCAGCTAGTTGTATGTAGTCATTAGCATCAGCTGGTAGTGGTAGTATAGTAGTAGTAGTAGTAGTAGTAGTACTTGTAGTACTAGTAGTACTAGCAGCATTAGTAGTAGTAGCAGTAGCTGTAGTCAGTAGTAGTAGTAGCAGTAGTAGTAGTAGTATCAGCTAGTAGTAGAAGTATCAGCTGGCAGTAGTAGTAGTAGTAGTAGTAGTAGTAATTATAGTAGTAGTAGTAGTATCAGTTAGTCGTAGTAGTAGTATATAGTCAGTAGTATCAGCTGTTAGCATGTAGTCAGTAGCGTGAACTGGTAGTAGTAGTAGTAGTAGTAGCAGCAGCAGCAGCAGCAGCAGTAGTAGTAGTAGCAGCAGCAGCAGCAGTAGCAACAGCAGTAGCTGTAGTATGTAGTCAGTAGTATCAGCTGGTAGTACTAGTAGTATGACGTCAGTAGTATCAGCCGTAGCATGCAGTAAGTAGTAGCAGGTTTTCAGTAGTACCATCTGGTAGAAGTTGTAGTAGTATGTAGTCAGTAGCAGTAGCACCAGCCAGTGTTAGTAGTAGTAGTAGCAGCAGCAGCAGTAGCAGTAGTAGTAGTAGTAGTAGTAGTAGTAGCAGCAGCAGCAGTAGCAGCAGCAGTAGCTGTAGTATGTAGTCAGTAGTATCAGCTGGTAGTACTAGTAGTATGACGTCAGTAGTATCAGCCGTAGCATGCAGCAAGTAGTAGCAGGTTTTCAGTAATACCAACTGGTAGAAGTTGTAGTAGTATGTAGTCAGTAGCACCAGCAGTGGTAGTAGTAGTAATAGTAGTAGTAGGAGGAGGAGGAGGAGGAGGAGGAAGAGGAGGAGGAGGAGGAGGAGGAGGAACGTTTGCTGAGGAGCAACGGGTTTTTCCGGTGGTGAGCACTGGTACTGACGAAGTTACTTAAACAGCGGAAAGATCCCTGTCCGTTCCCAGGATAGATATATCCTTGAGGACCCGGAAATGACCCACGATTTCCTTTTTAGTAATTTCCCTGTCCCGGTGGGATTGTACATGATGCATGAGACTCAAAGATGGAAGATTCTCCTTTCCTAGCCACGCCCTTATCCTGCAATACTGATCAGCCATCTGACACATTTCCCCAACGCTTTCAGACTGCCTTTCTTTTTATGGAAAATGGCCAGATCTTTGCTTACGCTCTGGAAAAGTTGTTCTCTAAGAAGGAGATCTCGCAGTGATTGAAAAGTTTTGTTTGTTTTTGATAAATCGATCTATCGATGTAAGCAATGACTCATACGAATTAGAAACCACGGAAACGGTTCTCTTTGTCAGGGCGCACAGAACGGAAAGGTTCGCGAAAACGATCGGCAGAATGTTGAAATTTCTTGAGTTCTTCTTTCAACTGATCCCAAGTTAAATTTTGTTTCGCCGCGAGTGTGTGGCACAGTGCCAAAGCGCTACCCTTAAACAACGACGCAATATACAATGTTCACTTTTCCGTTGGCCAACCACAAGACGTTTTCGTGACTTTCAAATCGGAAAAGAAAACTATCGATGTCATCCCTTTTTTCCTCGAAAGGTGGTAACTTTGGAATATATGCTGTTTTTTGTAGAGGCGCGCTTGCGGAACTGACTGGTGGAGCTGGTGGAGGTTCTCTCGATGCCTGTAATCTTTTAATTTCAGCATCGGTCTCTATTTCTAACTGCCTCAACTTAAATTGACGTTCTTTATCTTCAGATTCCCTCTGTAGTCTTTTTAGTTCAAACTCCAGTTGTAGTTTCCTTTCATTTTCTTCTCTGTATCTTAGTCTGTCTGCCCTATCTATGCATTCTTGCACATAGTTGGTAAGTTTTTCTCCATCAAAACCCAAACTTTCTGCTTGTTGAACATCTTTATCAAAATCATCCATAATGAACTGTCAAGAGATATAAACACAAAACAATTTCTAAGTATGAATAAAAATAAGGCGATATATGATGGTGTTATATGTTTCAAAAAAACGTACTTATTATAATATATACAAATAAAGAATTCAATTTCCGGTGTAAACAGAAAACAGCTTACCAAAACAGGAGAGATATGAAACCCAGGGAATGTATTTTCCCAAAAGTAATTTGTTTTCGAAAACAGCTATCAATTTGGAATTTTAAAAAAATGAAGTTCAGTGCTAATCCCTGTGTTTTTCCTAAGAAAGGGGAAAAAAACGTAATACTAAATTTTTTTTTCTGGAAATAAATTCTTTATGAAGTTTTAGTTCAATGTTCTTGTTGTTAGTCCTTCTTTCTTACTTAATTTCAAATGAATTTTCAAAATGGAGCGACTGATGGCGGAGAACGAAAGCAACATTTAGAAAGAGTGGGGATTAGTTGCCGCCAAGGACATTGACAAACAAAGTACAGAACAAGACACGATGCATTTCGACCTCTTGGGTCTTCTTCAAGCAAAAAATAGATCACATTTAACATTTAGGGCAGTACAAACAAAGAACGAAGAGAGACTTATCTGATGTCCATGTGGTGTGCTATGAAGAATGGCCGACAGAAGGAAATTTCCTTCTGTCGGCCATTCTTCACAGCACACCACATGGACATCAGATATTTTCTCTTCGTTCTTTCTTTGTACTGTCCTAAATGTTAAATGTGATCTATTTTTTTGCTTGAAGAAGACCCAAGAGGTCGAAATGCATCGTGTCTCGTCCTGTACTTTGTTTGTCAATGTCCTTGGCGGCAACTAATCCCCACTCTTTCTAATTTTTTTTTTTCAAATGAATTCACAAAACGAATGTCTCGCCTTATACGAGAAATGAAAATGAATTTACAAAACAAATCGAATCACAAACAATTAAAGGTGGGGGAGAAACACAAACTAGCGGAAATCCTACCTAAAAGATGAAAATGTTGAAAAGGAAAAAAAAGATAGGAGCTTATAGCAAAGATGGTGTAGAGATTTTGGAAAAGGGGGTGAAAAGGAAATTAAAGGATACACAGGATTGGAATAGTGAGATGAAATCAAGAAAAGCAAAAGAAGCCCTCAGACAGCACCCTGGTGGTCACTGTCTTACATGAAACTGGAGACGGGGAAAAAATATACACAATATACACAACACTATAGTAATAATACAAGATGATAAACAATCAGTCAATAAATGCACAGTCACCCAAACACAAAACTAAAAAAAAAAAAAAAATAATACAAGATGATAAACAATCAATCAATAAAGGCACAATCACCCCAACCTCAAAACAAAACAAAACAAAACAAAAAAAAAAAGAATAGATAATCAAGAAAAAGATGTTTATTCAGGCTGAGCCGTTATCAACTCCATCACCTACACCAGTCGAGTGATGGAGTGAAGTCGATCCCACACTCAGAGGGGTAAGAGGAAAAATCGAAATGAAATGATAGGAAAGGGAAAGAAATAAATATTAATGAGAGTGGGGAGGGACTATCGACTCTCAAACGCCATGCCCCCCTGCTAAATCAGAGCAGGAAGAGGTTGGGGCTATCAGTGCTGGGGAAGGGGACAAAAGAAATTCTAATATTCTAGGGGAAGGACAGCGACTCCTCAACGCCTTGCACCCTTGCTGTCAGGTACGAGCAAGAGGAGGCTGAGGCTATCAGTCCTGAGAGGGGAAGTGTCAAAAAGAAATCCTACAAAAAAAAAAAAAAAAAAAAATTAACGGAGTAGAGCAACCAAAAGAAATCTCAAAC
Organism: Conus betulinus; assembly: GCA_016801955.1. NCBI lineage: Eukaryota > Metazoa > Mollusca > Gastropoda > Neogastropoda > Conidae > Conus > Conus betulinus. The sequence goes on from JADBJO010001113.1 coordinate 12,513, forward strand.
GCCCGAAATACACATAGGAATAGAAAAGAAAGCAAATGCAAATATTATACGCAATAAATAATTAAACTAAATAATATTTTTTTTCCTTCCCACAAACCCTTGAGGGTACAAATCAAAATCGTTTTTTTTCCCAAATGAAAATCTATCTCTTTTTTCCAGGTCCCGAGGGCACTTATAGAACAAAAAACAATGTCAGCTACGTCGGGGTCACCACTGTCACATTGTCACTCTTGCACACACGCATTCATGACAGCATTTACCCCATACGCACAGGCAATCCCTCCAGTCAACCACAAGGCGCACTACAGAATGTTTTTTCTTCTTCCCCCTCTGCTCTGTGGAAAACACTTTACTAAGTGAATTGAACAATTCAGACAACGTTCATCACACTCCCGTATCTATCAAACAAATATTATACATGTTTCTCTCTCTCTTCACACTGAGAGATAAATCAAGTTACGAACTGATATCAATAAATTCTTACAAGATTCCTCCTTCTTGCCGGAGAAAGAATACACACATTCTCCAAGAGTATAAAGTCATGGCCTTTTACACAACATTGGCCCAGGATCCAGACCAGGAGAATAAATCATTCATGCATTCATGATGCCATACCTGCATCAGAGAAAGCGCGCTGGTGACCTACTCGTTTTTGAGTGAACCAGTCTTTTAGGAAGAAGAAGCGCTCGCCCCAAACCATCATGATGCCCTGCCCGCATCAGAAAAAGCGATTGCCCCTTGAACTCTCCAGTCCCTGGATGAGATTCGACTCCTCTAACTGGGGTCTTCAATTGCTGCGGCTGACTATCGGTGTGTTCCCCACACCATGGCCGTCGTTAAACACCCGTCTCAGCACTTAGTAAACAGAAGCCGTCGCAGCATCAGAGGAGGAATAGCTGACGGGTTGAAGGGCTGAAACACGAATAAGGTTCGTGTAAGTAACCTGCTTCCCAATTCAGCATATGAATTCTTTCTTTCTTTCTTTCTCTTTCCTTAAGGTTTTCCCCTTACCTTTCCCCAACTATCTATGGCTCACCAGGTAGTGACTGGTCAGCGGTGAGGACCCCTTGACCAACGTCCTGACGGGTTCGAGTCTTTAGGCCATCTCCTGGGCTAAAACTAATTCTTTCTCCTTCCTCGTAGTGAGTGCATACTCAGTGTTCAAAACACATGACCAGTACCTTACCAGCCCTTATTAAACTATCTCTCAGTGGTTATTTTCACCCAATGACCCACCTCTTGTTCATTTTTACTGAGTGATCCTCACAATTATTGGGGACGCCTGCTATACTAGTCAAGCCACACTCAAACACACACACATTTGCATTGTAATTTTCTTCAGCATGATTGTTGCCGTGCTAGAATGAAAGGAGGATAGTGACTTCCCATCTCCTAAGCCTTTTATCCTTCGTAAGATTTAATAAAAGACAGACATGAGAGTGAGAGAGGGGGGTGGAGGGGGGTGGAGGGAGACACACAGAGACGGAGACAACCGGACAGACAGACAAATAGACCACCAGAGAGAGAGACAGACAGACAGACAGACAGACAGACAGAGGGGTAGGGGGGGGAGGGAGGGAGGAAGGGGAATGTATATTAAATGTTTATTTCTCATATCGTGACTAACATAAAACTGATGTTTTGGGGTGGGGGAGTTAATCTAAAACGGGGGGAGGGGGGGGAGGGGGTCATTCTGGCGTGGTTTGTTTTATCTCCGGGGAGTTAAAATTGGCACGTGCTAATTTTAACTCCTGAGGGTTTAAAAATGGTGGAGAGTTAAAATGGATCGTTACACTGATAAGCTTGATCCCTTCCATTTCCAGAGAGAACTGTGGTTTCAAATGGACTGAACTTTAAAAGCTCTATACTCAAGGAAAATAGGACGTAAGATCGACCAAGGAAAAACAAAAACAGTAATGTTCACAACGGAAACTGATCCTTAAGTGCTCCTTGTAGACTACTCAAATATGCAGTGGATTCGGAAGACATTTTACAGGAGGGGAGGAAGGGACAGCCCGAACTGACAGCAAGCCACTGCAGTCTTGCGACATTTTGACTCACGAACAAGTCACCGCAGTCTTGCCACATTTTGACTCACGAACAAGCCACCGCAGTCTTGCCACATTTTGACTCACGAACAAGCCACCGCAGTCTTGCCACATTTTGACTCACGAACAAGCCACCGCAGTCTTGCCACATTTTGACTCACGAACAAGCCACCGCAGTCTTGCCACATTTTGACTCACGAACAAGCCACTGCAATCTGCCACATTTTGACTCAAGAAAGTTGGCCGGGTGAGGAAAGTGAGAAAGGAGCGAGAAGGGGGTGTGGAGGAAGACCCAGCGCAGCGACTGAAATGTTTATGAAAAACAGTTCTCCACTCCCACCTCCCACTGCGTATTGTCCTGTGGATCTCAACAGTAGGCTACTACCTGCATGAGTATTTCAGGATCACTTTTTTCTTATTGGAAAAATGATAGTTTCACCAGGTTCAAGACCATCTCAGGCTTCAAAAAAAAAAAAAAAAAAAAAAAATGAAGAAAAAGGATATCAGGGAGTCCGCCAAACAGAGGGGACAAAAAAAAACCCCACAAGACAAAACATGACACGTTTCGACCTCTTTGTGTTTTGTCTTGTAATTTATTTGTCCCCTGTTGTTTGACGGACTCACTAATAACTACAAAAAAAAAAAAAAAAAAAAAAAAAAATTCCGTTGCAGTCACCTCACTTTGAAACCATTTCAGGCTTGCACAACAACCAAAAAAAAAAGCATTGCACAGCCTGATACATACAAGGACAAGTAAAGCAACAGAACTGAAATCAGATGTCATGACTCACCTTGTAGTAGGCATCCTTCAGTCTCGGAAGACTATGGAGTTGCGCTCTAGGTGTCTATTCTGGAACAGCGACGGGTGTGGCTGGCCAGTCCGACGCAGGAATGACAGTCGTGAAGTCTGACGCTGGTCTGTCTGCCTGTGCTGCAGCCTTTCTTCTCATTCTCTTTTCCCCGTGCTGCTGAGTGAGTGTCTCTTCGAACTTGGAGAGACCTTTCTGCACAGTCTGTCTCCAGGCTGACCGTTCAAGGGCTGTTGCTTCCCAGTTGTTCTGGTCAATCTTCAAGGCTTTTAGGTCCCTCTTGCACACGTCTTTGAATCGCAGCTGTGGTCTGCCTGTGGGACGTTTTCCCTGCACAAGTTCTCCATAGAGGAGGTCTTTAGGGATCCGTCCGTCATCCATGCGCACGACATGGCCGAGCCAGCACATACGTCTCTGTTTCAGCAGCGTGTACATGCTGCTGATGCATCCGGCTCTTTCCAGGACAGTGTTGTTTGGGACCTTGTCCTGCCAGGTGATGTCAGAATGCGTCGAAGGCTATGCATATGGAAAGCATTGAGCTTTCGCTCTTGCCGGGCACGCAAAGTCTAAGACTCGCTGCCATACAGGAGGGTGCTCACGACGCAGGCTCTGTAGATCTGGATCTTTGTGTGCTCAGTCAGCTTGCTGTTGTTCCATGCTTTCTTTGTCAGTCTGGTCATGGTGGTAGCTGCCTTGCCGATGCGCCTGTTGAGCTCTGCATCAAGTGAGAGGGGGTGTCTGAGATATTTGAGCCCAGATAAACAAAGTCATGGACGACATCCAGTTCATGGTCATTGATGCTGATGACTGGGGGGAGAGTCAACATCCTGTCCCATGACCTGTGTTTTTCTTCAAGCTTATGGTAAGCCCGAAGTCTTGGCAGGCATCGCTGAAGCAAGTCATGAGCTGCTGTAGGTCCTCGACTGAGTGGGAGGTTACTGCTGCATCGTCTGCAAAGAGGAAGTCACGCAGGCTCCTCAGCTTGACTTTAGTCTTGGCTCTTAATCTGGAGAGGTTGAAGAGAGCTTTCCGTCTGTCTGGTTCGGAGGTAGATACCTTCAGCTGCAGGACCAAATGCGTGTTTCAGCATCACAGCAAAGAAGATTCTAAACAGGGTGGGAGACAGGACACAACCCTGTTTCACTCCACTCCGTATGTTGAAGGCAGCTGATGTTGAGCCGTCAAAGACGACAGTGCCTTTCATGTCTTCGTGGAAGGATCTGATGATGCTGAGAAGTTTGGGTGGACATCCAGTCTTGGGGAGGATCTTGAAGAGGCCATCCCTGCTGACCAGATCGAAAGCCTTTGTGAGATCTATGAAGGCAATGAAGAGTGATTGCCTTTGCTCCCTACATTTCTCCTGAAGTTGTTTAAGGGAGAAGATCATATCTATAGTGGATCTGTTGGCACGGAAACCGCACTGCAATTCAGGGAAAATTTGCTCTGCAAGTACTCGAAGCCTCTTCAGTACTACTCGTGCAAAGACTTTCCCAACGATACTAAGGAGGGATATTCCACGATAATTATTGCAATCGCTTCTGTCACCCTTTGTTTTTGTACAGTGTGACGACGTTAGCATCCCTCATGTCTTGTGGTACTTCGCCTTCACTCCAGCAGAGGCAGAGGATTTCATGCAACCCGTGATAAGTGTGTCTCTTTACAGCACTTCAGTACTTCGGCGGGAATACCGTCTTTCCCTGGTGCCTTGCCAGAGGCAAGAGAGTCCAGGGCTTCGTTGAGTTCGTCTATGCTTGGTTCTCTGTCAAGCTCTTCCAGTTCTGGTAGGCACTCTATGGCATTCAGGGCATCTTCTGTGACTACATTTTCCCTTGCATATAGCTCAGTGTAGTGTTCTACCCAGCGCTCCATCTGTTGTACAAGGACAAGTAAAGGTACAGAACTGAAACCTGATGTCATGACTCACCTTGACAGTACCTATAAACGGTGTTGAAGTGCTGTCCATTTTGCAGATCAAGACTTCAACAGCCGCTGTCTGCAGTCCTCGGAGGAACTATGCATGCGTTGTGTGAGAACTATCTTGCGTTGTGAGAGAACTATGCCTGCATTGTGTGAGAACTATGCCTTCGTTGTGTGAGAAATGCCTGCGTTGTAGGAAAACTATGCATGCCTTGTGGGAGAACTATACATGCGTTGTGGGAGAACTCCACCTGCCTAGGAGAACTATGCCTGCGTTGTGGAGAAATATGCCTGTGTTGTGGGAGAACCATGCCTGCGATGTCAGATAACTATGTCTGCGTTGTGAGAAAACTATGCCTGCCTTGTAGAACTATGCCTGCGTTGTGGGAAACTATGCTTGTATTGTGGGAGAACCATGCTTGCGATGTGGGAGAAATATGCCTGCATTGTGGGGAAAATATGCTTGCGTTGTGGAAGCCAGTCACTTACTGGCCCGGCTATTTAGTCTACTCCCGTCGGCTTTCCTATTTCCACATGTTACCAACAGAGCCTGTCCCACTCTTCTCCTAAAAAAAGAAAGAAAGGAAAGCAAAGCTTGAAAAAAAAAATTCTGTAAGGCTCTTCTCTCTCTCTCTCTCTCTCTCTCTCTCTCTCTCTCTCTCTCTCTCTCACACACACACACACACACACACACACACACACACACACATCTGCGAATAATGTCGAAGCTTGGATGTTCTCTATCAACCTCCAATCCTGGCAATACGCCATATGCCGTGAACCTTCGAAATCTGCTAACAGCAACTATGCCAGTGTAGACGTGTCCTACGAGCAAAGTGAGCTCATACTGACTATCTCACCGTAATACTCCGGCTGGACACGAATTTATGCGAAATCTAACCTGGCGTTAGACTGAATTGGGAATGGATCATGTCACTCTGAAAAATCCAGTCAAACTATTAGAATCGGGGGGGGGGGGGGGGGGGGGGGGGGGGGGGGGGGGGGGGGGGGGGGGGGGGGGGGGGGGGGGGGGGGGGGGGGGAGCGAACCTTGCACAGCAGTAATCAAATGATAAGGGACCCAAACACTGAAGCGGAAGATGCTTTGTCAATGACGATCTCCAAATCCTTATTGCAATGCTAGAGATTAGCGAGTAATTCTAAACACGAATCACGATGTGACTGGTATCGCTCCTAGGCTACCATGTGGTGGTCGTGCGGTACATTTTGGCCCGGCAGTCACTGCGCAGATGGATGTATGGGTGGTATGGCTACCGACAGCAATTGGTTTCTAGGGAAAAAAAATCAGTTTGCAGGGTAGGCACTGCGCTCGTCAGAGGCCATTGGCGGATCATTCCATTGACCATGTAACTCGGTGCCACTCGGGCCATCTACGACTAAGAAGGGAACAGCACATTCAGTTATGTTTACATGGTTACGTACATTAGATTTTTTTTTTTTTTAATTCATACTTAATCAGCAATCATAGTAAAGCGACTTTTTTTCCTTTGGTACGTGTGTGGTTATTCATTTGGGTGAATTCAGCCTTCTTATGCATTACAAGGAGTACAGCTCCATGCGAAGGAACGCCACACGCCTAACAGTTTTTCCTTATTCCTGTTGGCCAATAGGCCCGGTCGCAAGATGGCGCGTCAATCGACATGAAATATTAGTCCGCAGTACCACAAAGTAGATCGATAAATGACACCTTAATTTCGAATGAAGATAAACATAAAAGATTATGTGCATATACAAACATATAAATTTCAATATATTCAATTTGTTTTGTTCTCTAGCACGGGTACACAGGCTACAGAAACCGAAAATGCTATTTTACATCGCTGCTAAATTTATACATGCGCGCGTACCTTCTCGCACTGCACGGATCCTCGCCATCTTTGTCGGGTTTCTGGTGATCTTTCGTACTTGTGAAATGGTATTGATGCTTTGCACGAAAGTTTTCTTTTTGATGCATCTAGGGTGATAAATAATAATATTGCACTGATATTAACCATTTTTGTGCAGATCTACAACGGGTGTATTGCACCCTAAGGCTTGTGGCCGTGAATATATTGGTGGATCATCATGGATGTGGGTCTTGCACAGATCTATATCAGCGCGGATGGTTGGAGTTTGCCTTGGAGAAAGGCCTCGTTTGATGATGGTTTATTCTTGTTTAGAGATTTGAATAGGTTAGCAGGGTGACCGAGGTAAAAGGTAATAATGTGTTTTGAAAATTGCTACTTTCTAACGAAGTTGTGGACGACTAGATGTGAAGAAAAAATCCGCTTCCAAAGTTGGTCGCCGAGTCCGGCGTCAGTTGAAACAATGGATCATGACGACGATTATAATAACGAGGATCATTATTGTTTGAAAAAAATAAGTGATTTGAAAGGCACAGGGTACAGGGTGCTAGTAAATAAAGGCCATTAGATGTAGAAACGTCGCAAGAACTAGCAATCGAATTTTGCGTCCCCCAACACGCGCACACGCATGCACATGTACACGCACTTTTTGAATATCCTGTGCGACTCCTTGTTGCCAAATTTTGCGCCAGGGGCCAACAGGCCGAGTCACACGTTATTTCATTTTATTTTATTTTTTTAACATGCGCGCTGGTAACCTACTCGTTTTTGAGTGAACCAGTATTTTAGGAAGAAGAAGACAGACGCAGGCGCGCGCGCGCACACGCACACATACACCCCTACCTACCTCTCCTCTCCTCCATTCTTTCCTTTTCGCCTGCAGGCTGGTAAACTCCTGTGATGTGAAGATAATTTTAAGGGTGTTTTTTTCCCCCCTCTTTTTCCCGTGCGCAAAAATTCGCAGGCTCAGGTTTAGGGACAATTGCTTTTTGCAATATAGCCAGAATTGGCTTTACATGCCCCTTGTATGTGTTATCTGGTTTTTGTATGGTCAGGTCTTTAACTCGCTCAAGTCTTTATCATAGTCAAAATAAATAGTCATCAATAATACACTATCATTGAAAGAGCTTTTGAAAAGGTTAGTATTTTGTGCACATTTAATGTTAGGGGTTAATTTATTCCAAAGATTTGTTATTCTGTTAATAAAAGAAAATTTCCTTAGGTTAGTACAAACAGTATTCATGATAAATTTTATCCACACTGTTTCTGGTAGTATCAACTCTTGATGCAGTAAGAAAAAAATTGAAAAAGGAATATTGTCAACACAATTAAATGTTTTATAGACTTGGATCAAATCACCCCTCCCTCACTCGTCTGTTTTTAGGGTAGGCAGTCTAAGAGCTTTCAACCTACCTTCATAGGGAAGATTTTGTATATTCTGTACAAGCTTTGTTGCTTTTCTTTGTACTCTTTCCAAAGCAGCAGACTTCCTCTTAATCAAGGATACCAGATTGTATTGTCATATTCCAAATGTGGTCTAACAAAAGCCATGTATAGTTGTGTAAAAATCTTTATGTATGGGAATAAAAGTATGTTTAATAATAATTAACCAATCATTTTATTAGCTTTATTTATAGACATTTGAATATGCTTATTTAATACCAGGCCAGAATCAAAAGTGACACGAATATCTTTTTCATAATCACATGTTGAGATAACTGGACACTCACCAGTATTACTGTTGAGCATTGTATATTGGTATCTTGGGTTCTTACGTCTAACGTGTAATGCGTTGCACTTGTCTGCATTAAAATGCAAGTTCCATGTGGTAGACCATTCGGATAAGTTAGCAATATCGTTTTGTAATGTATTATGATTGTAAGTTGTAAATTTTTTTATCGTCTGCAAATATTTTGCAAATACTTTCCACTGAGTTTGGCAAATCATTTATAAATATTGTAAATAATATGGGACCCAAAATACCCCCTTGTGGTGTGCCACTTAGAACTTTAGTAAAAATCTGAATACGAACTTCCTACTCTGACCTTGGTTGTCTTTTAGTTAAAAAAAAAAAAAAAAAAATCCCCTATGTAATTCCATATGCTGATAATTTCACTAAAAGCCTCTCAGGGGGAACAGAATCGAAAGCCTTTTTTAGTCTAAATAAAGTATACCTACATTGTTGCCATTATCTAAAAGTTTTGTTAAATCCTCCATGACAAGTTAAAGTTGTGTTGCACAAGATGGTGTGTACGGAAACCATGCTGGCATTCTGTGTATAAATTGTTCAAAGTCATATAATTTACGATCACATCTCGTATAATTTATTCCATAATCTTGCATACAATTGATGCAAGACTAACAGGCCTTTTAATTTCCAGGATCTGCCCTAGTACTTTTAAAAAATAAAGCTGTTACATTTGCAGACTTGCAATCCATGGCATAGGTATCACACCTGATTCAATTGACTTGTTGAACAAAATACCGAAAGGAAATGCTAGCTCATTATATGACTCTTTAAGAACTCCTGCAGGGATCATATTGGATCCACAAGATTTAGGGTTTATATTTTTAAGCCTCTGTTTGACTGCACTGGGTGTAATACGCATCAGTTACGGTGTCTAAATTCATAACAGTGGTGCTCTTTTTTGCGGTGCCCACGATATCCCACCCACACTTTTTTCCAGTCGCTGTGCTTCAGGAAAAGAAGTGGTTTTGTTAAATTGTGAAACTGAGAATGCGGGCGACGCAGGTTTGGTCGGAAACGGACAAAAAAAAAAGCATGAAAACCACGCCACCTCGAGGGCAACGCCACCATCAAACAGAGCAACATGCTCAGAAAACTGTAAACCAACACAACCAATGAAATGAAAAGGCGCAAAAAGTGTATCGGGCACCTGAGAAGAAATCATAAAATTTAAGTGATTGTTTTGCCCATAAAAATAGAAAGCACTTTATATGTTCACAAGTGCAAAAAGGGTCAGGTGCCCCCCCCCCCCCAAAAAAAAAAAAAAAAAAAAAACGATAAAGGTCATGCCAGGGGATGACAGTTGACAGGTGATGGCAGGTTGAGTAACATTGATTGTCATTCCCATTTAGCCTACTATCTTGGCACTTTGAATTTTACTGGTTCAAAAACATTGCAAACACAAAAGTAAAAAAAATCTTGGATCTACTTAACAGTGACTCAAATTCTCCAGTGTGGAATTTTGCTGCCTGTTGAGGTGAACACACACTTCCTTGGAACTAGACTAGATTGTGTTTTAGGAGGGGGCATGGGGCTATGTTCCTTCTAAGCAGTCAAGTTCTACCGACAACTCTCTGCTCAAAATCCCATGATTTCAAAACTAAATCCTATGGTGATAGTTTTTTTTTTTTTTTCCTTTTCAAGGTCTGATTTTTTTGGAATAAGCTCCCAATATCTTTGTGTAGTTCAGACTCTGTCTTCCTTCACGGCATCTCCTAAAACAACCCCCTTCACCTATGCATAGCAGTTCTTTTTCCTCTTCCCTTGCCTATGAGATTGAGTCTGTGACTAATGAACGTGTGTGTGTGTGTGTGTGTGTGTGTGTGTGTATGTGCGTGCGTGCTCGCTTGCACATCCTGTTGTGCGACAGTGTATATATGCATTATGTGTGTGGATGTGTGTCAGTATGCACCCCTTGTTTATCTATGCATGGTACTTGCAGTATTCGTCTTGTTGGTTTTTTTTTTTTTTTCTTCTTTTTTTTTTTTTCTTTTTTTTTTTTTTTTTTTTTTTTAAACCTTTTTATGTATTCTAATGCGCTTAGGGCTTATGATGCAAGATTAAGCGCCGTAAACAATCACTATGATGATAAATAAGAATATCTTTAGACTAGTCATATTGCCATGTGTGGTTGGGAATCATGAATAATTGATGAGAAATGTGGCAGTCCATGTAGCTGATAGGGAAAGCAAAAAAGTCTGTTGCATGTTCCTGTGTATTATGACATGGAAACACGGCGAAATACCATTGTATATGATACTAGAAGAAGTTTGTATATAAGTATAAACTTGGACTTCACTGCTTTCACTCGGAGATCTTATTTAGAGGTCCCCGTTGCATTTCATCGATTTGCTTCTCTTGAGGGGCCATGAATAAAAGAAATTGAAAAAGAAAAGGGGGGTGGGGGGTGGGGGCTCTAGGCGAGCGCATTGCCTCTGGCTACCCTGTACCCCTCCCTCAAATTTTTTAGCTTTTTGCTGTCTTCAGCTTAGCATTTCGAAGTTTTGTGATAATTGTCCTGCATGATTTCTGAAATGTTCATGTCTGACATGCTCATATGTTCTTTTCCTTAATTTTTTTTTTTTATTAGTAATGTTTATACCTTATACTTTTAGCAGCATATTTGGTGTAGTTGGAAAGAGAAAATCAAGTACTTTTCACCTGAACAAGTTGCATTACTCTTACGTATTTTGTGAAGAAATGACATGAGGGGAAAGCAGGCAGCCTCAACTGGAAAAAAAAAAAAAAGAAAGAAAAAATTATAAGACCAGAGTTTCACAGTTGCTATTTAATCAGAATATACAAAATAAATTCAATAAACTCTCCATCATCCGAACAGCCTTGTAAGCATTGCTCGATCACCTGTTTGAGTGAAACAAGCTGTGAAAATCACCACTCTGCCATACTTTTCTGCCTAGCAGACGAAATCTGGCCTGCAGGGAGCGTGGCAGAAAAACCAGGGCTGAAGAAAAAAACAAGGGTTCTTTGTTTATGCTGAGGAAACTTGACAAACCGTAAACTTGCCCCAACTTTATCAGGAACGGAGAGAGCCAGTAATGTGGGAACCCATCTCTAAGTTTCTGCAGCAGTTAGTTCACTAGCACTCTTACAGTTCAAGTACAAATTTTTCCAAAGTACAAACACATGTAAGCATGCTAACATGATGGAACAGTGAGTGCTTGAGTTAGCATGGGGACATGTACACTGTAACCGAGGGAAAACTTCACGGTTAGCACATATGCTTGTGCGCCGTGTAGAAAAAGTTAAGGCCAAAGTGGAGATAATAACACATGTGCCAGTGGTGATATTTCCAGACTTCTTTGCACGAATGTTTGGTGAAAATACAACAAATATGAAGAACGTGTAAGGAAAAGTCGAGAAAAGAATTCCTGACATAGTTATTGAGTGGTACTTAAAAGTTGCGGAGAAAAACTATGGTGAACGCTTTAGCCAAAGACGCGACTAGCTGTTGTCTGCATGTGAAGTCTGCTTCGGTGGTTTTGTTTTCAACAACATGCCCTGAAACAATAGAAAAAAAAAAACCCAAGAAAACCCAGCAAAAGAGGCTGAGTGAGCATGTGCGAAAGTTTGTCGCCAAGTTAAGTGGAAAGTAATTGCATATGAATTAGATCCTGTTTTACTACAACTGAGGTTAATATAGGTGGTAACAACTGGGAACAAGCTTAGTGTGCAGTGTGATGGGTGGTGAAAACATTGCAGCCCCCTTCCTCCCCACCCCAACACGCGCGTGCAGGCAACTTCACAACCTCTACCGAGACAGAAACTTTACACATACTTTGCAGAAAATGCACTCACATTTGTTGAAAAGTACACCAAAAGCAGTTTTAATTTTAGGGTAAGGAGGTCTGCATTTCACACACAGACATGACTTCGTGCCTGATAGGGGGAAATTGTAGGGATTAGATCAAATGTTCTTTGACTGATTAAGCTCACAGAATGTTGTTGGCGTGTTACAATTATAAAATTGAATGTGTTGCTGCCTGGAAGAGGGAAGTACATTTGGTCTGAACTCGGGCTTAGTCACCCTTTCACTGATGCTGTCAAAATATTTTCCTGACGGACAAGTTGACAGCTGTTCTGCTTGTGTGCCAAATTTAGTTATCACAGACAATAGGATGTTAGAGACTTTGAGCTCTGGTTCTCACAGACTTTCAGAAACAAGAATTCACAGATGGGTTACAGTACTTCTGTCTACAGAGACATGAATGCATACATGTACATATATACACATATGCGAAGTTTTTTCCCCCCCTTTGAATCTAAAAAATCAGTCCAGTGGGTATTTTGAACCCTGTGATTTGTACCATAGCTGCCAGCTGTTGATAACTTTTAGGCCCCCCCCCCCCCCCCCCCCCCCCTTCACTGTTGAATTTTGGTAAGGAATTGCCATTTTCAGTCATTAACAAAAAAAGCAAAAAAAACCCCAGTTCTATCTTCAAAGGCAGAACAATAATCTAGCAAGGCAAGTGACCTCTCCAACCCCCCCCCCTTCCCACTCTTATTAGCTGCTGAACTACATAATGCATGAGGACCAGTACATTTCTGCTTGTGGTAAGTTGACCTCCCCAACCCCACTTCCCAGTCTTATTAGTTGCTGAACCACATAATGCACGAGGACCAGTACATTTCTGCTTGTGATAAGTTGATGTGCCTCTTGACTTCCTCATAGACTTAATAAGGCTTGTTCCGACAAGTCCTCTGTTCAACATGATTACTAACCTCGATTACCACATATTGGCAGCAGTATGGTGCAATGCACAATATGGTAATAGTATGTTGGAAAAATGGAAGTACGGATTATGGTTCTAATGAACTTTTGTTTTTTTTTTTTAGATGCTGTAACAGAGGTGGACAACGAGAAATGGATTCAGAATCTTCAACCAAGTTTATTGGTTCACTAACCAAATTTCTCATCCAATCACTTTGTAATGGTTATGTTGAGTTCGATGATGGTGTTGAACTTATTGGACATATATACCTCAGCGTAGATGCTGGCAAAAGTGGAAAGACTCTAAACTATTTCCTGAATGAAAAAGTGTGCAAAAATGACAATTCTGTTACATTTATCAGTAATAGTTTTCATGCACAGCCAGAAGGAAAATCAAAAGCAGCTTCAGGAAAAGATGAAGGCAGGAGAGAGGATGGTGATGTTTCAGACTCGGGTGATAACACTCCCAGAAGCACCAATGCAGGCACTGTTTTATCCCGACCACAGGCAGCCTTTAGATCTGCTGCTTCACCAAATCAAAATCGGACTGGTATGCACATTGGCACAAAAAGACCAGGATCTCCATTGAAAGGACCAGCACCACAGAGACGTGCTCCTACACCTCCATCACAACGACGACTTCAGTCCTCTGGTCCAAGAGGTACTGTTGGGAGTCCAGTTTCAAAAACTGTTCCATCATCGCCGTCCTCGTCAAGCCAAGATAATGTTCCTTCACCTTCACCTGCGCGGAAGAGTCGAAATGAAGTGGGTCAGCCAACTAGCAATCAGTCTGATAATGTTAATACAGACAATGAGAGTGACATTGTTCCACCAAATGTGTTGTCAATTAATCCAACTCCAGAGTTTGCTAGTTTTCTAGGATCATTAACGAGTGATAACCAAACCTCACAAGACCAATCAAGTCCTCCTGATACAAAGCCAGATACTGACGTTACTTTCATCAAAGAAGAGTTTGTGTCTGAACCTTCCAGTTGTGCTCAGACAGGCAGCAGTGGACAGCATTCAGGTAAGGTTTGCATGCTGAGATAGTGGTTAGTTTAGAAAATTATGCAGTTACTGCAGCTATGTTGATAGTCTTGCAATTTGTGGATGAACGATTCGACAGAAACTTTAATGGCAAAGGATGCATCATTGCATGTGATGAGTTCAGTACGTAGAGAACTGGCACATTGTTATGTTCTTAGCGGAAGAAAAAAAAAAGAATAAGGCTCCTTTACATTGTTCAGAGCACTCAAGATGCTGTTTCTGCACTTGATCACCACCAGAAGATGCTACAAGATTATTTACTGTGAAGTCACAGTGTGTTAGAAAAAGATGTGGTTTCTGCACTTGATCAACAGAAGATGCTACTAGATTATTTACTGTAAGTCGCAGTGTGTTGGAATTTTTTTTTTTTTTTTTTTTTTTTGCTTTCTGACTTCTGTCTCAAGCCCTTTGAATGGCATTACTCGCACACCTTGTTCTGGTGCTCCAACAAACAGCAAATATTGTGACAGTGCACACGGAAGCTGATGTATTTGGACACCCTTCAGTGGTGTTCTGTGACGCACATCCAGATTTGACGTTGCAGGACGCCACTTAATTGACCCTTCTCTCGTCAACAACAAGAATTGCTTCGTTGATTGGATAGCCTGTGCTACATTCAGGAGGGTGCCAGTAGGTCCATCCAGTAACTGTCCCCAAACTGACATTAACTACCTGCATCAGGGAAATTAAAAAAAAACAAACCTGTGTTTAAAAAAAAATTCGGAGAGATTGTGTATCGTGTATATAACGGGGTTTGTAGGCCCCTTGAAGACCCTTGAAAACCCTTTAAATTTAAATTTGGTCAAAAAGGCCTGTGGAAACTCTTGAAAACTGCAGATATCCCTACCATCCCTTGAAATCCCTTATAAATTGTTTTCGTACCAAAATCAACAGTAACATTTGAAGACGAATCGGCGAACAAATGCGAACGAGACTTCAGACACTGATTTTCGCCTCTCGAATCGTTTTGCGTGTCGTCTGCTTTTAGTTTCAAGCAAACGGAAGCAATTCATTAGTTGGTTTATCATTCGCGCATGCGCAGTTGGACTTCTGACAAAGAGCGCCATGCTCCCTGATCTTCGGTGAAGTCCGCGTCTGTCGTCATGCCTAAGGGAAATTGCGCATTTGATACGTTGTGGTTACAGAAGGAAGAATATCAAAGCTAGATCACTGAATGCAGAGATAACTAACATGCGTCTTTCTGTAAAGTGTGCAAAAAGACCGTTGATATTCGGGCAATGGGCAAATCGGCGGTTGCAAGTCACGGAAAGAGGAAAAAATATGTGGAATTGGAAAAAGCGAGTAGGCCGGTCGTGAGTCTTAGTCTTACGGACTTCGGCAATCATCAAATTCATCAACATCGGGTCAGACCCTTTCCTCGGTAAGAATTGTCAGCCAGTCCACAATAACAGCAAGTGGGACAGATGTGTTGAAAGCTGAAGTGTTGTGTAGATGATTCATGCCATCAACAATCTTCACAGTTTCCGGTCTGCTGAAGACAGTGCGAAACTGTTTGCAGCAGTGTTTCCGTATTCCTTGATTGCGATGAACTATCGGTGTGGGGAAACCAAAAGTAGGTATTGCAACTTTCGGCATTGTTCCTTTTTTCCTATCAGAACTGAATAAAAATTGAAATCACAGACTGAATCTTCCAATCAGTCATCGCCTCGTCTCTCCATAGACTTTAAGTAACTCGGTTTTGCACATTTGTTTTTAAAAAAAAAAAAAAAACCAAAAAAAAAACCTTGCGATAAAGAAACTACATAAAAAATTTTGCTTTTAACTCATAAGTAATGAAATAAAATCAAAGACATCACTCCATCCAAGCCAGCCATTTTTTTCCCATATGTAATGAACTGGTACACGAGGGAAAAAAAAAAATGGACTCGCTCTACTTTGGTGTTCTCGGTGCTAAAACAATTTTTCCTAAATTCACTGTACCCACAGAATGTCTGGAATTAGGAGCACATAGCGAGTGTCAAGTCTAAACAAAGTACTGAATCCTTCAGGAATAAAACAAAAAGTCATTCTATATGGTCTCTGCACACTAAATAATAAACTTTTATGGTGAAGGTGGAAAAAACCCAAACTTAAACAAATTTGTTAAACTGAAGGCATAACATACAAGAAGATTTGTCTTCTAACTACTGAGGGGGAAAAAATAAAACATTACAGAATACTGGACTTGAAAATGTGATGGAATTCAGCAAAAATGTGCTTTTGCACAACTGCATAAAGTTTTTTTGTACTGAGTCTGACCCCCAGATTTTTAGGAAATAATTTTCACTACCATGAGAGCAGGGTGTGAAGGGCCACAGAATTTGAGATTTTTTTTTTTTTTTTTGCTGATTGATGAGAATTTGGATGATGAAGGTGATGCTACAGATTTCCATTCTGGTCTGAGACTGCATGACAGGGCTGTACTTTATACTTCTATTCATATATATCACGGCGTCAACCAAGCCTGAGACTGCAAGAGATGCAGACACCTGCAGTGTTGGTCAAGAAATTCGAGCAATACACTCCGAGACGCATGTTTCGTGGGTGAAACTTGACTGTGTGGTCCCAGTCTTCCCAACTGAGCCCGTAGCAAACTCAACTCTGGATAGGAGCTGGTCAGGGTAGAAAAATTGCACGACACTGATAGGAATCGAACACAAGCCTCCTAGAAGGAGTCCGCGACAGGGATGGTGAAATGTTGGTTAAACTTGGACTTCTCATAGATTTTGATTTGTTTTTTAACTCTCTTAACAAGCGCGTGTCTGCTAGCGCCCGACCGGAAATCACACAGCCAAAAGGCTGAGCGCCCGCCAGCGCCCTGTAAAACATGTGGCAACAATGGGCGCCGCCATGTTTCTCGTAGAAAATGAAGTCTCGCGAGAACGTGACTTCCTTCTTCCTGTAGCCATTTACTTCCATTTGCAAAAAAACTCGAGTCGATGCGTGCCGTGGTTCTTGAGTTTACGAATTTTTTAAAGTTTTGAAGTCAAAATGCTGTTTTTCACCATGGCTAACCTTGATTTCTGCCGTTCTATAATGAGATTTAGTGATGGAGATACTGTTTTGTTGGATTTACGGCATAAGACTTGGTGAAAGTGCTGGTTAAGGAAGCTTAGAGTGACCTAGATTTTGACTGGGATGAAAACTTCCAGTGAAAGTGCTGGGTAAGGAAGCTTAGAGTGACCTAGATTTTGACTGGGATGAAAACTTCCAGTGAAAGTGCTGGGTAAGGAAGCTTAGAGTGACCTAGATTTTGACTGGGATGAGGTTCCAGGTATGATGAACAACGTTTCAGAAGAAAGTTCTGAAGAAGAAGATTTTTTTTTCCCCCTAGTAAATGGCTCGCGTGACGATATAGCAACATACATGTTCGTAGGAAGTTTTGAAATTATTTTCATTTCATTATTTCCTTTCCTCTCTTTCAGTTTTATTTGTTTAATTGGGTAACCATGTTCAAATTACGGAGTTTACTTTGCCGATGGTTTTCGGCGTAACTAAGCTCAGATAAGTGCATACTGAAGAGAGTTAAAGAAGCTCAAGTATATATGGACAAGTTAGGTATACATTGACTTTTCTAGAGAGCTAAACAATGTGCATTTTGTGCAGGTCGATCAGGTGAAGATAATTCTGGTCTGTATCCTGTGATGTTGCATCAAAATACTTCAGTATTTCCCAGTACAAGTGCTGGTTATCCTGCATATCAAGGTGGGGCATCTGCTACAGTTACATCACAACCTGCTTTCCCAGGCACCTCATCCTCACAGTCTGACCCATTCAATCCTGTGCCTGGAACCTCGCAAGATGGAGCTGATCCATCAGGTGGGTGTTGTATAGCTACCTTCATCTTTTTGCACATGCTCAGACAGACCAGTTGTACATGAGATGTCAAAGCTGTAAAAGACGACCCTAGGAAAAAAGGGTGATGTTCAGTGATAACAGGAAGAAACTAGGTAGACTGGGTAGCAAGTTTTCAGAAAAGACGCTTGTATCGTGCAAGTGTTTCAACCCTTAACTCGTTACACTCTGGCCAGAGATGAAACTGGGCTGTAGGCCATGTATACTGGATTTCTCTGTTTTCACCTTTTCTTTTTGCTGGGATAATGTGGTTTTAATCTTCGGAGTGAACTGATGGACTCATGTGTTATGTGTTTTTTTTTTTAGTTTCAATCATTCTGAACCATGCTATCCAACTATTTATAAGAAAATCTGTTTTGAGAGCAAGGGAGAAGCGCATTGTGGAATGGCCAACTAGGTTCCTCTGCAGAAACTCTTGAATCCATGAAAATTCTGGTAATTCACATCATGTTCAGTTTTGAGTAAAATATATTGTTCTGAAATTTGTGAAGATCATGAAATAGATAAGCGAGAAAAATTGATTGTTGGAAGCTGCCTCCCTTGTGCAGGTGAAAGTTGTTCAGGTCGATGAAGCAAACAGATAATCAAGTCAGGCAGTCTTGTTGAAATTATTGATTGTCAGCTCAAAATCATGTCTTGGATGTGGGTTATGAGACCACCACATCTTTCAAAACAGAGGAAAATGAATTTTTATTCATGATCAGAAAAAGAATGGAGCAAGGACACTTTTGAAAAAATGTTTTTTCTTGGTGGCAGATATATGATTCCATGGGTAAAAGGCATGAGTAAATGCGGAGAATCCGTGGTATATGAAGATGACAGGTTAAAAGAAATAGGCATATAATCTAAGGACCATGAAAGATGATGAATAGGAAAAGCACAATAGTCGAGGTCAGTTGTGTTGGTCACGTTTGTGACAGTTTTATAGCATGTAACTAAAGGAAAGTGGATAGTTGAACATTGTGAATGGCTGTCTAGCATGAAAACTGGCAGTAAAGTGAGAAGTCTTTTAAGGGACTAATCAACTGTTTTTTGTCCTGTCTCAGTATTTTGGTTTGAAATGAGAACAGCCTGAACCACAGGGGATAGGATGGTGAAGAGTGAGGTGGCTGAGGAAAGACCCATATTACTGTAGAAAGAACTTTCTGCTGCATTGGACATTGCAATCAGTGTGAACTGTTGAAAGAAATCTCCACTGCGTTGGACATTGCCATCAGTGTTGAAATATTGTATTCTTGATCATGTTCCAGTTGCCTAGCAATGATCATTAGAATTTGGGTGATGAATGAGAGGCAAGTGATAAAAGTTCATGGATCTTTTGATGAAACGATGGAGGCTGGCTTGTCTGTGTGGAACACATTTATCTGTCCATGTAAAGCAGCCATTTCAATTGTCTGAGCTGGTCATGTTGCATAGATTGCTTGACTTTTGTTCCATTCACTGGATTATGACCTGCAAGTCACAGTTTGAGTTGTCAATTAAAATTTTTTGAAAACCGAATTTCTTCAGGTTTGCAGTGCTTTTCGTGCATGGCAGAATCAAATGATCTTGTTATCCATCATTGGTTTTCAGTAAAGAGGAATTTTGAAGCAGAAGTTTTTCATCGATTAAGAATGTTCTAAAACATCGGCAAGTTTTTTTTTTCCATCCATTTAGGCCTTTCCACATTGGATGAAAAATGTAATATAATTATCAGTGTGGTCACACACATTTTTAACTCTAAAACATAGTATACTAGCCATAAATGAGATTACATTGCTTACTTTGTAAAAACCTTTTCATAGTTGAATGGCAACTCTGTGTGAATGGTGGCTAGTTCTGCAGCAGCTTTTATGCTGAAAGGAGGCATCTCCAGGTAAAACATAGCATTGACATGGAAGAAGTAGAGTGTTATTCTTATATAAAACATAGCATAGACTTGGTAGAAATAGAGGGTAACTCGTGATGGGCAAAATATGCTGAGCAGTTCCTGTGACGAGAACGGTTAGTGAAATGGCAAAGTGAACCTGATAATCCGCAGCTCATGTGAATCGTGGATTCATCTGAGAGCACCATTTGCACCCCAGCATATGGTTCATTTGATTTGCATCGAAAGTTAGTAACAGTATATTTGGAACTTCTGATCTGATATAAATGCGTACAACTGCGTCTGACTGAGCAAGTGAATCTTGTAAACATGAACATTCAGGGAACTGGCACAGTGGAATCTTTAGAAATTTAATTTTATTTGTTTTTCCTTTATATTTTTTCATTTTGATTTTCATTTTATAATTTGGATAATTTGTGTTTGGTAGTCGTCGTTCCTTCACCCCTCTTCCAGCCTCCTCCTATTTTCTCTTGTCCTTGCACTTCACTGGTGCATACCTGAATTTACAGGGCACTAATGGTTTATGTATGTAGGACAGCATAGCCAGCAAATTGGGCAACTTCTCATTGATATAGGCTACCTTCCTGACTCTGTCCATGTTGAAGAAAAAGCTCTCAAGCTTATTTTTTCTTTTTTTTTTTTTTTTTTTTTTTTTTTTTTGTTAGGTATGATACTGAATCCTGGATGTAAATTGTCTTTGAAATGATGCAAACAGAGCTGCCAATGCATCGTTTTTTTGTGGGTAGTATGCTGAGATTATGCTGCGACAGTGATAAAATGCTCTGCCCCCCTACTGGACCTTAAAAAAAAAAAAAAAAAAAAAAAAAAAAAAAAAAAAAACTTACTCCTTTCCCCCAAGAATGAAAATGGGGAAAAAAGCTTCACAGACTTGTCAGTGATTTAAAAAGAGCTGTAACAACCTATATCTTTAGGCTGAAGTGTGGTTTGAAAAGAGCTGAAACAACCTATATCTTTAGGCTGAAGTGTGGTTTGGAAAAAGCTGAAACAACCCTACAAGTGTGGTTTGAAAAGAGCTGAAACCACCTATCTCTTTAGGCTGTAGACTCTTTTGAAGAGGGAAAAAAGGGCAAAAGAAAGAAAGAAAGAGTAGCAGAAGAAAGCAATTTTGTTGCCTTGCCAACAGGTTTTGTTGCAGTTGGTTTTGTTGTGGGCCATTTTTTTTTTCTTCGTTTGTAGGTACAGGGAAAACCACAACATAATTAGCGAGATTTCTGCTTCTTAGTCCAGTGTCATGTTTGTGAAATGAAGTGTACACGAGTCTGCATGTCGGACATTGAGGATCTCACAGAAACTGTTTTAAAGGATCCAGCCCCCCAAAATTAATACTAATACAAAGAAGAAAGAACTTGGTAAAGCACAGGCAATATTACAAAAGGGTACTTTGCCTAGACTTGGAATTCTACACTTGCATGTCAAAGTGCTACACTTTGTGCTTTTGAGGCTTAGGCAGCTGTGTTAACAGAATTCAACCATGCAGACAAAATAAAGCCAACACTGTTACTTCAAAGTCAAAAACAACAGCTCATGAAACTGTAAGTTATATGCAGTGTAAACTATTTTCTGTTGAAAAGAATGATTTTTGTACAGAACATACACTGACAGTAGACCATTGTTTATGTAATTTTTGTGTGCAGGATATGCGCACTGATGAAATGTAAATGAATTATTTTTCTTGTATTGGGGGGGGGAATGCTTATATAAGCTTGTGTGTAAAAGTTGCCTCAGATTCACAATTCGTTGAACACAAGAACATCAAAAAAGTTCCAAGTTACGTAAGTGGATCACAATCCAGACATGCTGCATCTGTACAGTCTCTAGGATGGAAGTAAAAATTGCAGAAAAATGAGAGATTTTGTAAGTTACTTAACTATATTTGAAAAGATAAGAAAATGCATTTTGTGTTATTGACACAGGGATCTGATCTACAGCATCATCATCATTGCTGTATTACAGTAAAACTGACCTGTTGGTGACTGTCACTTCAACTGGTGACATTTTTTCTCAAATTTGATTAGAATCTTCGTTATGAAACCAAATATACAGTCTTTTGTATCAGAGAAAATTAATTCTGCAGTAGGTTTGTTAAGTTGCTTTTCATTTATTTGTTTTTAAAACATTTAAGCTTGTGAAGGTATTGAATAAGTAACTGTGGTCAGACATTTAGTGAATCAACAGCACCGCCAATCTGGGACCATGATTTAACTCGCTCTCTCTACTGACCAATATGAAATTGCAGTAATGTTCATGTTTTCAAGTCATTAACCCTCTTCAGTATGCACTTACCTGAGCTTAGTTACACCGAAAACCATCGGCAAGATAGGTAACTCCGTAATTTGAACATGGTTACCCAGTTAAAAAAAAAAATTTAAAAGAGAGGATAGGAAAGAATGAAATGAAAATAATTTTTAAAATTCCTACGAATATATATGTTGCTATATCGTAAGTTTGAAGAATGTCACATGAGCCATTTACTTGGGGGGAAAAAGAAAAATCTTCTTCTTCAGAACTTTCTTCTAAATCGTTGCTCATCATACCTGGAACCTCATTCCAGTCGAAATCTAGGTCACTCTAAGCTTCATTACCCAGCACTTTCACTAAGTCTTACGCCGTAAATTCTACAGATCACAGTATCTCCATCACAAAATCTCATTATAGAACGGCAGAAATCAAGGTTAGCCATGGTGAAAAACAGCATTTTGACTTCAAAACTTAAAAAAATTCATAACTCAAGGACCACGGCACGCATCGACTCGCGTTTTTTTTGCAGACGGTAGAAAATGGCTACAGGAGAAGGAAATCACGTTCTCGCGAGACTTCCTTTTCTACGAGAAACATGGCGGCGCCCATTGTTGCCCCGTGTTTTTACCGGGCGCTGGCAGGCGCTCAGCCTTTTTGGCTGTGTGATTTCCTGTTGGGCACTAGCAGGTGCCCGATTGTCAAAAGAGTTGATTTGAGAATAGCTTATATATGCCTGAAAATTGACTGCTGGCACATAGTGGCATCTTAATGAAACTGATGCCTTACAAAATTTATAATAGCATAAGCACTCCAAAATTGTTTTGCTTTGGTGGAACGATACGGGTCTGCCCATTAACCCTTTCACCGCCAGACATTCTATTTTGCATAAATCTCCATCGCCAGCCATTTTTCCAAAAAAGCTCTTATTGTATACCAGCATATGTGAAACGCGGATATCTCTGGAACTAAACAACCAATTCTCATGCTATTTTTTGTAAAATGGAGGAGATACACTGTACTTTTATTATATCATAACATGTTAATAATGGTAAGTCAACAACAATTTCAATTTTTTAGTGATTTCAAGTGCAAAAAAAAAATGCAAAATAAAAAAAAGAATGTTATGTTTCTTCTAAGTAAAAAATAAAGAAAGAATGCCACACAAACTCTCAACAATGGAGGAAAAATACTCCACTCACAACTGAAGACCAGAAAGTATGGTATTTCCAACAGAAAAGTGCATGAAACAGCCACAAATACAACTACTCCAATAGTAGGGAACACACACACACACACACACACACACACACACACACATTCTTATGCCTAACTGGTACACATGTAAAGAAAGAAAAAGGGAACACACACACACACACACACACACACACACACACACACACACACACACACACACACACACACACACACACACACACACACACACACACGCACACACACACGTCCCTTTCACTCTCAACAGTAATGTATATATATTTTTTTTTATGAACACAAAGATCATTCATGTGCCTGTTGGTCTCTGAACCCTTGCCATTCAGTTGATCTACATAATCAGCTGTACACCCACTTGAAAGACGTCTGTGATACTCGCCTCTCACATGTCAGTTGGCCACGCCCCTTCAACCTCGACCAGCGAGAGTGGGCCCACAGCGTGTGTGTGAAGTTCGTTGCCTAAAGTCTTAGTTGGCTCCCTCACATAGAGTTAGTGAACAGTCAGTCAGTGCTGGCTGGCTCAACGCAAAAACACTGGGGCACACGCGGTAGGGTAGTAAGTGGGCGTCTTATCAGCCTCTCATAACAAATTGGCAACGGTCAACGCTTCACGTTGGAATAATTTGGTCAAGCCCTCACTATCGTTCTTTACTCGTGGCTGTCTGGGTCTTCTTCATCTGTATTAGGAACAACAACTGTCTATTCAATATTCCCAGCACTTGATCTGTGGTAAATGTATGGCAAGGTCGAGTACGTAAAGTGCTTGGTGGTGACGTCATAGTGAATGGAAAAACAATCGGAATAAAGTCAATAAAACACTGAACTGAATAGTGTTCTGACAAAGCAAATGGCTGTGAGCATGGGCCAGACCATCTCCCAACTATGACGTTTATTGCTGGCTTTTTATCTCATGAACTAGGATCGTGAGAGTATCGGGAGTTAGGTCACCCTACTTTGTCGCCAAAAGGCGCCCATGGCGCTCTGCCATCTGGTCGCCAAAAAGCGCCCTTGGCGGTGAAAGGGTTAAATCTAGTGAACATTATGTTCACTCAATCATGAAGTATTCATATGATTAAAATACACCTTGGAGTGATTCTGGAATTGTGAAGAATTCATATGACTGAAACACACCTTCGAGTGATTCTGGTATGAAACTTGAATCTTTCATATATGATTGTTGTATTCCACAATAGAATGCCAGTCATGCTGAATGTTGATGTATACGAGTTTGTTGAATAATTGTATGTATGAATGATCTTCAGGAAGGCAGCAGAATCTTTTCTGCACCCATCTTCTTTCTTAGCTGCTGGATAGCAGGCTGATTTGGGACATCGGTTGTAAAAGGCTGCCTTCATGTTGATCATGATTGTATGATATTGCCTTGTATTTGAGAGGATCTTTGTTTTGGATGAGGAAAGGCAAATTGTGCTGTTACGATTCTGGCCTTTCAGTCAAAGAGAAGTGGCAACGAAAAAGAACAGACACAATCCCTGTGCTCTACCTGCTCCCCGCCACCCTTTCCAAAAACCCAGACAGGGAGAAAAAGAAAGTGGGGGTGCTGTGATTATTGTTAAACTAAGTAACAGCACGAATTGCCTGTTGAGGAAGCCATTCCACTTCGTAAAACCATTTTACTGATTGCCAAAAGATATAAGTGAAAGCTTAATTTTTCTTTTGTTATGAAATGCTTTGATCTTTTTTTTTCTTAAGTATGATCGATTTATTTCATCAGAAAGACGAAAGTTGGTAACTGTGTACTTCACCTTGCAGTGAACAGTTGTTCAAACTTGCAAAATTATGTGGAAGTTTATCTCCACCCCATGGAATGGTTTCTGCTTCAACATTAGCATTCACCACAAGATAAACTGTTGTTGGAGAGGGCCTGGGCTGACAGGTAATAGCCTGGAAAGTTCATTCTTGAATTGGAAAAAAATCACATAAAACAAAAAAAAAAGAAAAAGGATTTTTTTTCATACATTAATTTTTGTTTTGGTCAAGAAATTGCTTCTCTTTAGATTTTGGCTGTATGGAACTTTCAAGGTTATTCCTGAAGTAGGATTATTATTGTGATAACAGGGATGAAAGAAGACTTGCCAGTTTAAGGGATGGGTGGTGGTGGAATGCATCTTGGTAAAGTAAAAAGATTTTGGCAAATACATGGATGCATTAGAAACACCAAAACCAGGTATTGGCAGAAACGGTAACACACATCTCTCCTTTCATCCCTGTTCCGTGCCAGGTCATGTGATAGGAAATGTCAGGATAGTAGGCAAAATTTGATGGACAAGATTTGTTTAGAGAGAGGGAAAGAAATGAGAGAGAGAGAGAGAAAAAAAAATAGGGCTGTTCTGACCCCTGCCCTGTCCTTCAAAGTAACAAAGGGATAAACTAAGGAATTTTTAATTGTTAGGAGCTTCCAAAGTTTGATTTAAGTAAATTGTTAATTGGGAGGGCCAAAAACAATCTTTAGCGAAAAAAAAAAAAAACCAACTCCCTTCCACACGCTTTCTGGTGTTATAGGGCTAGGTTGACAGGAAAGGTAGGTAAGGGAGGAGGTTGGGGATAAATGCGGCAGGACCACCCCTGATGCCCAGACCCTTATACTTTTCAACAACAATCACACATGCACCACAAAAGGTCTTGAGAGGAAAGGTTGACTTGTGTAGATGTCAATGACATAAGTGCTGCAAAGAGCAGCCTGAGCTTGCTTCACGTCACTTCAGCATTACCCAAGGAACAAGAAGAAAAGGTTTGTTGTGATTCCAGTTTGTTTTTTTCCTGTTGAGGAGATTGAGGCATTGGGTTAGATCTGTGAGATCATCTTCAAGTCTGCGTCTTCGGGAGTATATTGTGGTGGTTGGTAAATCTGATCCGGCGGGAAATGGTTCTTTGCTTAGGAATTCAACAGTCACTGAGTGTGCAGAAATATATTTTCTTGTCAGTTTTGGTGGCGTTGCAGTTGGAATCACTAAGTAAGGTGCAGTGATCATGAGACTTTTGAGGATCATAGCGTGGTGGGAATTTGTATTACTGAGAGGATTTTTCTTCCGCGAGGCTATACAGTCCAGTGTTTGGTGTGTGTGTGTGTGTGTGTGCGCGTAGTTGTGTGTGTGAGCTTTTGTGTGTGTGTTTGTGGGCGCGTGTGCATGCATTTGCATTTTGCATGCTAGTATGAGTATGCTGTGTGTGTTACAATTCAGTACATAAATCCTTTCATCGAGTCGATTAAAACGGAAAGGGGATGAAATGCTCGTGGCATGTACAGTACGGTTCATTAACTTTAGGCGTGAATGTGACTTTGGGATTTGAAAATTTGTCCTAGGGGCAGAGCTTAATCTAAAGAGCGGGATAGGTACAACCCCCTGAAAATCTGTTCCTTCCCGCAATTATCAAGTCTTAATGCGGGCAGACTCCCGCACAGTTGCAGAACTGCCCACCCTGTTCACCGATCGTTGCTGGCGCTTGTTTGTCGTCTGCTTGAAAAACTGAAACTAGGACTGAGCAGGAGCAAAAGGTTTACTGATATTTCATTGGCTGTTAGTGTAAATCAACCAATCGGCGGCGTTTGTCTCCTCCATCTCGATCACCGACAAGAAGTTGCGAGAGTTTAAGGCGCCATCCTTCTTCTTCTTCCTAAAAAAACTGGTTCACTCAAAAATGAGTAGGTCACCAGCGCGCATGTTAAAAAAAGAAAGTGCGACTCAGCCTGTTGGCCCCTGGAGCAAAATTTGGCAACAAGGGGTTGCACATGATATTTTAAAAGTTAAAAGCAATGGCCAGGTTAAGGCCTCTCCATATTGGATATTTTCAAAATGAAGCGTGCACCCACCCTATTTGACTTACGCTTTTGTTGAAGAAAGGTGCAAAAAAAGATTCTGTGCCATGCAAGGGTGGAGAAGATCATGAAGAAGAAACCGCGACTACATCCAAAAGCTCGGGAGAAGCAGTCCGAAAAGAGTGCCAGTGCAAGGGAACACCGGTTTCAAGACAGTTGGCTGAAGAAGTGGCCCTGGATGTCTAAGCTGTTGTTTAATGTAGATGATTTGATCAAGGTGTGTTGAAGTCTGTGTACAAAGGTGGAGGAGGTATGTAACTTGGGGGTTGGGGGTGGGGGTCTTTTTTTTGATCGGGGGGGGGGGGGGGGGGGGAGACTGCCCCCCCTTTATCAAAAATCCTAGATTAAGCTCTGTAGGGGGAAGGAGAGGAGATGGAAGGTTCCTCTGTCGCAGGAGCGAAAACGGGTCAGTTTACACACATCTGCTTACATACTAGACTTTTTATTTACTTTTGTATTAGTTGTATATTTTACACATTTGAACATGTCTGTTCATGAGTGAAAAGGAATTACTTCACCCTGTACTTCGAAAGATTGACTTTAAATTTATGGCGATTTTATAGGAACATGGTGGACAACACAGTGGCCTTTTTATAGATTAACTTGAATGTAACATTTCTCAGTTTTCTGTGAAAAAGGTGTTACTTTACAAATAGATTACGACATTATTTGTAAATCAAGACTTCAGATGTTCATGTGCAATGGAAAAACGTGTGATTATGTTATCTTTACTTAAAGTTTTTTTTGTCCCAAATTGTGTCATTGTGTCAAGTACAGATTTCAGTTAAGTATGATTGCGGGAAACTTGTTGCATGTCAGTAAAAGAAACATCTCTGACGAAAACCTTTATTAAACCACATGCACATACAATCTTGCTTGAATTTGAGTTTGTGTGTTGATACTCGGTTCAATTTTGAATGAACGAATGAACAAACCAGTCAAGAAGAACAACCCCCCCCCCCCCCCCCTACCCTCCCCCCCCCCCCCCCCCAAAAAAAAGGGCATACCAAGCAAAACATTTTCAGGGTCAGCATGAACTAAGGGTTAATCCAGTCAGGGTCAACTTTTGGGAGGGGGTTGTGGGTGCTTGTTCATTTTTGTTTTTATCAAATAAGAGATGGATTTTTTTTAAGGGGGTAAAGATGAATATGAGTGCACTCGGATGAGTTTGACTGAAAGTAAATCAAAGTGATGGGAGATGCAGGTGTTTGTGGATGCCATTTCTTTATGAGTGGTGTTCATGTGATCGATCGCATGGTGTTCTTACAGGCCGTGAAGAGATGGGAAAATAAAATCTGCCTTTTCAAGTCCTGTGCGAGTTTGGGAAAAGCTGAAAATGTGTAAAGTGTGAGAAATGTTACAAGTTGCCCAGCATATGGACCACATGGCCATTATAATTGTAACACGGGAAAGTTTTGCAGGATTACAAATGCAGAGGTTCCACTATACCAGCATGTGCTGATTTTCATCGGGGAATGTTTGCCCTTTAGTAGTTGGTACGGCTCCGGTACTAAGTACCAGCTAGGAGATGGGAGGCTACTTAAGTGGCTTTGACTATCAAATCAAAAGCAAAGAAAAATCCCTTCTAGTTGTTTGTCTCAATTAGACCTCTTGTTTCCTGCTAATGAAAGGGCAGTCTCTGTGCCTTTTTGAAATAACATGGCACATATTGTTCCTCTCAACCGCCGTCTTCCACCCCGTCCTCCAGACCTGTGTATGTGCCTTGAGACACACGACCTCTTGCTGTCATTGGTGGTGTAAACCTTACTGTGTAATTCCCTCCAGATTTCACATAATTTCTGGTTTCATCCAAGAAGTTTTCTCTATTTCGATTAATTCTTGTTCTACTTGTAGTAGGTACTGGCAGCCAAAATTAGCATATTGTTTTTCATACTTAAGATCTGTATCATTGCAAAGTAAATGGAAAAACATACAAAACACAAGAAGAATGAAGTCTCTATCTTCAGTCATTTTCGAGATACTGCAGTTTAAAGTTGCGACGTTTTTATGCACCTGACAAAATGAGATATCTTCCAAGTTTGAAAGCCAGTAGTATCACACATGATTGATACATCTGGCTATAAATTGGTGTTCTCAATCTATACAACTTACACACTTTGAACAAGTAAGTTCAGGGGGTTCAGTTTGCATGGCTTTTGTGTGATAAAGTGTTAAACTTGTAACAAATTGCAATTCAGCGACTTTCAAATCTGCATGATGTGGCTACTTTGAAGCACTGCAGCACAGTAAGAATAGCCATTTCAGAGTTTCCAGTGGTTTGGACAAACTCTCTCTAAGTTGTACTAAGCAAAGTCATTTTTTTTCTGAGGTATCTGCTATAAAACATTTGTGAAAACTTCTGTGCTAAAAACAGGATATATTGCAATTCGGACGGCGAATCGCCCGCCACAGTTAAAATTGCTATAACTTCTAAACTACTTCATGAACTGTTTCCAAATTTTGTATACAGTTTCTATACAGTATTTCCTGTGAATCAAAGTGTAGATTTTTGATATTTTGTACCTAACATTTTATTTCCTGTGCTAGAATAGTGACCAACAGGGGCGGAATGATGATAATGTCCAAATTAAAACCGACAGTTTTTCAAAACTTACTGACAGATTTCAACAAAAATTTGGTATGATGTTGTCTGTATTGTTATTTATAAAATCATGTTATTTTGCTGTTTCTGACAAGTGCTGGCATCCACCAAACAAAAGGTCACTTACGATAAGGGTGGGAAGTGCACTCTTGCAGACGGGCAGATAGGGTTGACTACATACATTGTTCTTTTAGTATGCAGTATACTTCAGGCACATTCGACTCGGTCATTGTCGGATCTCTTCTTCGTTCCGCCATTGTTGAAATCTTGGACAAGGAGCAAATGTTTGCATTTGGTACCTTCGCTTTGATTGGCTTGCGCTTTACGAGCATTCAACCAATCGCTTAGCTTGATACACCAATGAATGCGGGAGAGAACGGCCTTTCTAGCGCATCGTTAATGTGTATGTTTTTTCGCAAGTTTTTTTTAGCAACGACGCTGGAAAGACAACACTTGTAACAAGCCTCATAAAAACTTCGATTCTAATCAATTTAAACGCATCGTACCAATAAGAAAAATAGACTGAAATAAAGCTTGAAACATGCTCTTGTATTTTGACCTATTAAAAAAAATAGACTGAAATAAAGCTTGAAACATGCTCTTGTATTTTGACCTATTTAAACGCCAGTGAATGGAATGAACACATTGTATGTGTTGATTTTCGACACAGTGTAGTTTGAACGCTCAGCCAAATGGCGCCTGCGACGCTTCGGGATGTGTGTGACGCGCTTCGTTTTCGTGTGAACGGATGGGTGTATTTGGAATAAAACAGTCATTGTACCGTCTATTGCAAACACAAATAAACAACACAGAGTTCGAAAGGAAACTGTATTCTTCATTCTTAACAATTTTCATCTGATTCTAAACGCGTTGTTCATAGATACTGCCAATTGAAAAGCATATTTTTCACTCGGCTGAACTTTTCCGTACGTACGGTGAAAGAAGGGCTGCCGGTACCTACGTGTAGAATCCATTTTCTGTTGCAATAGTGATGAAAAGAGCATATTTTAGGGCTGCACTCTTGAAGTTTTGAAGCAAGACGATTCGGATGTCGATCGTGACCTATTTGTGAATAAAGATCGACTGCTGACTGATTTTGAGGCCGGAATCGATAATGATTCAGGCAATGACAATGACGATGTCAAATTGCCTAAAGCAGCTGGGCCCAGCTTCTCCCCCGCCCACTCGAAAAAAAAAAAAAAAAACCCAAAAAGAAAATCTGAAAAAAAAAAAGTTGCCAAAGATTCTTTAACTGTTGACTGGAGTGGTAGGCTACAAGAAGTTAAGCCTCAAAAGACTTTCGCTTGTTTTGACAGCCAGGAAATCGGGCCAGTCTCATGATTTGCCTGTGGGAGTGTCACCTTTAGTCCTTTTGATTTCAGAGGAATTTCGGCAGACTTTGGGCAAAAAATGGATGTATTTGATGCATAAAAGCAAGCAGAAAGGCATGAAGATAAAATCTGGCTTAGATAAAAAAAAAAACCTGCCCTTTTATCAAAATGCAAAGAGGAGAAGGACAGAGTCGAACAAGAGGCACATCATCACCGCAGTGTGTGTGTGTGTGTGTGCATGCGTGCGTGTCTGTCTTGTTTGTGTCTCGGGGGGGGGGGGATCGCTCGGTGCACTTGTGCAAGAACACATTTTTGCCAAATTTCATCACAGTTCGGAGTCCAGTTTTCACTAATCTGTTCTTGTTATTTTTTTTCCCGTCAATAGTTACAAGACAAATCTTCATGTATGTGATGCCTTCAGTTTAACAAATTGTTGAAGTTTAGGATTTTTTTTCCCTTCACAACAAATGTTAGTTACTTAGTGTGCAGAGCATATAGAATGACTTTATTTTGTCCCTGAAGGTTTCAGTACTTTGTATAGACTTGGAATATCACTATGTGCTCCTAATCCATGACATTCTGTGAGTTGACCCTCTTCAGTATGCACTTATCTGAGCTTAGTTACACCGAAAACCGTCGGCAAGGTAAGTAACTCCGTAATTTGAACATGGTTACCCAATTAAAAAATTAATTTAAAAGAGAGGAAAGGAAATAATGAAATGAAAATATTTTTAAAAATTCCTACGAATATATATGTTGCTATATCGTAAGTTTGAAGAATGTCACACGAGCCATTTACTCGGGAAAAAAAAAAAATCTTCTTCAGAACTTTCTTCCGAATTGTTGTTCATCATACCTGGAACTTCATCCCAGTCGAAATCTAGGTCACTCTAAGCTTCATTACCCAGCACTTTCACTAAGTCTTATGCCGTAATCCCTACAAAACACAGTATCTCCATCACTAAATCTCATTATAGAACGGCAGAACTCAAGGTTAGCCACGGTGAAAAACGGCATTTCGACCTCAGAACTTTAAAAATTCGAAACTCGAGAACCACAGCACGTATCGACTCGCGGTTTTTTGCAAACGGAAGTAAATGGCTACAGGAAGAAGGAAGTCACGTTCTCGCGAGACTTCCTTTTCTACGAGAATCATGGCGGCGCCATTGTTGCCACGTGTTTTATCGGGCGCTGGCGGGCGCTCAGCGTTTTGGCTGTGTGATTTCCGGCCGGGCGCTAGCGGGCGCTCGATGGGTCAAGAGGGTTAAGTGAAGTTAAGGAAAATTGTCTCAGCACTGAGAACACTGAAGTAGAGTTAGTCTGTTCCCTAGACAGGGGAAAAAAATGTCTGTTTTGGATGGAGTGATGTCTTTGAATTTTTAAAAAAAATTAATTTTATTGAATAGATGAGTAAAAGTGAATTATTATTATTATTATTTTTTTTTTTGAGGTTCTTTATGGTGAGTGTATGTGTTGCAGGGGTTACCTCACTTGGCATGGTATTTTCATAGTCGTGTAGCACAGAGGGTAAAAAATAAGGGATGTGTTAAAAAGTTGAAATAAGAAATAATGGAATTTTGGTGGAAAACCACCCTGAAGGCTTAGCCCACTCATCTAGGATTTAACTCATCACTTGACTCTACTTGTACAGGCTGCACGACTGCTGGTACCAGATTTTTTTGTGTGTGTTGCTGAAGTCCACCACTAGTTTTAATCGAGTAGCAGAACCTCTGAAATGAACTGAAACTTGGTCTGATGATATCATTATCCACAATTGACTGTTATTATTACTGGAGTTCAGTGTTCCTTATTTATATTCATATATATAATATATGGTCATGCTGCTGCAAGCGAGAATGAATTCACAGTGCCTGGAATGTGTGTGATTTAGGTACATTTGGCCTAAGATAGTGTTTGAGTTAAGAGTTTAAAATGTACATCTTAAGTGTGGAAAAACGTGTAGGAGTCAACTTTAAGCCGACGGTACGCACAGCTGCGTGCCTTGCTCATAGCTCTGCTGCCTTTGGCGCGCGCATCCGTGCGTGCTTATTTTGAAAAATCCTGCTATTCAAACTCAAACCGTCAAAGAGAAATAACTCCTGCCAGAATTTTGTAGAGGGTTTCTAGTAGCCTGACATGACGTAGTTCTCAAGTTCAAGCTAAGTTCACTTCCGCTATTTGGCCTGAAGCAAAGAACTCCTCGCTGGGTCTCTCTGACCTGAACTGACCGCATTTCTGGCACCGGCCTTTTGTTTGCTAGTCGAAATGGCAGCTCAGCGCCGGCAAATCTTTTTTCCTTGAGAATGAGTTTCAAAACTGAGTGACTGAGGGTAGAAAATGAAGCAAAATCTGGAAAGAGTGGGGAGTATTACTGCCAAGGATACAGACAGACAGACAGTACAGAACTAGACATTCCTCTCCCCCCTCCTACTTCCTCTCCCATGATCCTCCTCCCATTCCGTCTGGCGGCCATTTGATTGCAAGACGAATAGGAGAAGCAGCTTATTATGTAGCAGCTAAGTGTTTTCTTGTTCTTTGTCAATGTCCTTACCTGAAGAAGACCCAAGCGGTCGAAATGCATTGTGTCTAGTCCTGTACTCTTGTTTGTCTGTGTCCTTGGCGGATAACTAACCCCATCTCTTTTCAAATCTTTAGAACAAGTTATTGAAGAATGTATTCAAGGCAGTTCCGATAACAAAGGAGAGTTGATCAACAGTGGAGATGATGGAGAAGATGAGGAACGTCTGTTTGAAGATGTTCCTGATTACAGTGACGATTCGACCGGTTCAGCAACACACACAGGCGCTTGACTTGCAAAATCTTTCTGGCCCCAATTTTTGTGAAATTCTGTAAAAATGGATTGTAGCTAATACTAATAGCCAAAAGCACCATATTGATAAGTGTGTTAGGTGAGTGCTTTTTGTATCAATTTGTATACATGCCGTTACTAACATCGATCAGCAAACTCTGCACTTGTTTTTATTTCTGTGTGTTTTGGTTGCTTTATCTATCCGTGCTTCGTCTCAATGCAGAATCTCTTAAGAGTTTTGAAAGCAGATACACCTAAAAGTCCTTGACTTTTTTCTTTTCAGACATACCAAACATGTTAACACAGACTAAAATATAATACGTAAAATGAATTCTAAAAATGCCAAAATCACTACGTAGGCAGGGCTTTTAGCGTGAGCAGGTGTGTACGGGGGGTGGGGGGGGGGGGGGTGGGGGGCCTCATGCTGCACGCATACGCAAGGGATAGTGTTGAGAGATTTAAATATACATTTTAGGTGTGGAAAATGGGGGGGGGGGGGGGGGGGGGGGGGGGGGGGCCTCATGCTGTACGCATACGCAAGGATAGTGTTGAGAGATTTAAATATACATTTTAGGTGTGGAAAATGTTCAGAGTGAATGTTGAAGTCATTCTCTGGTGTGAGCCCTGTTACGAGTGCCAGGAGAAAAGTAACAGTCAAAAATAAAAATTGAAGATGAAAGAAAAATGGACAAGTGGAATGGTCATATGCAAAAAGACATGTTTTGTCAATGCATAATATATTGTGGCATGTAATCTGGTATTGCCGACATTCTCAGCCTCATCTGATTTGTATTGAGCCTACTTTGTGTGTTAAGTGTTGAGTGAAAAAAAATTGTCTAATGCTACGGAATTTGTCAGAACCAACAAAAAAGTGATAATCCAGTGTTCTAGACCATCTTTGGAGTGTTGCCTTTGTTTCTGCGGACTGGATCCTTTTGATGTGCAGCTGAGAATTCTTCCTGATTCGACCCAAGAAACATACTGTTCATGAAATAGTGATACTTCGTTGTGAGTGTATGAGTGTATGTGTGTGTGTGCTTGTTTCTTCTTCTAACAGATGGGTTGAACAGATTTTGCAGATTGATGCACAGATTTTCACACAGTCTCCCCATGATTTTTTTTTGTTTTTTTTTTGCTTTTTCTATTGGTCATGAGTATGACTTTTTCCACAGATTTGTTTGGAGTTGAAGTTTGTGAACTAAATGAGGCAGTGACTTGGGTTTGTTGGTGAATGCAGTCAAACACCTCAGCTTCAAAGTTCTGCCCATGAGTATCCAAGTTTTAACATCAGTTCCTGATGAGAAGTTGTATTTGATTCAGTGGCTTTTGTCCATAACAACTAACTGACGACTTGCTCCTCGTCTCCATTGTTCCTGTTGAAGAGATCCACAAAGTAAGTTAAACGGGCATTGCCACTATGTTTGTCGGCCTTGTTTGATGTTGTTGAAGAGGTTGAAAAAATATTGGTAGCGTTCATACTACCACTGAGACATTTAAAAAAAAAGTTAAATCCCACATCATTTGAAAGAGGTAGCCACTGTGTGCTGGCGTGTAAGCATGACACCAATGTCACCACATGCTCACTAGAGCAGCTGATTCTTCAAAATTTTGAAGTTGGCCACCTTCAGCACATAAAAGTAGATGCCAGTAATGGTGAATTGTTAACAGTTATTAGAATTAGCTGCAAAGTTAAGGGAGAACGTCCCACTTTAGAAGCCCTCTCCTGTCCTTATTTGCCATACCCTTTCTTTCATGGGAAAGAGCCTCTGTTAATCAAATCTAGAATTTTCTCCACAGGAGGAAGCAGCCTAGTGAAAGTTTATTTTTACATATCTATGTGTGTTGTGTTCCATGGTGTTGTATAGCAGAATGGACGAGCATGTTGGTGTAGTGTTGTCATACACTTGAGAATTTCTTCAAATTTTTAGCAGTAGGGATTTGACTAAAAGACCTTTACATTTTTCAAGAGTGGTCCTGAAGACACTTGGTTTTGTCAGTAAACTGTATGAAGTATGGATGGTTAAGAACTATAAAAATGGTGTTGCCTTGAATATTAAATGATGAATGTGGAAAT
The DNA here is from genome assembly GCA_016801955.1 of Conus betulinus. NCBI lineage: Eukaryota > Metazoa > Mollusca > Gastropoda > Neogastropoda > Conidae > Conus > Conus betulinus. Next base: position 48,536 of record JADBJO010001113.1, read on the forward strand.
GTAGATTGATCTAGATAAAAAGCGTAATTCTCTCATGAATTTGAACTGATTCACAGAAATATGGTAAATTTTTACTTGCCTGTACTCCAGCCCTGGTAGCTTGTTCTATTGCCTCTTGTTAATAATGTCGAGTCAAATTAAATTTCATTCTGAATCGGGCAAATTCATTCTGAAATGTTGCTGGTGTTCTGCATCTCATTTGAATAGTGTTGCTCATGAAGTACCCATTATCCCCTTCGCTGCCACAGTATAATAGCACATTGGAATATCTGTATGCCGTGGTAAAATTTAGCTTCAATAAAATATTACTGCTCACTTATTTCTTGACAGATCTCTCTGATTTTTTGCTTTTTGTTTGTTTGTTTGTTTGTTATGCATTTGTCTACAATGTCCTGTCAAAATGACTTGATTATGTTGATAATAAGTATAGCAGAAATTGACATTATTATAAAATTTTTTTTTACCAAAAATAACAGTTTTTGAGTATATACACAAACGCATTGCCAAAATAGAACGAGTCAAAACACTGAAAATGTGGTCTTACTATTTATTGAATATCAGCACTAACACATGACAGTCATACAAATCCCAAGGAATGTTGTTCTTCATGATAATCTGCTCATAATTGGGGGGTACTAATTTTTTTTAGGTAAAAAGGGGCATAATCATACTTTTCACGGTATGCTCACTAACATGTACGTTACTCATCCATTTGTTGAGTTCGTTATTAGATTTTTTGTGTGGATTACTTCCTTATACCCTTGTCTACAATTTCACATCATTCTATTTAGTTTTTTTGTTGGTTATGATGATGGTTCACACTAATAACATGTGATAAAACAGTTTTTGTTTTGTTTTCAGTGTGAGAGTTTTACAACAGTTGCGCATATAGAAGCCCACTAAACACGGCAAAAATACCTTTTGGTTATTACAAAAACATATGGGATTTGTATTGTCAGTAAATGTCCCTCTGTGTAACGATCTGTATGTTACTGGGGTACCCCAATTCTACTAGAAAGGGGTATAATTTACTATTTGGGGTATGTTGAGTACTTCAGTCACTGCTTATGTATTTCTTTACATATGACTTAGATTTTTATGGCTTCTCTTTCCTCATAACACAAGCTTTGATGCTATATATCAATAATGTAGTTTTGTGGGCCATTAGGGGATGGACAGGGATATACAAGTTGCACCATATAACATCACTGCAAACAATGAAAAAGTGGTGTGACTAATTATTCAACATCAGCGCTAAACACAGACAGTTATTTAAATCACAAGAATGTTGTTCTTGATGACAATCTGCTCATAACTGGAGGTACTATTTGTTGGGTAAAAAGGGGCATAATCATGCTTTCATGGTATGTTCACTAACATGTACATTATTCATTCATTTGTTGAGTCATTTGTTAGATTTTTTGTGGATTTCTTCCTTATACCCTTGTCTACAATTTCACATCATTATATTTATGTTTTGTTGGTTATGATGATGGTTCACACTAACAACATGTGATAAAACAGTTTGTTTTCAATGTGAATTTTAGAACAATTGAGCATATAAAAAGCCCACTAAACACAGCATGTATACCTTTTGGTGTTAGCTTAACATTACATCTGGGATTTGTATTGTTGTCAATAAATGTCCCTCTGTGTAACAATCTGTATGTTACTGGGGTACCTCAATTCTACTAGAAAGGGGCATAATTTTACTATTTGGGGTAGGTTCAGTACCTCAGTCTCTGCTTTGTTGACATATGACTTAGATTTTATGGCTTCTCTTTCCTATTACCCCAGGTTATGATGCTATGTAATGTGGTTTTGTTGGCCATTAGGGAATGGACAGGGATGTAACAAATGGTGGTTTTACAAGAAAAGAACAGTTTCTTAACACATAGACATATTATATCATATAAAACCTGTCAAACACTGAATAAAAACTTGTGTGTTAGTGTTTACTTGGCATCACATCACTGTAAGTATACAGTGTAGTCCAAATTGTTATAGTATAATACTTACTGATAAATGTTCAAAATGACAACCATGGAAAAAAAAACGTCTGAAGAAAAAAAAAGTCTATTGAAAAAAAAAAAACACACACACATTGCATGCATTTGTTATCACACAAAATACTGTTGTAACTGCGTAATTTTGGAATAAATACTTACATTACTGCCACGATGTTCCATATAGGAATCCATCACTTGTCGTACGAAGTCTTGGACATAATCCTCAGGTCGTGTGCATTCCCTGCTTCATATTTTAGCGGATGGCGCTTTTTTTTTTAAAAAAAAAAATTTTTTTTTTTTTATGTCTGTCCAAATCGTGGTTCAGAGAACGCGCACACTGAGATTACTCCACATGGTTTTCTTTCACTGATGGCACTGGGGTCTGGTCATAGCATTGACAAAATCATGAAACACACACACAGGTGAGGGAAAAAAACAACAACTGCAGAATGCAAAAAAAAAAAAAAACAACCCTGAACTTTTCATGCAGATGATCCAGAATGAGTTGAATCTTGTAGAGCCGATTGTACCCTGGATCACCTTTGACTGGCTTGGCTGCATTGTCGTTGAAATGCAGAAACTGAAGAAGAATCTGAAATACAGAATAAAAGTTTCAAGATAAGTAAGCAGACCCACAATTGGGCACATACACACACACACACACACACACACACACACACACACACACACACACACACACAGAGGTCAAGCAGACCCACAGTTACGCGCGTGCACACACGCGCGCGCACACACACACACACTTACACACACACACACACACACACACACACACACACTTCTCTCGCACGCACGCACACACACGCACGCACGCACGCGCACACACTTACACACACACACACACACACACACACACATACACACATGTACATATATGCACAAACACACACTAACAGTATCACACACACATGAATGTAAAAACACCACAATGATGCAAAACAAAACATCTGATGTGGATGAGTGCCTCTGTGTTTTACAAAATGAAAAAACTTATACGAAAACTTGCATACAGAAATAAATAAGGCTTAGGTGCACATGTGCGCATGCACACACACACACACACACACACCTACACACGCACACACACACACACACGCACACACAGTCCCACTACCCATACAGTCGTTATTTGCCATAATTGTGTGGTTTCAGTAGGAAATAGGGCAAAGAAGAGAAATACAGAAAATGAATAGCCAAGGAATGAAGAATCTTGTAAAAAAAAAAAAAAAAAAACACCAAAAAAACAACATAGAAAAAAGATCTGCTTGCCTGAAACCACCAGTTTTTGGTCATGAAGGAACCGAAGACTCTGGAAACTTTGTACAGCCGAGACCAGCCGCTGTGGCGAAGTGGTTAGCGTCGCGGACTCCCGGCTGGGAGGTCGTGGGTTCGAATCCCATCGGAAGTCATGTGGTTTTTTTCTGCCCCCGACCGGCTCCTACCCAGAGTTGAGTTTGCTGCGGGCTCAGTTGGGAAGACTGGGACCACATAGTAGAGTTTCATCCACTTAATAGATGCCTTTCTGAGAGTGTTGTTCAAATTTCCTGACCAACACTGCAGGTGCCTGTATCTCTCGGGCCTGGTTGACGCCGGGATATATTATGAAAGGAAGCGTAGAGTACAGCCCTGTCATGTAGTCTCACACCGAAATGGAAATCCGTAGCATAATCATAATCATCCTCATTCTCATCGATCAGCATTAAAAAAAAAAAAAGTCTCAGTTCTGTGGCCCTTCATGCCCTGTCTCATGGTGACCTCAATTTTGATGTCCTCTCCACGTCTGTGGGCCTTGGTTTGGTTCCGTCCGGGTCACCGGTATCGGCGAGTCCATGGTGGCTGTCATTGGACGGATGTGGTGGCACCGTCCGGGGGGGGAGAGCTCGTTCATGCCGGCTCCGCGACTAAGCAATTATTGTCGTCAGTAGGGGGCTTAGTAGGTGGTGTCCTGCGTATGTTAGATCAGAACAGGCGCCACTGAACACCACTGAAGTGACTCGGCAGCAGTGCAGTGTCTCCTCTGATGGGTTGCCTCTTGATGACTTGACATTGACTGCTCCCTGTGGATTGCCGGTGCCGGGGCTGTGGCGGGGCCAACCGGGGCTGTGGTGGGGTGTCGGAATGAGCGGCGTGGGTGCACTGCCTCTGAGGTGGCGCAGAGGTTGGGACAGCAAAAAAAAAAAAAAAATTGTACAGCCGAAAATTAGTGCAGTTGACTTCCAGACCAAAATTCCCAGTCAAAACAACAGCAAGGTTGAAGGGCTGTGTACCTCTCTCACCATCCTTTGATCAGCTGTTGCTGACCAAGCCCCATGCCACGCCCCCAGCCGCTTCCACGGGACCTTCACTGTTGTCCTGAGCCCGTACCACGTCCACGACCCCATCGTCAAGAAAGGAGGGGATGCAGTGCTCGTTGATGGCACGGGTTCGGCAATTTCCGCTTTGTCACCCATGATAACGGTGCTTTCTTTACTGCTGTCTTGTGTACAGAACAATGAAACCACGTCATGACCAGCATGTATATCGCCGATAAAAGTGGATGGTGCTGGTTCCCATCTGTCTCCTCATCGCTAGCAACAGGATCCGATCCTCAAAGGTCTTCTTCATCACTTTCTTTATAATTAGAACGTCATCTAAAACATCAAGCGCAGTGTAATGTTGAAAACAGAACGCGTCGATGAAGTGCTAGGTTGAGCAGCCATCTTGAATATGCTTATCAGCTGATACCTCTCAACTCTCAATTTGCATATCATGTGGTCACTTGGGTGGTTGCATGAAGGGGGGGGGGGCCGTACTTGACATCAGTAGAAGAAGTGGAAACATTTTAGAGGGTTGTCTCCCAAGTAGATTTTTCTGCTTTCCGTGATGAAGTTACTACGAAACGTACTCGTATACGGGCGTAGCGATTTTTGGTTTTCACTACGAATGTTACTCGTAGCAGGCAGGGAAGAGGTTAATATGCATTTTCCTGCTGCCATTGGGTATACACCGGTGTCTTGACAAACGCTTACGGGTGGCTATTTCACTGGCACACCACACATGAATGAAAGAGTTGGCAAGTTGTCTCTATTAATACTGAAAATGGAAATTTCTGGATTTTACAGAATCAAAGATGAACTTTACGAAAAGTCGCTAAGGCTGTTACATTTTGATAACGGATAGTATTTTAGACTGGGAGAGGAAGAGGGAATGGGGTGGAGAATAAAGCAAGAATCAGGTGGACTGGACGTATAGATGACATCTACTTGGACACACAATACCAGATGAAGATCAAGGGGAGATGTAAGTGTTGTACAGAAAGCTTTTTCTACATTCCACTGAATATACACTGTACAAACAGTTCTGGAAAAAGGCTTCAGACCAGTGATGGTCAGAAATCTGCCATGACTATAAATTTTCAGTGCTGTCCGAAATGCTTTTGTTGTTGGATAAAGTGAAGAAATACTTGAACTTAAATTGAAAGAGAACTAATCAGATGTTTTTGTAAGAAGTGTTTTATGAAATCCATTGTATTTTTGAAGTCGCCTTTTATTTCCAGTTTGATTTTTTTTTTTTTTTTTTTTTTTTGTTTTTGAATCAGAATTATGAAAGAATGTTTGACAGTGAAGTTTTCAACTCGCATTTGCAGTTTGACTTTAACTTATTTAGTTATTATTGTTACTTTTAATTTCTATGAAGATTAGAGTTATTTGCATAAACGGATAAATAAATTTTTGTATGAAAATTTTAAACCAGTTCTGGGCTTTCGGTGCTTCAGATGTAGGGCGCAGTACTGAAGACCCAAAGAAAGGGGCATCAAAGGGCTTCATCGTGTGGTGTTTTGCTGCGGGAACTTGATTGTATTATACTGTTGGCGCTAAATTGTGTACCTCTGCTGTGGATACTGGACATGGTAAACTTCACAATGTTGGAATTAGAAAGGGGGGGGGGGGGGGGGGGGGGGGGGGGGTTGCTGTAACTGAGTTTCAGTGGGCATATTCTTTGAAACCATGATTTCTCTCTCCTTTTTTTTTTCCCCTAATCAGTTGATTTCTTCAACTTGCTGACTCCACACATGCGTGCTCACACTTGCAATCATTCACACACCATACAGAGGAGAACGAGCAGAAAGTAAACACTATCAGAATGCATGGTGCCGTTATGATATGTAGGCATACATGTACCCTCTATCTTGGGCATGGGTTTCCATTCTTTCCTTATCCACATTATTTGAACGTATTCACATAAACCTGTGTTTTCAATGTACATTCAGTGTGATTGAATATGCAGGCTCAAATATATATAGTGCAGTCTGGTGTGTTTTTTTGGTATGTGTTGCAACTTGGTGCATGCTTTTTCATCTGATAATTGTGATTATAAAGGCTAGTGTTTTGATAATGGAAAGAATAAAACTTGGTTGAGAAAATACTTGAATTTGGTTTGGTCAACTGTCGCATTCCATCATTGCTAACGTCTTGCCCATCATAGTGGAACTCCAGAGATTACGTCTTGTGCAGATTCCTAAATTCATTTAGTGTAGACTTTTCTGATGTAGAATACGAGTTTAAAATGTGGGATGTTACACGCTTGTGGACCACTTTACCTAGTGCAAGCATACAAGTATCTGTATTGAAGTATCATGCATCACTGAGTGTAACCATCGGCAAGGTAAGTAACTCCGTAATTTGAACATGGTTACCCAATTAAAAAATTAATTTGAAAGAGGGGAAAGGAAATAATGAAATGAAAATAATTTGAAAGAGGGGGAAAGGAATAATGAAATGAAAATAATGAAAAAAAATTCCTACGAATATATATGTTGCTATATCGTAAGTTTGAAGAATGTCACATGAGCCATTTACTCGGGGGGGGGGGGGGGGAATCTTCAGAACTTTCTTCCGAATTGTTGTTCATCATACCTGGAACCTCATCCCAGTCGAAATCTAGGTCACTCTAAGCTTCCTTACCCAGCACTTTCACAAAGTCTTATGCCGTAAATCCTACAAAACACAGTATCTCCATCACTAAATCTCATTATAGAACGGCAGAAATCGAGGTTAGCCATGGTGAAAAACAGCATTTCGACCTCAAAACTTAAAAAATTCATAACTCGAGAACCACGGCACGTATCGACTCGTGTTTTTTTGCAAACGGAAGTAAATGGCTACAGGAAGAAGGAAGTCACGTTCTCGCGAGACTTCCTTTTCTACGAGAAACATGGCGGTGCCCATTGTTGCCACGTGTTTTACCGGGCGCTGGCTGGCACTCAGCCTTTTGGCTGTGTGATTTCCGGTCAGGCACTAGCGGGCGCCCGCTTGTCAAGAGCCTCCTGTTTGTATTCTTTCCCTCTCAGCCCATCACTGTCTCTCTGCCATTTCTGGATGCATTAGTTTCTTGGTGATAAATAATGTATTGGCCTGTTACCAAGATGTTCAGTGCTCAAATTCAAAGTGCAGTACAGCTTTGAAGTTGGGGTAGGAGGTTAAGATGGTAGGGTGTACAAATTCTTGATAAGGAGTTGACAGTTTTCACATGACCAGGATGTAGTAGACTATGATAATGAAATTCATTTTTTTGGTAGTTGTCCAGTTTTATCTTTTGAGATCCCAGCACTTCACCTTGTGATGGGAAAAACCAAATTTTTAATTTGTCTGAAGGAGAAAGCACTTCATTCTATTCCAGTTGTAATCTTATTTTCTTGTTATGATTTCGCGCCCCCTCCGGCCCTCTACCTTGCATCTCTTCAGTATTGTCTTCTGTTTGTATTGTTACTGCTTGTTCTCATCAGCTGTCTCTGGAATTTACAACATGCGTGCCCACACAAACACCACACATGTGCATTCACACAGATGTCTACACTCGCATGCGCATGTGCACACATACACACACACACACACACAGTGTTCCAGTGTTGTGTAACCATTGACTTTATGTGACATGTTTTTGTTATTCCAGTTTTTCTGGACGAACATCATTTTTTAAAGCATACAAAATGGGCAAGGGACACCCACCATGCCATTCTTCATTCAGACTTGAAGGATTTTAACCTGGGCTCGATGGAAAAAAAGCGACATGTGTGCCCATACTGTGAGAAATCATTCCAGTTTCGGAATGATTGTATAGGTCACCTCAACTCGAAGCACTTCAATCGGAGACCATATGTATGCAGGATCTGCAGCAAATCCTTCCCATATACACAGTCTCTAAGGCGTCACATTTTAATGCTTCATAAAACAAGTAATTTACCATCATGAAATCATTGGATTAGGGAAAGTGACTTTCTCTTGTTTTTGTTGGAGTTGTGACAGTGGATGACCTGGAAAATAAGGTCAACAGTGGTGGTGTAAATATGTTGTGTATCATGTAGTGAAGAAAGAATACAGCCCATAGACCTTCTCTACCTCTTGTCTTCTTTTTAATTCCTTTGTCAGCTATTTGTATTTTTCAGTTTGCAGTATTTGTTTGTACATTGGTAAGATCAGTGTAAAAGAAAAAAAAAAATGTACAGATGTTTTCTTTGAACGTTTACATTACAGTAATCATCTTCAAGATTGTGATTTTTTTTTTTTTCTTTTTTTCTTTTTGGAAAATAAAAAGGGTGGTTAAGATTGATTCTTTTTCTGTGCAGTTTATGTGGCCCGACTTCCAGAAAGTGTTGGACCTGGAATCTTAGAGCACTTCAGCAGTGGTATTAACAAACATGTGGCAGTATCTAAATTGCCGTTCTCATGCACATTGTGTGGCAAACAGTATAAGAATAAAATTGATTGTGAAGGTCATGTGAACAGCCAACATCTCCATCACAAACCATTCATGTGCACAGCATGCTTTACAAGGTTTCCGTACAGGCGGTCACTGCGCCGACATAAAATGAATTGTCCTCTTGAGTGATGTGTGGCTGTTAGTAATATTCTTCCAGTCTGTTGATGGCCAGACAGGTCCCAAGTTACCTATCAATGCCAATTCTCCACTGTCCATGTCAACAGCCTTACCCCTTCACTCCACATGTGTATGTTTCTGTCATTCTGGTAGGTGATTGTAGAGGTTGTTTCCTCCTTGCCATGCCCTGTCAGTAAGATGATCTGTGTCCAGTAATTGGTAATCCATAGAAATTGTGTATGCAGTATAATTTGCCTCCTCCCCCTCCCCCATGTCCTCCGTCTTGTCTTAGTTTTTTTTGTAAGATACATCTTTTGTTGTTGTTTTATTCATTTATTTAGGTTTTGTTTTAATCCAGGTTATATGAATGAGGAGTTATTTCAGGATAAGGACAGTCATTTGTATTGATGAAAAAAGGTGTGGTCCTGATTTGCAGTAGCAATTCATATCTGTCTCCTTTTTTCTACAGTGTCATTTCCCGCTCCTAGGAATAAAGGAGAAAGTGATGTTCACACCATGAAAGGTGGCTTGAGTACAACATCAGATGGACCCCCCTTCTTGCCAGGGAAAGGATATACTTGTGAATTTTGTGGAAAGAGTTACTGGAACAAGTCAGATTGTGAGGGACACACATTTAGCCAGCACTTACTTATCAAACCTTATAGTTGCACGGCTTGTGAAATGTGTTTTTCATACAAACAGTCTCTCAGAAGACACGAGAACAGCTGTTTGCTGAAGCAGCAGCAAAGTTCGTTGCCCTCATGAGTTCAGTGTACAGCCATGGAAGTGATTTTGTGCTTGTCATTGTATGAGTGGCGTGAGTTTTTTTGTTTGTTTGTTTTTTTCTTTGAAAATCAAGGTCTGTGTTAGTGGTATAAGAATGGCTATTTTCAGAGGTAAATTTTTTCTAAGGGCAGGATACATGTCTATTTTATGCTACTGTACATGTAATGATTATGAGACAGATGTTATCGGCTAAATGAGTGAAGCCTGCATGTCATGATTACTTTGCTATGTGTATGGTGATCCAGGTGAAATGATGCCGAAGGTTTAAAAGGGGTAAAAAAAAAAAGTACACAAAAACACTCCACATCCTGTGACCCAGTGACTCGAGAGGGCGCCTGAGGTTTCATTCCTAGTCAAAAGTAGATAATCCTGAGAACATCCTCCGTCTTCAATCTCACTTGTAATTTAACCTAAAACTTAAGAGCATTTCTGGCAGCGTGCTTTTTAGCTCCTCTTCAGTATGCACTTACCTGAGCTTAGTTCCGCCGAAAACCATCGGCAAGATAAGTAACTGCGTGATTTGAACATGGATACCCAATTTAAAAATTGATTTTAAAGAGAGAAAGGAAATAATGAAATGAAAATAATTTGAAAAATTCCTACGAATATATATGTTGCTATATCATAAGTTTGAAGAATGTCACATGAGCCATTTACTCGGGGGAAAAAAATCTTCTTCAGAACTTCCGACCTCATCAAGTTGAAATCTAGGTTACTGTAAGCTTCATTACCCAGCACTTGCACTAAGTCTTATGCCGTAAATCCTACAAATCACAGTATCTTCATCACAAAATCTCATTATAGAATGGCAAAAATCAAGGTTAGCGATGATGAAAAACAGCAGTTCGACCACATAACTTAAAAAATTCATAACTCGAGAACTACGGGATATATCAACTCGTGTTTTTTTTTGTTAACGGAAGTGAATGGCTACAGGAAGAAGAAAGTCGGTTCTCGTGAGACTTGTTTTTCTATGAGAAACATGGCAGCACCCATTGTTGACATGTGTTTTAATGGGCGCTGGCGGGCGCTCAGCCTTTTGGCTGTGTGATGTCCAGTTGGGTGCTAGTGGGCGCGCGTTTGTCAAGGGAGTTAAACAGGGTTGTCATTGTCACTGTGGACGAATTAGTTTGTATGTTTTCTGCTTCTTTCTCAGTAATGAAGATCGCAGCTTTTCTTAATCCATTTATGATAGCGCTGAAGTGGAAGTTGCCAACGCTGTGTAGATCCATTTAGGCACTGCACTCGGACTGGTAGACCAAAAGTGAGTGACAGTGTGCACAGTATGGTCGGACTTAATATGCACAAGCATCTTGTTTTTTGACAAGTTTAGAATTAGCTCGTTTCTATAGAGTGATACGCAAGCACTTGCGCATGCTCTGTCTGCAGTACAGGGCTCACCCCTCACCCAATGTGTAGCAAGACTGTTCGTGGAAGAAAAAATATTGCCAATCTCAAGTTTTGAATGTGTGTGTGTGTGTGTGTGTTTGTTTGTTTGTTTTTTTTTTTGCTGTTTCCCCATTGCATAAATACAAGTTCTGAGTCAACTTGGGAGGAACTTGGGGGTGGAGGGTTAAAAGCAGAATTAGAAAAGGAAAGCTGTACGTTGTGTTTAAGAGGATTTTTTTTTTAGAGCACCGGTAACATTTGAAAACGTTTTTTGAGTTCAGTTGGATACAAGACATATGGCCCAACATTTTCTTTAGAGGCACAGGAGTACAGTCTCAAACTGGAGGAATATTGTCTTTTGATTTCTTGAAGAAGGTCATCACACGGTTAGGTTCTTTTTCAAGCTGTCAGAAATAGACTTCTGATTCTTGTTAATCCTTGTGATTTTCTGCAGAGCTGTAAATCTTACAGTGGATTGATTAGTTTACAATAGAGACACATGGTATGATCTCATATGTTTTTGAAGCTTGCTTTGGTGATTGTCCCAAGGTTCTTTGTCTTTTTGTTCTGATTTGCTTGCTTGATCAGTACTGTCGTAGTGGACAGGAAAGCCTCCAGTAGTCTTTTGTCATCATACTTGGATTGATTGCATGCATTCAAACTAACTATGGAGTTCAGCTATGATTGGCAGGGCAATGGATGACTGAGATACTTTTCTTTCTTTTCCAGTTGGACTTTTTACAAGTCTGCCAGTGTTTATTGATGGAGAGTCCAGAGAAAGTAAACTAACAGGCTTTAACTTTGCAAGAGATTCTTGGAAAAGGCACATTAGCTTTTGGCCAGGGGAGAATCTTCAGGTGTCCCATATGTCAGAAAGTTCTGCACCAGAGACATCAGTTTGTGGGGACATATCAATGTCCATTTCAACGTTGCTCCCTTCAAGTGCAGATTGTGCTTGAAAACATTCCCATATCAGACCAGTCTTGCAAGGCACATTCGAACTCATCACAAGGAAACAAACTGAAAACATCAGTTACATACTCGCCATTAGAATGGTCCAGATTTCTTGTGTACATCAGCTCAGTTGCCCATTTGTTTTTACACAAGCTGGTAGTTGTAACCGTGTGTGGGGATCATCAACTCAGTTGTGTGTGTGTTTTTTTTCTGCAGCTGTCCACCTAGACAAAGGGTGTTTATGGAAAAAATTTCAAATGCCCTCCTCCTTCACCAGCAAGGCCAAGGTAGAACTTCGCTTGCATGGAGTTTGCAGAATATGAACACAGTCAAAAAGATATTTGAATGCCCGTACTGTCTACGTATTTTCAGATCAAAGCATCAGTTTACAGGTCATATTAACTCTCACATGTGTGTCAAGCCATTTAAATGTGAATCGTGTGAGAAATCTTTTGCGTATATGCCACAAACCTGTCACGACACAGACATTCATGTAAAGGACAGGTATTTGAGTCCTCAAATTTAATTTGATACGTATATCCATTTGATCACGCGTATTGTACAAAACTAATAGAATGGTTGTGTTGAATAACTTTTCCTATATGAGAAACATGTATGTATATGTGTTTTTTACACATGCTGGTGCCAAATGTACATGTGTGTGTGCATGCATGCATGCACACACACACACGCATGCATGCACATGCGCACATATTCACATACACAAACAGTTCTTTTGCTGGGCCTCTTCAATAACTTTACTCTGTAGATAATTGTTACTTTCAGGGGATATGTACACATGCTCTTTATTCTGTGAACATTGTTTATGGTTCAGCTTGGGAAGACATAATTTTTTTTTCCATTATCATGTGCAGACTTTTATGTAGATGATCTTCAAGTGGTACAAGCTGGAGACTTGTCAGCATTTGCAATCCCAGATCCTGAAGAAATGAGTGCAAAGAAAAAGTTCTTTTGTAAGTCGTGTGGGAAAAAGTTTTGGAACAAGACTGCTTGCATGGGTCATGTGAACAGCCAGCATCTGAATGTGAAACCTTTTGAATGCAGAATCTGCCATTTGTCATTTTCATACAAGCAAAGCTTAAAGAGACATCAACGACTTTGTTTTGTGAAAAAGTAGCTGATGTAAATGTTTTTGAAAATCGTAAATGTTTTTGAAAATCGGTTGCGGATGTAAATATCAGTCTCCTAAGTGAAGTATATATGCATGCGCTTGGTCACAGTTGTGTGGGTTATCCATGTTTTTACAGTGAACCTTGGCAACCCAAAGGATTCCACAGATTGAAGAACTTTGAAATGTATTTGATATTGACATGAAAGAAAAGGCTTTTTTCCCCATAGAAAAAGGATTAGCCTTTTTACAAAGAAAAGTTTTTATCAACGTATAATATCACCATTCTGGTGCGGTTAAGTTCCTTCTGACTTTGTTATCCTGACCCCCTTTCTGTGAAACGAAACGAGCAATCAATGGCTGTGTTCGTGAAATGGTTAATTCAGAACAGAGGAAATACGGGTCTTTGATTGTAAACTCCTTGAATGCCAAGGCTTATTTTCCTTTTCTTTTGGCTTTGCTTTAGTATTTCATAGGATAAAGATAAAAGTAGTATCATTGTCATTTACCCTAAATCTACAGTAGCATCGGTATTTGAAGGAAGTCATGCACACTAAGAATGATGCATGATGAGATCTACTATCTGTGGTTGTCATGGTAAGAAAAAAGACTTTTAATATTTTTCAATTTATTGGGTATTAATAAAGATTTTCATGTTATTATTTCATATGTATTCCAGCAGACGGGCTCTCAGAGAACAGGTTCTACCTGCAGCAGGTGATTGGCATTATTGTGTATAGATATATACATATCATCAAAGTCGTCGGCAATAACGTTGTTCAGGTTTTTGTCATGTCCGTTCTCATGGATAGAGCAACAGCACCTGCACAAGATTGGTATGGTGCGCAGGTCATCCTTAAAAAATGTAAAGAAACGGATTCTTTGGCAAAAAAAAAATTGGCATCAAAGACTGTGGAGAGACTTGTCAAAGGGAAGGCTTTTCATGACCGGTAGTATTAGTGTATTCAGTGTGCTTGTTCTTGAAATCAAAATGTCATGACCTGGATGTGACAGAAGACATTGAGTTCCATTACAGGATATGTTCACGGCAGTTGAGGTTTTTTAGATGGTCTTTGTATGTTTGCGTTTGTCTTTAATTTTGTATGCTTTTAACATATTTTTTGAAGTGTTTGTTAAAAACAAACAAACAAACAAAAAAACTTTAAGAGTAGGTTATGTGCTGGCTTGAGTGTGTAAAAAATACAGCACCTTGAGCTATGTGTTCGTTGCAAAATAGAAAGGTATTTGTAAAAACTGGCACTGTCTTTTTGTGTGTCGATTTGAGTGATCTGTCTGAATGTTTTTGACGTGCAGTTTCTTGGACCAGCATGAGTTAAGTTTTTCCTTTCTTTTTAGAGGTGGCAAAAGGCTGGGTGGAGGGTGGGGGCAGGGCAGGGTATGTATTAGTGACATATTGACAGTTGATTCTGAACTTACAGAAAAATTCGCAAACTCATTGGCACTTATAGGTAGATACCTCCTGACATTTCACTGTTTTTTTTTTTTTTTTTTTTTTTTTTTTTTAAATTTCAAGTAGAAGAAATTTTTTGTTCCGTTTTTAGCCACTGGAATCGGAATTCTATTGATGATTAAACTTGTACAAAGGGAGTGTTGGGAATAACTTGCCAAGATCATGGAATGGAAGAAAAAATTGTCACAGAAGTAAGAATTCTGCGAGACATTGTGAAAGTGGATGGTTTTAGTGTATGAAAGATTATCTGGTTTGGTGAGGGAGAAACAATAAGGTGAAAATTTCTGTAGTTTAGTGACTATATGCTCAATGAGCTTGTTAGAAGTTCCTTGTACCTTGAGCACTTCACAAGAGAAGATGGAGCCAGTGCCTTTTCTGGCACTTGACCAACTCATAGTTAAACTGATGCCCATTCATTGCTGGTTGGCAATGCTTGAAGCTTTAAAATCCAACTCTAGTTGGCTTACAGCTGAACACTCCATCAGCAACTGGCCCCACTTGTGTCTGTGAATGCTGCGAAAAGAAGCATGAATCAAAAAGTAGACATGCAACTGTATTGTGTGTATTCAGTGAATAATATGTTCTGTCAGTTCAGTGAATAACATGTACTGTCAGATTATTTTTCTCTTCATTAGTTTGGTATTGTGAGGTTATTGGAGTGTAGAATCTAGAACTTCCTGATGGTCGAGTTCTAGCAGTTAAAGAGTGTGGTGAAACGGTTCCCTTTGTGTGTCCTTGTGTTTTGTTTGTTTTTTGTTTTCCCTTTACAGACTGGCCAGTTCCAATCCACTTCCCAGGTGTGAGAGATCCAACCCAAATTCAGGTTAGGGATGTAAGAGGAGGGAATCTTCAGAACAGGTGTCACATGTGTGGAAAGGTTTTTTGCTGTTCGTGGTAATCTTGAAGCGCACATCGCAGGTGTTCATTTCAAGGCGAAGATGTATAAATGTGACCAGTGTGGAATGTCTTTTACATACAAAAACAATGTGTATAGGCATAAGAAGTTATGTAAAGGCTCGGATATTAATCCTAAATTTCGTGAAAATTTGTGAACGAGTTGGAGTGAAGGTGGCTGCTCATTTAGAATGCATTGTGTATTGTGAGCTGTATGTTTTAGTTAACTATGAACAAAGTTCCTTTCCTTTTTTATTTCAAGTTTTAAGAGTGAATGTGTAATTTGTGAGCTGTATGTTTTAGTTAACTGTGAACAAAGTTCCTTTTTATTTTTTTTTTGAGAGAGTGAATGTGTAATTTTTATTTACAATTGAAACCACCTTTTAACAAGCGTTCACTAATACGGGTCGAGCTTGTCTGACTAGACTAGGACGGAAATGGTGGTGTGGGTTGGTGTGGGAGTGAATATTGTGAAAAATGAATTGTTCTATAATGAGAATTTGTAGTTCATGTCAACTTTGTCCACCTTAGAATATGATCTTTTGAATGAGTGTTCAGTTCAAAAGATTCTTCCATTGAACTGTCTTTAAAATGTCAACAAATTGCAGTTTTAATTTCTTGTTTGAAAGCCATACTGGTCCCACAGAGTGTTCAAAATCCCTTCTTCAGTGTGTTAAGAGAAAAAGAGATAGAGATCTTTTGATTTAACTGTTCTGAAAATAGTTTAAAACAAATGAGCAAAGAAAGAAAGAAAGAAAGAAGAAAAAAAAAAAGCGTAGTAAATGACAGCATGTGTTGCTGGCAGTTCAACGCTTGAACTGCGCTGGCAATTCAGCGCATGCATCAGTGTGATTCTGTTCAGTGAGGTTTCAGATACCAGTTGTTGGATGAGCTTAAAAAAGACAAAAAGTAAGGCTGCTATTTTCTAGTCATTGAGTCAGTATATATTTAAGGGAAAAAAGTGTTTCATCTCAACACTTGCGAAAGAATTGTGCATGTGGTGAAACGTTTACTAGCATGAAAAACAACAAAGTGAAGAGAGTAAGGACGGAATGAGAAAGAGTTGAAGTAAGAAACAGGCAGGCAGGCAGGGGAAAGTTGTGAAAGTCTCAAGACATAATGTCTCATTAAAAAAAACAAAAAAACAAACGCCATGAAAACATTGTTCAGAACTGTTCCACCCATAGCAATTACGACAGAGATAGCTATCTTTCATCTAGAAGATTGTGGAAGAAAAGGTTTAAAGCAGTTCTTTTGTATTTTGGATGATTTTTTTTTTCTCTTTTTTTTTTTTTTTTTTTTTAAAACTGTTTTTAAAGAACTCCTCTGGGGAATTGACTATGAGATGACATCCCTGATCTGTGGCATGAGCTGAATGAGTCGTATTTTCTGTTGGCTAGGAATAAGAGGCTGATTGTTTGAGGGCCTAGTATCTTGCAGCTGAAACAGTTGTACCAGTCTGTTGACGGTGTTGGTAGTAACCGCATCGTAGTCATTGTACAAAATGGACAATGAAAATATATGGGCTTCTGTAGGCCAGGTGAGGAGACTGGTTACTGGATGGAGGAATATCTTGCAGTTAGATATTCGTACCAGTCAGTTGGCATTGCCAGTCGTACCACAACAACAACAACAAACAAAACTGAGCGTTAAATGGTTGAAAAGTGGAGGTCAGATTACAATAAAGATTAAATTGACCTGCTGCCAACAAAAAACTTGGGACTGACTGTTAGGTGGTATATGAAATGTCTTTTAGATATTTTCTGTCATCATGGTGACCATCAGTTTCAAAATCTGTGCATGATGGACCTGCAGTTGTGTGTGGTTGGAAAATTGTTAAGATGATTGACAGGTTCTGTAGTTTGGGGCTGTTGAAGTGTTGATGTGTTGAGCCCTACATAAGATGGATCCCATTTTTCTGTTTGTCCTTTGAATTTGATCCAGTATCCGTGTACTAGGGGTGAACAGAAAAGGCTCACAAAGTAGTGGTACCTTTGTCCTGGCTTGTTCATTTTACCATCATAAGCGCAGTGTACCAGCTGAAATTAACATCCTTCTGGATTGGGGTTACTTGGTGGATTGGATGGGCAACTCTTTTTTCCCTTGTTCTTAGAGGATGGGTGTCCTTTTAGGTGTGATTTAACAAGATCTTGTATATTCGTGATCGAATTTGTAATTAACAGGTTTGGGAATTGCCTCGTCTGTTAAGGGAGGAAAAAAAAAAAGGATTCAGTGTACGCTTAGTAATTTGAATTGGTGGAATCAGCAATCATGGTACAGTTCAGATTCTGTGTGCCACAAGTCTCATGAGACTGATGTCTCAAAAAATGCACTGCACCATTCCTGTGTCTAAGAATTTAGTCCCCAGTTGATGTTCATGCCTGAAACCAGGTGCATTGAGACTCCTTGGTCTACACTGTCTATGTTGATGATCCTTGTTTGACACAGTGTTGATATTGTTTGGAATTACACTACTAGAATGATTGTTAAAGAAATGTTTGATTATTTTGTATTGTTTACAGAATGGAAAAAAAAAACCCATACATTTTAAAGTTAATGAAAATGGTTGAGTTTGTTTAATGTCGGAGGATGAATGAAGGAGAGGATGAAAAAAGTGAAAACGGTTGAATACAGTGATTTCGTTTCTTTTTTTTGTTTTTCTTTTCAACATGCTTTGATGTGTGTGTGTGTGTGTGCATGTGCGTACGTGCATACGTGTGTGGGCGTGAGAGAGAGAGAGAGAGAGAGAGAGAGAGAGAGAGAGAGAGAGAGAGAGAGAGAGAGAGATGATGGCCTGATTATAAATGAACTTTGTCTTTGTGTTTCTAATGGATAAACGGTAGCCAAGTTAAAAAAAAAATGAAGTCTTAGTGAATGGAGAAGAGTGATAAAGGTTTTGTTTAATTGAAACTTGAGAATTGGAAGGAATGCATGGGAGTGAACTTCCAAATCAGCAAAAGGAACAAAGCTATTGGCTCAGAAAGTGTGGTATAAATGAAAGTGCACGAAAACATGGGAAGATGTTCCGGGGTGTTTCTGTAGATCTTCATTGGTGTGGATGTGGTGACACCGCATTTTTAACTTTTTTTTTTTAAACCCATGGTAATGCTGGTGATTTTTTTTCAGTATGGATTTGTGTCTTTGCCTCCAGGAAATCCTGTGCCAGTAAATTCCTTGTTTCTGTCATTCCCTTTGATTGCCTTCCCCCTTCCTCTCTCCATCCCTCTTTCCCATCCCCCTTCTCTGTCCCTCTTCTCCACCCCCCCCTGCTACATGCACTTGCATGCATGCACTTGTGCATGTATGCACATACACACACGCACACTTGGCAAAAGTTGTTTCTCTTCTGTCGTTTACTATTTTTCTTCCTTTGTTGACCCATTTGCCCATACTTTGAAAGCCTTCATTTTGTTCCTTCCTTTCACTAGTAGTTGCATCCCAGCTTTTTATAATTCTTAGTTTAGTGAAGTAGGGGCAAGAAGTTCCAGGAACTCCCCAGTGCCCTCAGGTTTAGTTTTTTTTTTTTTTTGTTTTTTTAAGGTTGTCAACAGTTAAGATGTGTTTTGAATTGTGCAAATGGCATGATTTTAAAAAATTTCGTCTGTAGAACTGGACTCTTGCCAAACCCCCCCCCTTTTTTTTTTTCTTCTTCTTTTCTCTCCAGTGAATGGTTTTTCAGCCCAAAGATTGCGCTGTGTGGTTGGCTTGCCATTGTATAACTGAAAATTTCTTTTTTGAACATTACCTTCCCATCCCCTCGTCAGCCCCCCCCTCCACACACACACACACACACACACACACCACGCTCACAAACCAACCATACATACATTTACTGGTGAATGTAAATTTGTGTGCGATTCTAAGCATATACAAACTTGTGAAGTAAAGTTGTGTGTGTATTTGATCACCAGCCAGGCTCTTGGTAGAATTTTTTAATTGCACAACTGAAGAATTGTCTTAACCCTCTTCAGTATGCACTTACCTGAGCTTAGTTACGCCGAAAACCATCGGCAAGATAAGTAACTCTGTAATTTGAACATGGTACCCAATTTAAAAATTAATTTAAAAGACCGGAAAAGAAATAATGAAATGAAAATAATTTTAAAAATTCCCACGTATATATATATATGTTGTTATATCATAAGTTTGAAGGATGTCACATGAGGGGGGGGGGGGGGGGGGGGGGGGGGGGGGGGGGGGGGGGGGGGGGGGGGGGGGGGGGGGGAATCTTCTTCAGAACTTTCTTCTGAATTGTTGTTCATCATATCTTGAACCTCATCCCAGTCGAAATCTAGGTCACTCTAAGCTTCATCACCCAGCACTTTCATTAAGTCTTGTGCCATAAATCTTACAAATCACAGTATCTCCATCACTAAATCTCATTATAGAACAGCAGAAATCCAGGTTAACCTTGGTGAAAACAAGCATTTCGACCTCAAAACATAAAAAATTCATAACTTGAGAACTACGGCACGTATCGACTCGCGTTTTTTTTGCAAACGGAAGTAAATGGCTACAGGAAGAAGGAAGTCGCGTTCTTGTGAGACGTCCTTTTCTACGAGAAACATGGCGGCGCCCCATGTTGCCACATGTTTTACTGGGCGCTGGTAGGTGCTCAGCCTTTTGGCTGTGTGATTTCCAGTCGGGCGCTAGCGGGGCGCGTGCTTGTCAAGAGAATTAAAAACAGGAATATGCTGAGCTCTTTTCTGTGTGTTTGTGTTCATTTTGATTAGCGCCATTCCATTCATCATGACACTATTTTGTGGTGTGTGCGCGCATGGGTGCACACGCTCCAATCTGCCTGTGGATCTGTGACCCCTCCTGTTCTTTGTAGGTTGTTTGATAGTGTACTCTTTTTCCATGCACCTGCTGTGCTTCACCCACCCACCCCCCTCCTTCCCCAGTTATCACCAACAGATAACTGCTGAACCACACAATGGATTTGCAAATAGCCAACTTTTTTTTTTTTTTTTTTTTTTTAAAAGCATTGAATGACAAGTATTTAAATTTATAAATGAACGGTAAGAGACGCTATCATGAATTAGTTCCGTTAAAAGATATCAGTACATGAACAGTTGCAGGAAGTAAAATGATATATAAGAAGAGGTATGACAGCACCAGTTTGCTCTTCAGTTTTATCCATGTTCTGAAATTGGCATAATTGAGAGACTTCTGTCCTGTGCCTGAATTCTGAACCTTTAATGAATTCCTTAGGTTTTGATCAGTACAGCAGGTAGAGAGGCATAGAGAACATAATTACCATACTGGCTTTTTTTTCTCCCTCCATAGCGGCGAAATACAGATGCGCAAAGGGGAATATTTGAGATAAGTTATAAAGCAGTGACTGGCCTACAGAAGGTACCGTAGGCGGTACGTTATTTGAAAACTGTTAAATCTTTAACCCCGTTTTGTTTAGGGATTTTCTTTGCAAAGCAGATTCGTGGAATCGGTCTGATATGGGAGGTATGAAGGGAAGGGGAAGGGATGTGAGGGGGGGGGAATACAGAAACAAGCTTATCAGCTGAACAGAAATTTGTTCTTTTACAATGTATATTGAAAGCATAGGTTCCTGATACTATGTTAATATGGAAACTGTTAAGAGAGAACAAGATTTTTCTTAAAGGAATATATAAAGATTGACCTTGGATGGCCTGTTGGATACAGATTGTAATCCAGAGTTTATTGTTTAATGTTTCATTGTGCATTTTTAATGCATAGTTTGTGGTACATTCTTTGTACATAAAAGATGGAGGGGAGAGAAAATTGAAAAATCTACCCTTCACCATAAATGGAAGTGAGGATGCATTTGCCTTCAGTCAGAAGTGTTGCTTGAAAGATTCAGTTTGACAAGATTTTATATATTGTGGCAGGACTAGGAGACCTTGAGGACGGAAGTGGTGGTAACATATTCTTTGTGAGGCAACGCAGATCTCATCATGACAGCGTGTTGCAGAAATCCTCAAATAGTGGCCCACGAAGAGGGCGATGTCGGCTTTGTGATTGGAAGAAGGATAGGAAGACCACATTGAAATGCATTTTTTGCCATCATTTTGCATGCAGTCAGCACATTGATCCATCTGGTTTCTGTGCCAGGTGTTATTTTCGAAGAAGCATAACTTGAGTGCGAATCGAAGGATGCAGATATTACAATGAAAAATTGTTACTTAAAAGTGAGAGGAAGTGCAAAACTATCATTCTGTGTTTTGGAATTGTCTTAATTGCTCTTGTTGCTGAATCAGATCACATTCGGGAAAAGGAAAGAATTGTATGGCTTGGAGCATGAAAAGGTGCCCATTTTTGTGACATTTTAAGATTTGTTTTGCAGTTGATAATTTCAGTGTACTGTTGAAAAGTACACTAATGTCAGGCTAGAAAAGGCGATCCGGTGGCATGGAAGAAAAATTTTCTCCATTCCCTGAAAATGAAAGTTCAGAGGTGTTCATAACTTAATACAATGTCACAAAACAATGCTGAGATACCATGAATTTCCCAGTTTATAACTGTTTATGGTTATTTTTAAAAAAGAAAAGATATTATTTCCGCAGACGATATAGACGGATTATAGGACAATTGGTCTGTATTGTGTGGAAATAATATCTTTCCGTTTATAAATATGCATCAGATTTCAGTTCTCGGTCGCTTGGCTTGGAAACTAACCCTTCTTATGGTTTGTTTAATTGAGTCAGTCGGTGAACAGTGTTATCTGTTAGTGAACACATTTTCTTTTGGCAAAAGATGTGGTATTGTCATCACCACAGGGAGAAAATATGTTCCCAAGAAATACAGAAAGAAAATAGATGTGAACGGAAATCTAAGCAGTGCTTGAAGATTAAGAAATTGTACAAGTCAAGTTATTAAAGTGTGCCAGCAGTATTCAGTGGGTAGCTTTTGTATGTAGTATATTGGGCATTGTTGGTTACAACAGTGCTGATGGGATGTAAATGTGTAAGCTCTGTCACTGTGATAGTCATTGTCAGTCACTCATGATGTTAAATATTGGAAAGAATTATGTTGTGCTGGAGGTAATACAAATAGAACCCGCATGAAACAAAATGCAGCGTCTTATGCTCAACTTTTCCCAGATAAACGGTATGGAAAATGAAAAGGGTGATACCTGACATCAGGATACAGGCTGGTCAGAAGTTAGACAGCAGTGGTGGGTAGGCAGTTACCAGCGGATGGGTAGTTAATGTTGTAGCGTGTTCTCTTGATGATGTGTGTTCTTGTTGAGTTGTGAATGGGTGGTAGTCGCACTGCTTACACCAGTTTGGAGATGGAAGTGGAGAATTCGGTATCAAGTAAGCTATGCATTTTTAACATAGGCTTGTTTAAGCAGTAAAAAAGAATTGTTAAGACTTAAAGGAAAGTTTGTTTATGAGAAGCTCTTGTGACGAATAACTAAACAGATGGAAAAAAAAAAAAATCAAATAGACAAAAACTAAGTGAATTTTTTGGACATTACACAAGATCACAATTCCGCTCTTCAAAATTTTCGACCACATGGCCTTTTCCAAGAGAAAAAACAATACAACTATGTAATGTCTATTTTGGCAACTGGTCAGAGTATTATTACTCTGACCAGTTGCCAAAGATAGACATTACGTGGTTGTATTATTGTTTTTTTTTTTCTCTTAAAAAAGGCCACATGGCCGAAAATTTGAAGAGTGGAATTGTGATCTTGTGTAATGTTTCCTTCCCTTTGGAGGACTCTTGCTTATGTTTCTGAGTATTGGACATTAGTTTCAGAAGTTTTACTGCTTTCGGACAACTTGTACACTAAGCAGCATTGTTGAAATGATGGCCTGTCCTTTATCAGATGCTATATCCAGTGTGATGCTCTTGTGTTATTGATTTACCGTTTCCTGAAACCAGCCTTTTCTTCCCTACAGCTGCTGATCACAAAGGGAGGGTCAGGATTGCATCTCCAGGGACACTGCTGCTTCCTCCTCCTTTGTGCAGTCTAACAAATACTGCTTCAGGAAGAATGAAAAAACACACCGTTGTAGGTTTTGCAATCGAGCATTTGTTAATTTAAGGGATTGTGTAGGACATGAAAATGCTATCCATCTGGGACAGAGGCCATTTAAATGCGATTTTTGCCCAAGAGCTTTTCATAACGAGGGGCAGCTCAATCAGCACAGAAAAATTTCCATCGAAGCTGATGGACTGGTCAGTTGACACTGAAAAACATTTCCTTGAAATTGGTAGATTGGGTAGGAAATCCATCATGAAGGGGGTGGACTTTTACAGCCTGCTGTACTTCCTGCTTGCAAGTTTTGTAATGTTTAAATATAGTCTTTGCTTGCATTTACTTGCGCCTGCAGCGAGAGTACACCTTGGAAAAGTTTAATGTTTGCTGACAGTTAATTCAAGTTGAGATTGTTTAACGGTTGAAGATACTGCTGACAAATAACAGGCCAGGTTCAGTATAGTAGTGCTTCAAAACAAAACGAAGGAAGGAGTGTTGCACATGATGGCATGAATAATGATTCAGCTGAATAAACAGCCTCAAATAATGTATATAAACTAACGTAGGAAAGGGGTTCTTGTGAAATGCACATTTGGAGGAGAGAACAGTAAATCTGACACAGTGACCTTTACTGATTTTTACTGTTGTGATGCTGTAGATTAAATCTTCGAGCAGTTGTAACTTTTTACACATAGGAGCACACACACACACACACGCACACACACACACACATACACTCTTGCGTGTGTATAGTTTTAGGCTTATGACAACTTCCCGGTAGCTGCAAGTGTTCACTTTGCTAACCAAAATTTTTGTTTTTTATGTCCTTGTTCAAACTGGAGTTGAGTCGTTCGTTAAATAAATAGATACTCGAGAGTGGATGTTTGCTTCTGACAGAAGTCATTAGTCTTTTTTTACTTTGTATTGTGAGGGGATTCGTCAGTCAATACACGTTCAGTTGTTTGGATGTGACACTTGTGAGATCAGTGAGAAAGAAATAAGGATGTCTGCATGCTTTTGTTTCTATACCATATTTTGTTGGTGTTTTTTTTGTTGCGTGGGAAACCCCCAACCTCTATCCCAACCTTTTTTTATTTTTTTTTTTTTTAAAAACTGAGGAAAGTTTGTTTTCTTTCACCTGGTAAAGTATTTTCAACTTTCTTTTTTTGTTAGCTGAGTGGTAAGGAGTGAAATCAGGTGTGCAGATTATGGACAAGCTATTCTTTCTTAGTCATTCTTGCCTTTCAGAAGGTAAAGATTGGCTTTGACAGCATGATTTGGCATCCATGGTCAGCTGGACTATGAGTACAAATAGGGTTGACTTGCTGACAGGGCAGATGGTTATTATGTAGGAAAATCCATATTCAGTGAAAAAGTTCAGTTGCTAGTGCTGATTGCTGATATAACAACTTCAAGGTGAAATGCGAATGAAATTCATGAGACTTGCAGGGGACAAGGGTACTGACAGGGTATCGCACAGCACATTAAGCTGGTCT
Source organism: Conus betulinus (assembly GCA_016801955.1). NCBI lineage: Eukaryota > Metazoa > Mollusca > Gastropoda > Neogastropoda > Conidae > Conus > Conus betulinus. The sequence goes on from JADBJO010001113.1 coordinate 73,506, forward strand.
AGGTTTTCATTTTAAAAAATTGTGGTTCTTTTCAGCAGATCCTATGTCAGCAAATAGTTCTGTAAAATATCCTGGTGAATTTGTGCTCTGAAATTATAACTCCTGACAGTTTTGTATTGTTTGACTAGCAGTATGAGGAAACTGGCTTTGTTTTTTTGTTTCTGTAACAGTTGACATGTGGGACAGCATGGGACAACTTGCTTCAGACTGGAAAAAGAGAGAGAAGAGGTTCATGTGTGAAATCTGCCTAAAAGCATTTGTGGCCCATAGAGATTATGAAGGCCATGTTAATGTTCATTTGGGGAGAAAACCATTTCGTTGTTCAACGTGTGACAGAAGCTTTCCCCATGTAGGTACTCTGAAAAAGCATGCCAAACTCTGTAAACTGAGACAGACCCAAAGAACAAATAATAGTTCACTTAATAATGAATAAAAATTCACTCTAATTATTTTTTGAAATGCAGAGACCCTTTTTTGTGTGTGAGTGAAGTCAACTTAAGGCATGCCACTTGCTGTTGATAGAATGAAACCTTGGAAAAGAATCACAAATTTATCAGAAGTGGTCATGACTATAACACTTGTTTAAATTGATGATTTGGCATGGGTTGTAGATGTGAGGGCTGTTTTTCATTTCTCATTTTGCAGTTGATTTACCAAGTCACTTCAACTTGCCATCAACCCTTACATCTTTCTACTTGTCCAACAACCTGGATTGTGGCGATTCTGAGTGGAAAAGACGGAAGAAGAACTTCTCATGTGAATTTTGTGGAAAAACCTTTGCAGTGAGAAGGGACTGTCTTGGTCATGTAAATGCCGTACATTTAAAACATAAAAACCATTTGTGTGCATCATTTGCAACAATTCTTTTTCTAACATGAAAACTTTGCATGGGCACAGGAAAAGATGTGGTTTGCAGTTAGCTGAAACTTCCACAAAACAGCAGTGAAAACATTTGTTTCACATTTTCCTTTACATTATGAAAATTCAAACTAAATACGAAATGGTAATTTTTTGCTGACATGCAGAATGGTTGCTTTGTTGGAAGTAATTACATGTGTTTGTGGTGTTTTCATGTTAGATAATTGTCCCATATAGGAGAAAAAAAAATTTAGTTTTAGATCATGATGCATCAGAACTTTAAACATTCTCCTCTTTCTTTAGAATGGAAAGGGGATTTGTGCACAGTTTTCATAGGATCCCCCAAACTTGGATTTATATTATGAAGTAATTCTGGAGGAAATCTGAAGATTTTTTTTTTTTTTTTACCAGAAGGAAGCTGTACTTTTGAAAACTCTCCTGTATTATAATCTTCAGGTAACTGAAAAAGGGTGGAGAAGACGGCTGTGTTGTTGAAAATCTATCCTGTATAAGAGAATATTCAGGTAATTTTAAAAGGGTGGAGAAGACAGCTGTGCTGTTTTATAATCCCTTCTGCATCAGAATATTCAGATGACTAAAAAGAAAAGGATGGGAAAAAAAATCTTGTATAAAGTAAGTCGGAGAATTTCAGAGCTTTTTTCATTTCAGATGCTGTGAAAATGAAAGATATTTACACAAGCATCTAAATTGTTAGGAAAGAAATTTAATTGAAGGAATATGCAGGAAGTTTGGATTAGGCAGGCTGCTATTTTGTCGATGAAGTCAGGAAACTGGCAAATCTTTCCAACTGTCGTTCTGCTTCTTCCTCCTTTGCAGAAAGTCCTGTCAGTCTCGGTTCACCAGCTGTGACAAGTCTGTACAGAAATTTTTGGTTCTATTTCATTAGTTCAGTGCGAGCCATTTTGTATGGTGCGCGAGTGTGTTAACACGTGCGAATATGAAGGTGCAAATGTGAGGGCAGCGTGGATGTCGCTAGGTGTGTTGGATATACACATAGGGGGCTGATGCGGCAAGACTATTAATCTCACAGCACGATTTGTAATGTTTAACCCGTTTGTGTAATTGATTAAAATGAGAAACACTGTACTTACCCGAGGCAGGCAACCGTTTCAGTGGTCCCAATTTGGGTATAGACATGTGAAGACTGTGCAAGTGGTTCAGAGTGCTGTGGTTGCGTGGACTTGACTGGATAATTGGTTACACTTGGATGTTTTACAGGAAAATAAAATGTTTTTCTGTGACTGTTTGAGTTGAATACACATTGTGTGTGTGTGTGTGTGTGTGTGTGTGTGTGTGTGTGAGAGAGAGAGAGAGAGAGAGAGAGAGAGAGAATCAAAATACTGGCAAGTGCGATGGAACTTAGGGAAATGCATACGTGAAATCCTTGAAACTTCAGAATACATATGAATACTTTCCAGTGACGATCTTGAGAGTTAATTCAAAAGAATAGTGGCTTCTTAAATGGTACTTCCAAAAGTGAGTTAAGAGACTGGTATCCATAGGAGTTTATTGAGAATAGATTTGATGAAAGCGTATCAAGAATTGCCCTGAGGACTTCAGAATATGTGTGGATTTTTTGCCTTGAGGACTTCAGAATATTGTGGATTTCAGAGGACTAATGACAGTTGACAAAGGATTTGTTTCTGGCATCCATGTATTAGGTTTTCTGTACCCCCCATCAGGGCCTAGGCAGTCCCTTGATCCAGACCTGTTTCAGAAGATTGATTTTAAAGTATCTTGTTACCTCTCATTGATTCCCTTGGTACAGCTTGTTTTCTCCATTGATTTTTCCCTTTGGCGGCCCATTTTGTGTGATAGTTAAAAAAAAAAAACAAAAACAAAAAAAAACAAACAACAACAACAAAAAAAAAAAAAAAGAAGGAAAAAAAGCAATCTCCAGAAAAAGGTGGCTACAAGTCAGGAAAGCGACAAATAACACTAAAGGTTCCTCATTCCCTTTTCGAAGATCCAGTGTTGGACATCGTTTGTTGGGCTTAATGGTTGAAACACCCCAAACACCAGCCAGTCACCTAGCGAAAACCTCAACAGTCTGGGAGCACAGCGTCAGATTCTGCATTTTGTTGATCCAATGTAAAACGTCTGTGAAGAATTTAAAATGGTTATGACGTCATCTGTGGAAATGACTAGGTGACGGTCCAAAATTCTGAATGTCACAAACCTTGGCAGGTAGAATGATTGAGGAGTGCATATTAATTAACGGTCTGGCCTGTCGTTTACAATCATCTTTAGCTTTTTTGCAATGCAAAATTTTTTGAAAGATGTTTGTTTGCTTCATTTAAACATTTCACTTACGTCTGTTTTGTTCGAATAGGATTGTTGACTGAAAGGCACAGATCAGGAAGTTCAATTTTGAAAGAGTGAAGAGGAGACTGGATGAGTGCCATTTGCGTGCTACCCACGAGACTAGAAACTTGCTATATAGAACGCCAAATCACTGGCATCTCCCAAAGCTGCCAGCAGCTGAAAACCAGCTGTGCAGCAGGGCTGCTGAGAGATGCAGGATTCTCAGGGTTGCGACATGTGAACCATTCAACCAGTTGATATTATTCCTACACTGTCCGTTAGACTAAACAACACATAATATATTCTAAACACTATTCAAAATATGAAGTAAAATCTAAGAAAAACATACACTTAGCGCTCATGCACACATGCACGCAGCATGCTCCTGGTGCCAGTGGCAACAGTGATATTCTGACTGCAGCCTCTGTGTGGCTACTGTGGGGATGAAGGGATAAGAGGGAGACTGTCATAGTGTTGTTATTGGCATGCATGCTTGATGCACAGTGTTTGCCTGTTGGCATGTAAACCGGGTTTTCCATCATACACAAATGGGGTTGAATCGCATACTGAAATAGAAAATTATGTACATGAAAAATGTGAGAGGATATGAAAATGTGCATACAAAAAAAAAAAAAAGGATTTGAAGATGTACAGATGATTATTCCTCGTCTACTTTTGTAAAGGTGTTTTTCCCTTTTTTTTTTTTTTTTTTTTTTACATATCCCTGTGTAGCTGTACATTTTTATGTTTGTATGAAGAGGCATGAAATGAAAAAGAATGTCTGTGGATAAGGAAAAGGATACATTCTGTGTCTGTAACAAACGGATAAAAGTTAGATGCAGATTGGAAAGATGCAAACACGGTTAACCTTTAGACTGCTACAAAGCCGTTCTAGAACAGCGAATAATTTGTGTCGACGTTGCTGCCACGATTGCTGTTTGGGAATGGCGGTCAATCATTTCAGCCTCGTGTAAATTTGGATAGTGTTGAGGAAGTAAAGCTATAATAGATTCAGAATTTTGAAGGTCCGTAGAATCTAAAAATGTCTGGGAAACCCCCTTTTGACACCAGGCAGTGACTTCTTCAAGCGATGTAGTGGGTGACTACAGTGACAACGAACTCATTATCAATGCGAGGCAAGCAAAGTGATGTCACCAGGGCCAAGCACAAGTGATCCATTGTCAAATGGATGTTTCTGCTTGGGCCAGTTGAGAATGCTCTCTTTGTTTTCATTCTGTGGTTGACCGAAACCGTCAAAGCAGAAGTTGATGTTTGAGAATGCGGCAAACAGTTTGCGAATTTTTTTCCTGACGCCATTGTCTTTCGGTTTCATGAGAGTAACGAAAACCAGAATGTTTCGTCAGATAGCAGAAAGTGAGAAAGTTCTTGCGAAGCAAGTCGATGCTTCAGTTAAAAACAAATGGACTTGGAAGTGGTTGGAGGAGGAGGAAGTGAGCGCAAAAGTGATGCTGACCATTTCCAAATGTGCCGTCAGCCAGAGTGTGATTCTCAGACTGAATGAGGAACATCACCTATAGAGATTCTGTTGTGTGACTATTAGGAACAGGAAAATCACCAGTCCTATGTCGGTGGTCTTCATGATTTCCTGACAGATCAATAGCTAAGGTGAGAAAGTCTGTTTTTTTTTTTTTTTTTTTTTTTTTTTTTTTTTTTTTTTTTTTTTTTTTGGTAGGATCAAGGCTATTAATACTTTTAAATACTTTGGTGTCTCAGATGCTGATTTTTGCAGGTTAAAATAAAAAAAAAAAAAAACTTCAGCTTCAGGGGGCTTTGCCCCCTCACCCCCACAGGGGCCTTGTCCCTGGACCCCACTGGGGGCCTTCAGCGGCCCCCAGACCCCCACCACTTTTCCCTCCTTTTTCACTTTATAACAATCTCATGTCTGAGGGGTGGGGGTGGCAGGGGCATGGTGGTGTGTTTGCCAATATTGACAGTCGGCCAACTTTGCCTGATTTTGTTGGGAGTCCTGGTCGGAAAGAACAACCCAGTGGGCACGAATGTGTGTATTCTCTCTCTCTCTCTCTCTCTCTCTCTCTCTCTCTCTCTCTCTTCTAATCACAGATGATTAAGTGCAAAATTAGTCGCAGAATCAAACAGATATGCACAACAAACAATCCAGCAGATGAAGGCAAGGCCACAGAAAATTAAAAAAAATACTGTGGATATGCTACATGGAAAGAGACCAACATACTGGAAATGAAGCAGTTATTGGGCCTCGCACTACTCATGGGCGTCATGAAAAAAACCGTCGACAGAGTTATAATGGTCAAAACATCACTGCTGACCACATATTTTCCTTGGTAATGGATAGAAACAGGTTGTGTGCGTGTGTGTGTGTGTTTATCACTTTATGAGAGGGAGGGAGAGAGAGTGTGTGTGTGTGTGTGTGTGTGTGTGTAATTCAGGGTTCGTACGCTCCTTGAAACTCCTTGAAATCTGACAGGGAATTTCAAGACCTTGAAAACCTTTGAAAATCAATAAAATGTGGTTCTGTTGACCAAACCTCCTTGAAAACCTTTGAAAGTCAAGCCATTGGCTCCAGAAATCTTTAATGTTGCAAGAAGAAATGGCAGTTTTGACTTTTCTGCGTTCATGTTAATGAAAAATTATTTAAAAATTTTTTTTTACAAATATCGCGATTTCTAACTTGATTTTGAAGAGGTTACAAATTATCTCCACAAATTATCTCCCTTGGTTAGATAGCAGATGATAATCCAGGATTGCAAACAATGTGAAAATCTGTTAAGATTTTTTTTTCATCAACCTGAAGGCAGAAAAATCAAACTGTCATTTCTTATTTCAATTTTATACACAAGTATTGTAGCCTTGAAATGAAATAAACACTCCTTGAAAACTCCTTGAATTTTGTTCTTGGGAGTCTGTAGTAACCCTGTTCATGAGAGAGAGAGAGAGAGAGAGTGTGCGTGCGTGTGTGTGTGTGTGTGTGTGTGTGTGTGTGTGTGTGTGTGTGTGTTTATGAGAAAGTGTACATTGATGTGTGTGTGTGTGTGGTTTTTGTGTGTGTGTGTGTGTGTGTGTGTGTGCTATCCCCTGTTTTGAAATCTGGCACACCAAGCTGCGCTTCTAGTTTCCCTTCAGGGATGCATTTTAGTGTTGTCATTTTTTCTTTTTAATTAAAACAAAATTTTTTTTAACTTGAAGAAAGTGCTTCCAGAGATTGTTTTTAGTGTGGATTATTTACTGTGGACGTTTCAAAAGCAAATTTTACAGTTTAGTGAAGAAACTTACCAGTTCCACTTCCAGCGTGTTCCTGCATAGGACTGTGTGAAATAAGGAATGGACTGATGTTTTATTTCTGCTGCATAGGACTGTGTGAAATAAGGAATGCGCTGATGTTTTATTTCTGTGACCAACCTTCACTGACTATTTGTGATACGAGTTTTTTTTTTTTTTTTTTTTGAAAAAGGCAATATTTTCATATGAAGCAAGAGTAAGAAGGTCAGCTGTTCTATTATGTTTATGTTATTCTAACATTATTTTTGTTCAGCTGATGCATTTTTGTGCAAAAGTTATAATTATCTAGCAACAACAAATAATGGTAACTGAAAATATGTTCTGTGTTTACAAAGATTTTTTTAAAGAAAAATTCTACTGGTCACAAACTCACAGAAAATGGAAGAAAACAGTTTCTTCCCCTGTATTGTCCATTCATTTTCCTTTCAGAAGATAAATACTTTTATGTTTGTTAGTTCACATTTGAGCCAACAATATTTTTATTAGAAACCACCAGATAGAAAAAAAAATTCCTTGCCAAATGAATTCAGGTTCTAGGATAAATTCCTTGGCTGGCAGCCTAAGGGATTCCTTGTCGAGCCTAAGGGATAAACCAATGTCGACAGAAAGAATCTTGAAAAAATGGAATGACAAAGCCATTTGATTGTGGTGGGGTTTTGTTGCAAGGATTAGGATCAGAGGGTGGGATCCAGAATCTATTGCGAGATAGTGCTGTCCTTAGTGCCCTGCTCGTTTAACACAAAGTGATTGCTCTCCATCTCCCTCATTCCAAAATCTTCCTTCTAACCACACAAAGACGTCATTGTGTGCGTGAGCACCAGCAATCATACAACATGCGCTTTACACAACCTAACCTTGTGAATGTTTAAAGAATAAATGTCGCTTTGGCATTGGAGGGGAGGGAGGGTGGTGGGAGTGAAAACCATGTGTCCAGTGATTGTCACTCTCCAAGTTTCCTCAGTGGATATGTTGCTATCTATGCACTGTTTTCAAGCGAGGAATTGCAGTGATTGCCACTCTCGTAGTTTCCTCAGTGGATATGTTGCTGTCTGTGTACTGTTTTCAAGCGAGGAATTGCTGTGATTGTCACTCACCTAGTTTCTTCAGTGGATATGTTGCTGTCTAAGCACTGTTTTCAAGTGAGGAATTGCTGTGATGCGGATTACTCTGTGGCCACATGGAAATCTTTTTGCATACATGCGGAAATGCTGAAGTAAGGCAGAATCTGACTGCCTAGTGCTGCTGCCGTTGCTTTTTTTCACCCAAAACTTGACTGAAAATGATTTTCAAAAAGAAATTGACACCTGAAAGTAACTTGCTTGTAGAAATTTTTATTTCTTAAATGAGATTACCGACAAGAATAGTTTTTAAAGATCAAATTTTACATGAAATTTTACATTTCCACAACTTAACACATGGGATAAAAATTGAAACTGAAAGTTTGGAATGTGAGATACATTTTGCATTGATGTTTGATGGATGTCCAGTGAGGGCCTATGCAATGATGGAGAATTGGAAAGAGAACTTGAGTTAGAACTGTCTTTGAGATCAGACGCATGCACTTGAATCTTCTCATCTCTCTGTATACGTTCATTCCCTCCCCTACATACATAATACATCTTTACATGCTTGGTTGCCGATAAACACAGAAAACTGGAACCTCTCTCCTGCATTTTCTTTATCGCTTTTGTAAGTACCTTTAGAGCGAAAAAAAAAAAAAATCATCTCGGCCTCTCTCGCTCATCTGTATTGCAATGGATAGTGTCTGGGGGATTATTGGCTGATGCAAAACTTTTTGTTTTCTTCTTCAGCTGGTGAAGCAGAGGCCTCTGCAGCAGAGATTGCCAACAGTAATCCTGGTCCTTGTAGTGCCAGTGTGTCCCACGCGTCATCTCTGTATTGCTACAGTTGTTCTACTCTTTTTTTCCATCGTGCTGAGTTTGCACATCACATGTTCTCCGTGCACAATGACACAAAACCATTCAAATGTTTGAAGTGTAAGAAGGCTTTCACTGCTTTTGGTTCCTTGTCCAGACACAAGCAGTCCTGTGAAAACACCTTTATGGTGTTCTGTCCAGTATGTAACCGAGGCTTTCATAGAAGAGATTATCTGAGCGACCATTTGAAAGGACAACACAAACATAAGTATGCAAGTACATACATGTGCAGGCTGTGTGGCAAAACCTTCAAGTTTAAATCCTGGCTTCTGACGCACAAGCAGTCATGTCAGTTTTCTCCATTCAGCATAAAGTATGAATAGTGTCACTTCCTCAGTGAACTTAGCTGTGATCCAGACAGTTGTAGGTTGAAAAAAGATGGGTGTGAAAACAAAAGGAAAGAAGCCTGCATTGTCAAAGATTAAAGTGATGTTTATGTAGGATATACTTTTTCCCATAAATTGACTCCAATGTCAGAGGTTTATTTTTGTTTGTTAAACTTGGATTGAAATTACAGCGGTGTAAGAATACATATTTTCATTTCTTAGATGTAAAATTCTCAGGATGCAAATGTAAGAGCAGGGTTTGTAGTGGATTTGACTTTGTTCACAAATTGGGCTTTTACATGCATTCGTTACTTATTGAACATTTGTAAGGGTTGTGGTATAAATATTATGATTTGGATCTGAGAACTGTTGAACGAATGTCTTATAATTGAATTCATTCCTGAACACTTTGTTGCTGCTACAGTGGTTTTTATTTGAAGGAAAGAAAAATTCATATAAAATATCCAAGTTTTATTAATTCCCTAGCACCTTATTGCAGCTACAAGTTTTTAACCAAAGAAGAGAAAAATTCAATGTTAGTACAATCCCCCCCCCCCCCCCTTCCCATCCCCACCCTTTCCCCAAAGCAAACACAGTTGCATCCAGACACCTCCCCTCCCCCCCACTCACTCTCTTTCTCTGTGTCTCCATCTCTCTCTCGCTCTCTGTCTGACACACACACACACACACACACACACACACACAGAGGAGATGAAAACCTGAAAGAAGATTGACTGGAGAAAAGTGTGGAAAGAACTGCAGGCATTGATTTCCAGTCTTGATATTTGGTCCGACTCGGAGATGAAGTTTAGGACCACACATAATTTGTATATCAGAGGCCAAGGGAGAGAAGCTGATCTTCGAAGTATTGTAGAAACCAAGTGGGAGAAGTTGATCTTGAGTATTGCAGAGACCTGGGGGGGGGGGGGGGGTTGATTTTAAGTGTTGAGAGATGAGGGGGAGAGGTTGATCTGGGGGGGGGGGGGGGGGGGGGGGGGGGCTGTCTTCGAAGTGTTGCAGAGACCAAAGGGTAGAAGGTGATCTGAGAAGTATTGCAGAGACCAAGGGGGATAAGCTGATCTGAAAAGTATTGCTGAGAACAAGGTGGAGAAGTTGATCTAAAAAGTATTGAAAAGACTTGGGGAGAGAAGTTGATCTAAAAAGTATTGAAGAGACATAGGGAGAGAAGTTGATCTTCAAAGTGTTGAAGAGACTTAAGGAGCGAAGTTGATCTTCAAAGTGTTAACAGAGACCAAAGGGGAGAAGTTGATCTTCAAAGAATCGCAGAGACTAAGGGAGACAATTTGATCTTCAAAGTATTGCAGAGACCAAGAGGTGAAGTTGATCTTCAAAGTATTGAAGACATGAAGGGAGGAAAGTTGATTCAAAATATTGCAGAGTAAGGGAGACAAGTTAATCTTCAGAGTATTGCAGAGACCATGGGGGAGAAGTTGATCTTCCAGGTATTGCAGAGACTAAGGGAGAAAAGTTGATCTTCAAAGTATTGAAGAGACTAGGGAGGGAAGGTCATCTTCAAAGTATTGCAGAGACTAAGGGAGAGAAGTTGACCTTCAGAGTATTGCAAACGGCGCGTTGAGCGAAGTTTAACTGCCAGATTCAGCACCTGACATAAGAGGAATTTTTACCTGTGATGATGCGTGATGTGGCGCAAACAGTTCATGTTTTCCCTTCTCTCAGTCACCTGACCTGCACTCAGTAAGTAGACTTCCACCCCTTGCCACGCCATTCACACACTTTCTCTCTCTCTCTCTCTCTCTCTCTCTCTCTCTCTCTCTCTCACACACACACACACACACACACACACACACACACACACACCCTGCCCCTCTCTCTCCTCCTTGGTTTGGGGTTCACTTTTTGACTTACCAGTGGCCTTTTACATAGTATAAGATACTGCAGTATAAAAGCCCAAATTATGATTATTTTTAATTTTGGTTGTTGCATTTTGTGGAACATGCATTTTCTATTTAAGCACCTCGCCCATCAGCTGAAAGAGCAAAGGGTAAAGATGACTGCAGTCTCAAGCCAAAACTAACTGCTCTTTCTGCCCATACCACCCTTGTTAGTTAGACCCAGGTGTCGGTCATTTGACCACAAGCTGGAATATACAAGCAGGGAACTTTGGACTTGAACACCAGCTAACTCCTATTGTTAACTGATTTTTGAGAAAAATTATTACATGATTTGAAATAAGTTCTTTGCTGTTTACTTTGGGATGAAAACAAAGAGGAAAAACTGAGCATGAATGTTGAGACAAACATGATGAAAAAATTTTAACATTCGTTTTTTTTTATATTTATGTATGTATTTATTTTTTTAGCCAGTCATCTTTAGGAAATTTTTCAGAATCATTGTTGCAATTATTAGTGGGAAGTTCATGCAGCAGTTAGATTAGGGAAAGGACATACTAAAGCAAAAAATTGTGATTAACAACTCCAATCCCCACTACCCCCTTACTGCCGTCCCCTGATCTTCATCTCTACCCTGCCTTTTCCTAGGCGTTGACCCTTTTGCTTACAGTTTATTCTCTCCATACACAAACTGCAAAAACAGAGGAAAGGGATTGTGTAGAATAGTGTGTTGAGAAAAAGAAGGGGGTGGGGGGCAATGATAAATGATCTGTTAGGAATTGGATAGCTTTGGGGGGGAGGGAGAGGGATGATAAATGTATCTTATTTATAATACATTCATCTATACATGTCTTTCCCAGGCATTTTAAAGCGATCGGACAATTCCAGTCGGCAAGGCCGAGGATCAGTGACTCTGTGGAATAAAAACATAACTGGACCCATTGTTGGGATTGGCACAATTCAGACTAGAGACGGAGGACTTCAACAGGCAGGACCTCGCCTTCGCTGTGATGAAGTGGCATTGTCGGCCTCCAGTCGGCAGGACGATCCAGCAACGTCTATGCTGGCAGGTCATGGCCTTCAAGGCTGTGATGTACCCTGCTGCACAGGAGAATACACCAACTGCCCCTGTGGTTGTCAGGTCTATAAAACAGAGACTCAAATGAACTTGGATCCAGAGGAACTAGAAAAGCTGCAACAAAAATGCACTTGCGCTTGTTGTGGCTTGAAGTTTCACAATCAGTCCAATTTGCGAAGGCATGAGAAAAAACATTTTAATATTTACAGGCACAACTGCTCCGTCTGTGGTCGCAAGTTTTCGAGAAGTGACTCTCTGAAGCTACATATGAAGAGAAAGCATGTTTTGAGTGGTGGCCACATTTGAAATCGGGCCCAAGGAAGGGTGTTTGTGTGTGCGCACGCACGCACACGCACACACACACACACACACACACACACACACACACACACGCCTATCTTGTTTTCATTGATGGTGTGGCTGAAAACGAGGAATTGGTAACACAGAGATGATTGATCACATGCTAGAATGCTTGCCCAGCCTACTTGCTCATACATATATCCAGCCACTACTGTTTTCACCATTTTTGTATTCCACAACAAAGAAACCCCAGCAAATGTTTGCAGAGTTGGAGCAGATTTCAGAGATGAGAGATGGATAATTTACTGATGCCATTCAATTGCTATAGAACCTTAGAAATATGGTCAACTGCGGGCTAGTCACATGCCATGTCAGGTCGGTGATCGTGTAGTAGGTCAGTGCCTGGGGGTTGGCTGTTGGCCTTCCTTTGGCATTTGTACAGTGAAAGTGGATTTTCCACAACTCCAAATGCATTTGCTGGTTTATTCTCAGCAATGTCTGTGCGTTCAGCTACAGAAAGTTGGTGCAGAATACAGGTGCACTGACTACAGATGTACGGCCTGTGTGAGCTGTATTTCTCATGGAGACTCGTGTGTTGTGTGTGGCCATGTTTCATACAGCAAAGTCTGTAGAAACCGTTACTTGTGCCGACCAGTTTCACCATGTAGCACTTGAAAATGATGAGGGATTGGCATAAAATTTTTTATTAGACTTTGATGCAGTTTTCTTTCCTCATTTCTGGAAAGGTTTCAGTGTAGTTTTTTTTGTTACCTTTTTTCCTTTTCCTTGAATGCCGCTTTTTTTTTTTTTACCTATAACTCTTTCTCAAGAGGGTTCTTCCATATATTTTCACTTTAAGTAACTCTCTCTCTCTCTCTCTCTCTCAGTGAAAGTTTTTTTTTTTTTTTTTTTTTCAATGACTGGTGAGTTGATTTTAACGTGGTGACAGCCCTGATGTGGCCCTTTGTGGTTGGCTGGGCTATAAGCAACATTATCTTATCTCTCTCTCTCTCCCTTGTGGATGAGCGTGTATAAATATATACTGTAGATTTTTATCCCAAGTTAACAGCCTCCATAGATGTGTCATTTCTGCCTTTTGGTTTGTAAAGAAATTTTAGCAGACCATCTTTTAAAAATTTCTGAATTTTCCTGTTCGGTGCGTGGTCTTTGTTTCCAGACACTTCTCTTGTAGTCAGGGGAGCTATCCAGTTTTCAAGTGTTTCCCTTTTGCTTACATGGAAAACAGTTCTCTCTCAGCAGGTAACTGGAAATTTAACTAGTGAGCTTATGAGTTTGTCATATAGCAGACAGCTGGAGCTTATTGGACGTGCTGACTTTTCCCTGGGAGGAATAAACACTGGAGGATTTTTCCCTTGGAGGAATTATACAACAGTGAAAGCATTGGCTCTTGTTCTTGTTTGAATGCAAGTCTCAGAAGTATTTGAACTGGGGTAGATTTTGATGTTTGCTACACTCCCTTTCTGAAAACTGATGGCATTTGGCCCAGGTTTGAAATATCACTTCTAGTTTTGCATGGTGGGCATCGGCCATTGAACCGTTCAAGCTTCTGGAGCGGATGTACAGTGTTTTGGCTTACGATAAAGACTAGAGGAGTTCATCTGCCTTTAAGTACTTGGTGGTATTGGAATAACCTCCGTTGTCAATTCCACTGTTGTAATCTTCTATTTTCAGTATGATATAGTACATTTTTGTTGCTGACCTTTTTTTTTGTTTTCGTAATTGAGAGATACATGGGTGATTTTTCTGAAGGGGACCCTGTTGCAGTTCAGTAGCGAAATATGTTTCATGAACACTTGCACTGTAGTGATCACATGACAGTTAGGGGTGTGTGTATCAGATGCTAAGGGGGCCCATCTCTTTGGGGTGAATGTATTGGTGAACTGGTTTTTAGTCATGAATTGCATCCAGATGTGGCTGTGAGGTGTTGAGTCTGTAAAACAGACAATGATTCATCTGCAGATTGTCTCAGTGACCTGCCTTTTTTTTTTTTTTTTTTTTTTTTTCTGATTTCAGTCCATTAAATTCTGCAGCTGCTTCTACTTAGAGATGTGAACCAAAAGAGTTGATTTGTAAGAATGACCTGTGTTCTACGTAAACTGTCAAATCTCTGTGACTGGATTGGTCTTTGGCATTATTTGTCTGCATCAGGCTTGGTCTTTGGCATTATTTGTGTCTGAAGGGAGCTTGAGATTGGAGTGCCCCCATGGCACAGTGACTGTGCTGTGAAGTCATTCTATCTAGATGAAAAGTCTGCTGTATGAGCGTTTGATTTTTTTTTTTTTTCCCCATCTGAAAGTTGCAGTTTGTGTGCTTAAGTTGATGTGGCTGGTATTCCAATTCATTAGTTCGTTGCAGGATACAGATTATGTGTACAGTGTTGACTGGTAAGTGTGTGACAGATTCAAGAAGCAAGGAAATCGTGTTCTCAATGTCTGGTTCTTTGTCTCTCCCTGTCTCTCTCTGTCTGAGCCTCTGTCTCTGTCTTTTGAGTTGCATGCTGTTTCTTATGGTTGTTGAAGGGAATGGATTCACAGCAGTAATTGAATAAATTGAACATGCAAGCAACAACAACAACAAAAAATGTGTCCTCTAGTGATTTCTGTAAAATAAGGAAGAAAAGTTACGATAATGTCTTTAATTTGGGAAGTGAAAAAAGGGGGGGGATGGGGGAAGTATGGGGTCAGTTGGATGATTGTCAAAGCGGGAAAAGAAATGTTTACTTTTGGCCCTTGAGTTAAACACTAACATTTACAGATTTCTTTCTTTGTGGTATTTCACTTTTTTTTTTTTTTTTTTTTTTTTTTTTTTAGGAAGCATACTTTTTTCTGTCCACAGATGACGAGGTTAAGATGTCAGAAGCGCAGACAGACGCAAGTGCTGTTGATTTTGCTGCTTTAGTTTCTGATCATGCTGGTACTTCTGCATGGCTGACGCAGTCCACCTCATCTCCAGTGGGCTCAGGATCCATGCTTTCTGTACCAGCAACAGCCAGCCTTAGGAAGTTGACTTCTGAATGTAGCGGGTCCAGGGCTGCAATGTCTCAGTCTAGGGAGAACAAATCTGTGGTTTGGGATTTCTCAGGGAGGAAGACTTATCCCTGTGCTGTGTGCGGAATGGTGTTCTTTACCCATGGCTCTTGTTCAAGGCATAAGTGGACCCATCAGGACAGGTCTCAGTTTCGACATGCTTGTCCTCACTGCCCCAAAAAGTTCTACCGAAAAGATTATCTTACAAAACATGTGAGAGCAATCCATAGTAATGTACATGAAGAACTGACTTATTATGGAAAGGGGTTGTCTGACTTGCCACGCTGAAGGATGTCATTAACAAATGGTTGGAAATGAATTCTTGGTAATGTTTCATTCTGGATATGTGCATGGAGTTGGGGTTTGAGATTTTTTTTTTTTTTTTAATTAATGCTACTTTCTTTTAAAAAAGCTGCTAACTGTCGATGGTTGCACTGATACTCATTTTAGAAATTCACTTTTAACAGTACACTACTTGTGTACGTTTCAGACATAGATGAGATGACCTGTTTCAACAGACTGTTCATGCGCCAAAATTGAAGGAGAAATGAACTGAGAGATGTTTATGGCCTGGGGGACAATGGAGGCCACGTTAGGGCTGCTACACTGCTTACAAAGAAACAAAAAACGACCCCCCCACCTCCTGCTATCCCCCTCCCAACAAAATAGTGGGAGTTCACTCAATGTCCCTTCCTTCCGTTTTTACTCTCTCTCTCTCTCTCTCTCTCTCTCTGTCTCTCTCGTGCGCGTGCGCGCTCACTCTCTGAGATCAAATTCAGTGCGATTACTTCTCCTTCACAGCATAGTGATGTTGCCCTGTATAAAAATCAGTGTGATGACTTATTACTTTTCAGCATAGTGATATTGCCCCAAACCTACACAGAGGTGACTGCATTTTATCACTGGTGGTTTATGACCTGATATTGAGAAAAAAATTGTATGCGTTACTGGTGGTAAATTGTTTTCTGTCATGGGTTGCCTGGCTTTTTGAGCTGGTTCAGTGGTAGAAATACTTGATGAAGCAGACACGTTCAGTCACTGCTGAAGATTTGGGGGGGGGGGGGGGGGGGGGGGGGGGATGAATTTCCACTTCATTCAGTTGTCAGATCTAAGGGTTTTGTAATTGAAAATAGATGGTTACATATATTTTATAGATGGGATAACCCAAACACAGTTTTCATCTTGTTCTGGGGTTTCTTCTTTGTCTTGACATTAGACTGGATAAACAAAATCAAGTGCTGGCCTTGTATTGTCATTAACATTGCTTGCGATGTTTGAGGCGCTGAGGACTCCTAGGTTATGGAAGCATTTGTGAAGTAAAGGTATGCAGAATTCGAGTCTTTTGCGAGTATCTAGTGAAGACGTTGAGATTGAGGTAATGTGATAGTGTTGGAGGCTGTTGTATTTGGGGCTGTGTTGCGTCAGGCTGGGGCTGTGTTGTGTCAGGCAGTAGCAGCAGAGGTAATGTGATAGTGTTAGAGGCTGTTGTATTAGAGGCTGTTGTATAGGGGCTGTGTTGTCAGGCTGTAGTAGAAGAGGAAATGTGATAAGTGTTAGAGGCTGTTGTATTAGAGGCTGTTGTGTAGGGGCTGTGTTGTGTCAGGCTGTAGTAGCAGAGGTAATGTGATAGTGTCAGAGGCTGTTGTATTAGAGGCTATTGTATGGGGGTTGTGTTGTGTCAGGCTGTAGTAGCAGAGGTAATGTGATAGTGTTTGAGGCTGTTGTATTAGAGGCTCTTGTATTAGGAGCCGTGTTGTGTAAGGCTGTAGGAGAAGAGGTAATGTAATAGTGTTAGAGGCTGGTGTATTAAGAGCTGTGTCGAGTCCGGCTGTAGGAGCAGAGGTAATGTGATAGTGTTAGAGGCTGGTATATTAGGGGCTGTGTTGTGTCGGGCTGTAGAAGCAAAGGTAATGTGATTGTGTTAGAGGCTGGTGTATTAGGGCTGTTGTATAGGGGCTGTGTTGTGTCAGGCTGTAGTAGCAGAGGTAATGTGATAGTGTTACAGGCTGTTGTATTAGGGGCTGTTGTATAGGGGCTGTGTTGTGTCAGGCTGTAGAAGAGGTAATGTGATAGTGTTAGAGGCTGTTGTATTAGGGGCTGTTTTATAGGGGTCGTGTTGTGTCAGGCTGTAGTAGCAGAGGTGATAGTGTTAGAGGCTGTTGTGTTAGAGGCTGGTTTACTAGGGACCGAGTTGTGTCAGGTTGTAGTAGCAGAGGTAGTGTGATAGGTTGGAGGCTGGTGTATTAGGGGCTGGTGGTATTAGGGACCATGTTGTGTCAGGCTGTAGTAGCAGAGGTAATGTGATACTGTCAGAGGCTGTTGTATTAGGGGCTGTGTTTTGTCAGGCTGTAGTAGCAGAGGTAATGTGATAGTGTTAAAGGCTGTTGTATTAGGGGCTGTTGTGTAGGGGCTGTGTTGTGTCAGGCTGTAGTAGCAGAGGTAATGTGATAAGTGTCGGAGGCTGTTGTATTAGAGGCTGTTGTATAGGGGCCGTGTTGTGTCGGGCTGTGTTGTATAGTGTAGAGGTTGTTGTATAGAGGGCTGGTTATCAGGGACTGTGTTGTGTCAGGCTGCTGTAGTAGCATAGTGTTAGAATGTTGATAGGGGCTGTGTTGTGCCAGGCAGAGGAGGTAATGATAGTGGTAGAGGGGCTGGTTATCAGGACTGTGTAGCCATGTGTTGTGACCCAGGCTGTTTGTTTCCTAGGTGGCAGGACCAGCAGGCCGGCCCACAGCCCCATAGGTAAGTGATAGTGTTAGAGGTTGCTGTATTAGGGGCAGTATCTTGTGTTGTGCCAGGTCTTGAAGCGAGAAGTAGAGGAAAAAAATGATAGTGGTAGGGGCTCTTGTAGTAGGGGCTGTTATATTGGGGTCGGGGTGTGGCGGGCTGTGTGTTAGCCATGTGTTGAACTGACCTGAACACTCACTGCACACTTTCAGGGACTTTTTTTGTTTCCTAGCTTCAACCTACGGCGACACCTGTGGCAGGGGCTTTCACGCAGTGCTTCATGCAGAGGCATGTGCGCACTGTGCACCATTATTGGCTCTGAGACACCCTAACTGGGCAAAGTAGTGGGCAGTGGGGGTGAAGTTGGTACCTTATACATTGCTTTAAATTTTGCTTTTTTTTTTTTTTTTTTTTCACCCTAGATATAGCGTAAGTCTTCCATGATAATGTTGGGAGAGGGAGAATTTAACTGTTTTCCCCTCCCACAAAAATATCTGTAGTTTGATTGCTTTAAAATTTGTTTTTTTATTCTGAATATTCATCACTTTTTTAAATTGAATTTTTTCTTTGAAAAGGATCTTGAAATGGAAGTTCCTGTTTCTGTTTTAACACAAAAAGGCAGAGGAGGATAATTTTTGTAAAACTTCGATTCACTGAAAATGAACAGGTGAGCAACTTGGGCTATAGTACCATGTATGTTGTTCAGTTCTGTTTTGAAAATAAATCATTACTAGCATCAGAGTTAACAGAATTTTAAAAAAAAAAAATTTTTTTTGTTTAACCGTTAGGTATTCACATTTCTTTCGACTTGAATGAATCTGTTAAGAATTTTTACTTTGATGGCTGTTCAACTCTAAGTGTGTGTGTGGTGTGTGTAAAATTTTTGTTTAACACAAAGTTGACCACACGTTGCACATCTCCACATAATGAATTGGTTGAATATTCAAGTTGGGGTACGGAAGCTTGCAAAAGTACATTGTTTCACTTGCATCCCATACTTGTTTGTGCTTTATTTCTCAGACTTGTTGGCATACTTGTGGAGACTATATAAATGGTAGATCCATTGTGTTTTGAAGGGCATATTAGGAGAAAAAAGTAATAACAAAATAGAATTGCTGTGTTTTTCTTTTTTTTTCTCTCTCTTTTTTCTCTCTCTCCCCTTTACATTTCTTGGATCGGTTTTATCCACTCCCCAAACATTCACAGGAACTCAGTGACCTAGGAACACACCATGTCTTCAAACCTTTTGATATTTTAAATTTCATTAAAGTTGAATTTAGAACACTGAAAATGCAAGAATTACAGTCATAGGGGGGGGGGGCATGCAGTTTATGTGGACCCTGACAACAACTGTGCTCACCTGAGAGTGGACACATTGGTTCTCTATGCCGGGGGGGGGGCAAGCTCAGAGTTATATCTTTCTGACTTTCTTTTAAGGGCGTGCTAACGACTGACCAAAAGTGAAAAAAATACTGTGCTCCACATATTGTAAATGGAATCAGTCTGTATATAATGTTTTAATGTACACAGTGGACCTGAGAATGCCGGAAGCAGGTGACTGGAGGTTGAAAGGCAGCAGTTATATCTTTCTGCACTTTCATCTTTGGTACCTAGTACACATTCCACCAAAATCTTTGAAAGCTCATCTTCATATGCCTTCCAATCTCATCTTGTCGAGTCGTGGTCCTTTGTATATTCAGTGTCTGATGAGAGATGGGAAGAGGAAAAGCCATGGTGACTTGAGTGATATGGATGCTGCTTCTGGGGAATGTTACTTTGAAGATCGTAGATCCTTCCAGAGTATGTCAGCAGAGGCTATGTCAGTTCCAGACACTGCATCCGGCTTGAAGTGTAACCGGTGTCAAAAGACATTCACTCGTGCTTGGAGTCTTAGTCGACACCAGGCCACATGTTCTGCTGTGTGCTTGATTCCCTGTGATTTGTGTGACCAGTCATTTTCCAGGGTGGATAATTTAAAAGTGCATGTGCGGCGAGTTCATGGGCTGGGGCCTTCTTTAAGATGCCCCAACTGCTCGGTGCGCTTCCGTTCTCAGATTGGATTGAATAAACACTTGCTGATTTGCAGTTCTCATGCTAGCTAGAAGTTGATGCTTGTGATAATAAACATTTTCTTGCAATGTGGGTAATTGGAAGATAGTTGGGATTTTTAGATTGTCATTTTCCATCATGTTTCAGGCTTTCATTTTTTTTCTATTCAGTCTTTTTTTGTCATGGTTGAAGACTTCATTTCTAAACTTGCTGTGGAAAAAGTAAATCGTGTGTGTGTGTGTGTTCATCCACGTGTGTGTGTGTGTGCACACCTGCTTGTGCATTTGTGATGATGTGCACAGGTTACATACGTAGAACATTGCTCTGGTTGGTGAAAGAATGTTGGCAGGTTTGGTGGTAAGATGCAGTGCTCAGATAAGTAGTTCCAGGCACTGTCATATAGAGGGAGAAATAGAACAAAAAAAAAAAAAAGATATGGAGTGTATCGGCAAGGGCTCCCATCCCATACCTCCACCCTCCTACAAAAAAAAAGAAAAAAAAAAGTTTTTTGTTTTTAAAGAACAGATTCGGCTTTTTGTGGAAAACTATCCAGCAGGTTGCTCATAACCTCACAGTGTTGCCATGCCTGTTGTTTTCTGTATCTGGTGAAGTTCAGTTTGAAGCTAAAGAAACTTGCTCTATATCTGGTGTTTTACTTTTATTCTGCAGCTTCAAACACTGGGACAGATCCCACGTTGTCCATCCTAACTGGTGACTTAGCATTGGGCCCTGTGGAAGACCTTCCCGGCTTTCAAGGCTCAGAGGTTGTTGAGGACCCCCTGAGCCAAGTCTGTCCAGCTGATCTGCAAGCCTCCACCAGTGTCACTGAGATTGTCAGGGCTTTTCCCTCTGTAGGCGCAAGTTCCTCACAGTCGCATTTTCAGTGTGAGCGATGTCAGAGAGTATTCACTCGTTCATCCAGTGTTGTAAGGCATCAAGCAACATGTCAAAATATTTCGCTGATCCCATGCGATCTTTGTGAAAGCTCATTTACAAGAATTGACAATTTGCAAAGGCACATGAGGCTGAAACATGGTTCCATAGCTTCTTAATATTAGGATTATTTAGATAAATTCATATTATAGAGACGTTTCTTGGCTCTTGTTTTTTCCCTTCATATTCTGGTTAAACCTCAAGATCATTGCCATATGTGTTGCGGAAGCTAGTGTTTTGTTTTTTTCTTTTTCCCTGATTGTAGCATGACGAATGTTTGGCCCTGTCCTATACTGCATAGCTAATGGTATATATCATGCTGTATGATGTTGCTCTGCTAATGTCATGACAAATTGAAACGTGATTTGTTGTTTAGAACAAAGAATGGCTCTAAGGTTAGATATGTATGGTCGAACAGAATAATTTGTGCAGAGAAGCTTGTAATCGGACCCCTGACAAGGGTGGGTGTCTATGCTTGTGGCCATTTTGCATTCAGGGAAGCAAAGCTTATTGGGAAATGCATTCCATTCCTGACGACAGCAGCAGCAGAAAGGAAGAAAAGCACTATGGACATGTGGATGTATTGAAAACAGATTGTACTTGCATCAGTCTGGTAAAAAGTGTTTGCTGTCTTTCCCATGTGGTTGCACATAGGGCTGATGTGTGTAGTTGTTGGTCAGCTGCAGAAGACTAAACATGGGAAGCCTCCATTGATGGCTGTTGTGGATTGTCCACAGAGCTGTTGGACCTCTCCACACTGTCGATTCTGTTCTGGAAGCTGGAGACGCTGCTGACAGACAAGGCCAGTGCATAGGCCTGTGTTGAACAATATGAAAAGTCCACATCATGATCTCTCTTTGCCCTGATAAATTTACAGAATGAGAGATCACCTAGTCCCAGTAGTGTTGCATTGGATCTTAGAATGCTGTTGTCAGTCAGACGATGTTGATCAGAGCTGCATTGTCCGTTGCCAACAGGACTGCCAAATTGTTTGCCAGTGAAGCAGCGTGGTGTTGTCTGAAACTGACTGTAATGAAGGCTGTGGGATGCAGGCCAGTGCTGACATGTGGACCATGTTATGAAAATGTCATGCTTACACATAGTTCTGCAATCATTGCAATCCCCTGACTTGCAGTTTTAACTGCACGGACCTGAGGGACCTTATATTATTGATCAACTCATGAAATGTGATTTAAAAAAAAAAAAAAAATGCATTGACATTATCTTCTTTTACTTTTTTTTTTTTTATATTTTTTTTAAAGTGCTCGCCTGTGTGCCTCTTAACACATTCTGCCAATTTCATGTCTGATAAAATGAGACGAGAGTTATTCACATGTTATTGATGCACTGGTGAACATGCACACAGTGTCCCCCCCCCCCCCCCCCCCCCAAATCTCCTCTTTGACTCTGCACTAGAGCTGGTAAGCAAGGAAACAACTATTGCTTGCAGTGGAATCTGATTTTGGTATAAATGTTACATATAAAACCGCAGGTTTTTTTACACAGGCACACCTTACACACGCACAAAATCTGCACTCCAGTCACCATCCCCTCCCCTCCTCCGATGACCTTTACTGATTCTACGACATTGACAGCAGAGTATAAAGTTTATTTTTGTGTATGTGTATGTGTGTTTTTTTTTTTTCTTGGCAGATAACAGACATAGATTGTGGAGACATCATAGATCCTCCCTGGCTTTACAGAGTAGAGCAGACTTGGTGAGGATGGTTTCCCTTGCTGCTGTGGATGGAAAGTTTGCCTGTAACGTTTGTGGAAAGTTGTTCAATCAGGCTGGCAATCGAACACGCCATCAGAACATGTTTCATCAGCCTGAGCCGTTCTGTCTTGGTGTCATTTCTGTGGCCAAGCTTTCAACCGCTCGGATAACCTGAAGATTCATTTGAGGGAGAGACATGGGATGGGTGAGCAGCTTGTTTGTGTGAAATGTAAAAAAACGATTTCGCTCCAAAGTCAGTCTGTTAGCCCATGCAAGGTTGCCCTTAATCATTTCATTGGAAATTGGGCTGTGGTGACTGTGATTTTCCATGTCCATGTTGTGCGTATGTGTATTGCACCAATCTGGATGTATTTTCCATGTGCATGTGCGCATGTATGTTTGTACCAATCTGGATCCTTGTTAGTATTTCATTTTTATACAGAGCTTTTACAAAAATCGGTCTGTGTCGGGTTTAGAAATGTGACTGTTTTGAATGATGCTGTGAGGTGATAAAGTAAGCTTTTGTTTGGATCATTTTTGTTCAGGTTAGAATAATGAACTAGAATAATGCACAAGTGTGCCAGCTGTTTGGGATGGTGATAACATATTCATTATGTATGTTAGCCAATGGATTATTGCTTGGCAAATTTTTTTTTCTCAGGAATTTATCACATTTAGAAATTGTCAAGGAAAAAAATGATGAAAATCGGTTTCTTTTTAGCATTTTAACCAAATCCACAGTCTGTGGCCATTTTCATTTTGAGAGGGAAAAAGTCACATAGACATGGAAAAAAAAAAAGAGACAATGATACTTTAAACTTGAATAGGGGGAGTGGGGTTTGGAGTTAGTTTATGTGCATGGTAGTCAACACACAAGTCAGGTGAATTCCTAGTCTTGGTGGTGTTGTTGAGATATCTCAAAATGTTTATGTCTGGGACGTAAAGGATGGAACTCTTTAAAAGAAAAAAAAACCGAAAATCTTGAATCGTTTTGAAAATTGAAATAATGTTTTAACCTCAATAGGGAGTGGGTGGAGGTTTGGAGGTCATTAGTGTATGCACTTGGTAGTCAGTGGGAAGTGTTTTTTTTTTGTTTTTGTTTTGTTTTGTTTTTAATCTGTTCCATGGCATTTTAAGTGTTGAATACATACTCAGTCCCTGACCCCCCCCCACCCCCCCCCCCCCAAACCTGCACCTCCATCCCCACCTTCCCCTCCTGCCTTGTTTGAAAGTCTGTTTCTGTGTTTTACATAATTATCTTGAAACATGATTGCCACTTGATTGACTTGACAAATATTTGCTGAATATTGTGTTGTCAACATTCGATGAGAAAGAAAATAAATGTGATACTGAGAGAAAAATAGCCTTTGTCTTAGTGTTGGCTATGCTTTGAGCATGTGAAATGTGATCCTGATCAAGCTGAGATGTTGGGGATGTTCACTTGAGAATTCATTGATGATCTAACCCATGAGGAAAGTTGACAGACCTGAAGTTGATGAGGCAGTGCACACTGTGATCACTGATCAGTGACAGTCATTGCCTGCACACGCATATAACATCGCATCACACACCACATCATACTGCATCACATCATACCACACCATATACTACACCACACACATTGACTGCAGACACAGCATAACTAACTTTGTAGGACTGGTTCCCTTCATGGATTAGGATATTCAGAATGGATGGAACACAACTTGTATATTCATATTTTTAAAAAATTTGTAATTAATCCAAAACAAATTGCGAGACAAAACAAGGTGTGTTTTGATTTCTTTGGTCTTCTTCAGGAAAGATAAACAATATTCAGGACAATGGAAACGAAGAATGAGCAATCTCTCATATTCATGAAACGAAGCAGCATCTACACGTATGTGTTTAACAGTAATGGAACAAATCTGACATGTGCTTGTGAATAATGCATTAGAAAATAGCCGCTTTTATATACACATATTAGTGCATATTGTTGGATGTTCTATAAGATGTTTTAGCATTTGAGGATCCACTTGGTTTCATTACAGTGTGGATATTGAAAGGGCTAAACAGAAAAAAAATGTATGGCTATTGTAGGAATAGCACATATGTGATAATTATGAAAGATGTAATGCACAACAGAAGATATTGTCTTATATTACAGAACAAAGTATATGTGATGATTGAACAAGTAAATGTAATGCATGCGCCTAGGCATTTAGAAGTATGCGTGCACACATACACGCAGAGAACTGCACTCACACAATACATGCTGCTAAAGGAACATGTTACTAACCAAATTCATGTTCATAATAGTTGAAAAGTATTAGCAAGAATATGAGGGCCAAAAGGTGATGGATGTCGGTGACATCAATGCTGTAAAATAAATGACTGTGTGTGTTAATCATCATCTTTTGTGTCAAGTGAGTGAATTCATGTTATGAGCTCCATAGTTGGCAGGTGTATTCACTTGTGAGTTGGCAGGTGTGCTGTGTTAGAGCCATGGGTACGGAAACAGAAGGAAATACAGTAGACTGCTTTTACGGTAATATGCTAAAAGACGAAGGAAACTTCTGATGCGTGCTAGTTTTCTGTGCAAGTCATGTCCATGGCTATGCTCATATACCCATATGGTCATACAGATGAAGATATGCTTGTATACCCATATGGTCATACAGATGAAGATATGCTTGTATACCCATATGGTCATACAGATGAAGATATGCGTGTATACCCATATGGTCATACAGATGAAGATAAGAGTACTTGTGAATGAGCACAAACATATGTACATGTTCAGATGTGCCTGCACATTCGCACCCACACGTACACTGACACAGTGACGCACATGCTCTCTCACTAGCTTGCTCTCTCTCTCTCTCCCCCCTTTCTCTTTTAGGTGTGTGCGTGCACACCCTTGTGCACACACACAGTCAAAAGCCTGTCTTTTTCGCTGGGATTAGGAAAATTTATTCTTGTTACTTGGTTTGGAAAACTTAACTGTGAACTGAATGTGTGACTGGAGTAGTCTTCAGTTGATGCAAGCTGAATGTTAGGGCTGCATGTGCACCAAAAACACTGAACTTTGCAACACTTCTAACGAATGTGAAGACACTTGCTAGTGAATCCCATTGCAAAAAAAAAAAAAAAAAAAGGTAATAGAAAGAATTCTTGATGTAAAAACTCTCAAGAAGGACATCAGGAACTTCAGACATGGTGAAAAGGGGTGCGTTCTTTGAATGTTACGAAGCAGATGGGGGAAGATAGGAAGTGGTTCCATTCATGCAAGGCTTGTTCAGACACACATGTTGTTGAGCTAAAGGTCTATGCCCATGAAGCTGGGAACCAGGCAGTAACCCCACACTTCCTCCCAGGTACATGGCTCAGATTTAGCAAAACATTATGAAGAGAAAATGGGGCACTAGTGGTTCACTGCTGGTGCTGTTCTGTGAAATTCCCAGCAAAGGCCCTCCCACTGGAGCTTCTGTCCTGTTCTAGGCTTGGTTTCTGGAATTGCTTTTTTTTTTTTTTTTGTTTTTGCATGAGATTCATCTGTTGGTCAAGAAGTCTGCCCACTTAAGGCATGGTGTAGGATTTTTGAGGTCTCGCTTGTTAAAAGATATCACTGTGCTTTGTACTGTTACAGTTGCTATTGTGTTGCTGCTGTTTTGTTGTGTGCGTGCGTGTTGTACATATGCAGTGTGTAAAGCGTGTGTGCATGTGTCTGTGTGTATGTGTGTGCACATGGTTTTGGTATTGTTTGTTAATGCCACAGTGTGTGTAAGAAGTCATAGGTGAATCGCCTGCCCTGTGGTGGATGTCTGCCATTGAAGTGGGGAATTCCTTAAGTTTCATGTCTTAATCATGAAAGACAGTCTAGAAGGATGAGCCAAAATGATGGTCATCTGCTCAGAAGCCATTACAGCTTGGTCTAGGTTAACTAGGTTGTCAAGCTATTGCCCCATTTGATAAATGTTATTTTCATTCTGCTGATCAGCAGCATGTTTTTCTTTGAGCAAGATGATTTTTTTTTTTTTTTTTTTGATTGGAAATGTGAAACAATTGAGATGGACTAGGAAGCAGGGCAATAAACGAAGGGAGATGGAAATGGCTTTCTGAGAAGGAACTCGACAGTGTTTGGCTTTTCACATGGTGCATGTTATGGAGTAACTGATGTAATTCTTTGCTGAAGTATGAATCTGATGGCAAGTGTAAATGACCATCCTTTTGGACAACGATCACAAGGTAGCCTGCATGGAATATGCATAGTAATTGACAGGATTTCTGTTAACACCCCTGCAAGCCCCCCCCCCCCCCCCACCCATATGTCCCAGTTGCTCAGTTTGTTTCACTGTAGCAGGTTTTTTTTTTTTTTTTCAGTGTTACCTTTTCTCTTTTTCTTATTATTTTTGCCTGTTGTGGGGGGGGAGGAGGGATGGCTAGTGAAGGATAAGCTTTATTCTCTGTTAGTGTCTTTACTGATTGGTGGATGCCATGGATCACCTATTTGAATTGACGACATTTTTTAACATTGAGGTCATTGCTGTATCTTTGTAAGCGCCATTGGTTAACTGTGTGATTTGACCACATCTTTTAACATTGAGTTCATTTCTGTTTGTTATAATTAATGATATGAAATGGTTGAATTTCTTATAATATCCATATTGATGAATTAAAAGATGACTGGAGAGGCCCCCCCATTGTTTGAAACCTGTCCTTTCTGTCTTTCTGTTCAGCGTTGGGGGTGGGAGGTTGAGGGCCAACAGCCCTTTTAACAAAGCATAGCCAGTGCGCACCATCACATCCTCTTTTGTTTTGTTCAGTTCCTCCCAGTTTCACCCGAGTCCACAAATCTGGTAAATTTGGAGCTGTGACCATTGAGTGACTGGAATGTCTGTCTCTTGCTGTGCAGATGGGAATTCTGACCTTTTTGATACACATCACATCTTTGAGCAGCATGGGAGTGTACCCACCAGTGGTAGTCGGAGGATGCTGTCGGAGATCTTGCCAGCCAAATATTTGAATGTGCATCCTAGGTCTCACATGAAGACCGCAACAGTTGAAGAGACTACTATGCTTCTGAGAAATCTGTCTGTGGATGTTTCAGCAGCCAGAAATCTGTCTGTGGATGTTTCAGCAGCCGCTACAGGTGATGTGTCCGATCAGAGGATTGTAGCCAAAGCGCTGATGGGGGAACTTTCTGTGGTGCCAGCGTTTAACTTGCCAGCTCAGTGCCCGAAGTGTGGCCAGGTGCTCAGCCAGGCGCGCGCACCTGAAACGCCATTACCAGGTGTGCCACCAGGCCACGCTGTTCCCCCTGTGACCTCTGTAACTGTTCCTACAATCGCTTCGACAATCTCCAGAAACATATTCGAGAGAAGCATTGGACTCAGCTGGCCTGTCCTACTTGCATGAAGATATGTCGGTCTGTACCTGCCCTTCAGAAGCACAAGGTGGAGTGCACTGTGGCAAAAGCCTGACCCGACTGCATTGTGAAAGATTGAACATTGGCAACACTTTGTGTGTGTGTGCGTGTGTGTGTGTGTGTGTGTGTGTGTGTGGATGGTGTTTTCCTTAATTTTTGTTCCTTCTGTTGATACTGGATGACAATTTTTTTCCCCACTTTTCAGTAAAGTTTGATTTATCTTTAAAAAGAAATCATCAACAGAAATTGCAGCCCGGTTAATCGATACTGACTATTCAGAACCCACGAACTTCGCATTAACCTCCCAAAAGAAAATGTTGAAGAAAATGAAACAAAACCCCACACAACCAATTACCAATATAGAGTACCACATTTACAGATTATGGAAATGCACAAACAAAATGGCAAACCAAAATCCATAGCTTTTTGAATCAGTGGGATTACAGTGGGGGGTACATGGGGGGTAGAGGAGTTTTTCACCGAATAACCATATTGGGCACAGTATGTGTAGGGGAGCATAGATTGACCTTCGCCAGACGTTGCTCCTAGCTACACAGTCTGGAGATCGAGCTTTTCCCCATTTTAGGTCATAATTCTAGATAAATGTACAATTAACAGGGATAGGCCTCATCTTGTCCATCTGAACGATAATTGAATACTATCAAACGCAGTCAATGATGGATATTTAATAGCTAAAACAGTGATTGGGGGGGGGGGGGGGGGGGGGGGGGGGGGGGTGTGACAGTGAAAAGAGATTGTCTCTTCAGAATGAATTCCCTTGTTCTCTTAGCAGTTCACAGTCATCCCACTTCTCTCCACTAACGTCAAATGCCTCTGAGGAAATATAGTTATTTGGGGGGGGGGGGGGTGGGGTGGGGGACCCAAACTGGACAAGTCAAACAACTGAAAACCATCAAAACCATGTGGAGGAATACATCACCTTTTCGGGTCACTAGGGAGGGGAACTTTGGAAACCCTGTGACGTAGTGAGACAGGACAAGATTTAATGTATGTAATTAGCTGTCTTTGAGTTATGAGTATACTTTTCACCTGTCCCAAATGAAGAGCTAGAGCCCGTCTGCACGTTTTGATGTTTGTAGGTTTGTATTTTCTGAGGTGCATACAGAACAGATGGTGCACTGGTGACATTGCCCTTTTCTTTGAAGTGATTAGGTTATTTCATTCACTCTGGGGAAAGAAAAAGTACAGTCATGGTTGACCTCAACAGTCATCTTGTTTTAATTAAACAAATGTGATTAGTATGTGTGTTATTTTGAAATGAGGGTGAAGGGATATTTTTGTGTGAAGTGTCAGGGCATCAGACTCTCTTGCCTTTCGTTTGAGGAACCAACCTGTGTTTCTTATTGCAGTCTGGAACCCAGGGGCTTCTCAGCCTGTGGGTAGCCATCATAGGAATTCATTACAAGGCGCGCCAGATATGTGGACAGGCAGTCAGCAGAACCAGCTGAAATGCCCAAAGTGCAGCACAGGTTACTTTAGTGCCAAGGCCTTTGGAAAACACGTGGCTAAGTGTGATGGCAGGAACCCAAACATGTGCCCCATCTGTCACCGTGTGTTCAACCGCCCCTCTGCCGTCAAAGATCACCTGCATGGCTTTCATGGCATGGGGGAACAAGTAGTGTGCAAGTTCTGTGGCAAACATTTCAAAATATAAACCTCGCTGTATGTCCATCTGTGCCCTGAGAAAGAGAAGCATGTCAAAAGTCACAAGGCGTAAATGGCGTTCAGGTGATGGGTGGATTTTTAGGTGAGAGTTACTGAAGTGGCTTGTATGCTTGGCTTTGCATTGATCATGGATGTGTTGTAAAAAACCATGCATGGATTGAAATGTCCATTTATTATCTATGTCAAAAGGATTGAAATAGGCATAGTCAGCCTGAATAATAAATGTATAAGAATTTAGATCATTTGATCTGGAACTTCTGTACGTTGTGAATATTGACTAAATTTAGTGTTTCTTGGACTTCCTTTCTGCCCCCACTAAAACCAGCTTTATACATTTTGCAGTTTTTCAGTTGGTGCCAGCGCTTAATGTTGCTCAGGCATCCATAAATGGATACATTTTAGAAATGTTAATGCCATCATATTAATCAGCTGAAGTTGCTTTTGGATGTTCATGTGAGACCTTGTAGACAGATGTAATGATATTCTTAGATGGGAAAGCATACTTTAGGATTTTTTGTTTTGTCTGTTTTTCGATAGTGTAATGCTGTGCAGTCTTTAGTTTCAAAGCCTTGCTAGAGGCAGGTCATTTTGTTTTTGCTTTGTAAAGATGATAGAATAGAAAGCTGCCACCAAAAAGGATTGCAAGCGTCTGCAAATTAGAACAGCCCGAGTACACCTTGCTTACTGTTAGGCTGTGCTTGCTTTTTAAGGTGAGATTTTTTTTATCTAAGCAGCTGAGGGAACCGTCTTTATGTGTTGACTGTGACACACTTAATGTTCTGAACTTTTGTGATAAGCAAGTCTTTTGTCTGTAAAGTTAATGGTTAGCTGTAATAGTAACTGGACTTCTGTTGCAAAGACTGACTTTATTTCTGCATTTCTTTTTTTTTAATTGTGCAGTTTCATTGGCCAGTGTGAAGGCATCTGACTTAGGAAGGAAATGTTCTGCAGAGGTACTGATGAAGACCACAGCACAGCATTGGCTTGGTCAGCGTCCTCCCAGTGCCAGCCAGCCTCTGGGCATGCGAGGTCCCCATTGAGTTGTCCTCGATGTGGCAAACTGTTCAATCATCGCAGTGCTTTCTGCAGACACACAGGCGGAAATGTCTGGGCATAATGGTTGCATGTTCTTACTGTAGTTACCAGACACACAGATCGGACCACTACTGGCTCCACATGAGAAGAATGCATAATGTGAAACGTTGCGAAGAGAGGTGATGTGCTTTTCAATGAAACCAGAAATGCATAATGTGAAACGCTGCGAAGAGAGGTGATGTGCTTTTCAATGAAACCAGAAACTTTCAGGGTATGTTTGTGGATATGTCTGTTCCACATACATTTAACAAAGCGTGATGTGTCCGATGCTGTGAGTGTGGGATCTCGAGCAAAAACGTGATAGCTGCTTAAAAGTAGCAACAGCTGCATAAGAAGGAAGTGAGAGATAGATAAAGAACTAGTGATAGAGATTCATAAAGAAGTAGTGAGAGCTACATGAAAAAGGTTGATGTAGCCAGCAGATGACAGAATGTAGCTTCTGGTGACTGAAGAAGGCTGGAGACCTGTAGCTCCACCTGGTGCCTGGAAGCTGATGTTAGAAAACCAGAGGAAGATGTTTGGCCTACAGATTAGCCCAAGTACATGTGAATGATGTCTTATTAATGTTAACTGGTAGTTCCATGTCTATTAAATTCAGGTCCTGACAATATTGTTCCCTTTGCTGATGAAGCCTAGCTATACAAGAAGTTGGTCAGAATCCATTGCCCTTGCTCCATCAGAATGTAAAGCTAAATGACTGCCTGTTCAAATTTCCAGTATGCCTACACACAGATAACAAGTGTACATGCATGCATGCATGTGCACACTGGCATGCAGGCAGTTACACCACATTCCCCAAGTTAAGGTGAAAAGAAGGAATGATGGCAGCCTTCGAGAACTGCAGTCGATTGAGTGTCAAAGAACATTGGCTAACAGGGCATGACCAGACTAGCAACTTTCTGTCTGAAAAATGAATCATTCCATCCAGTTTAAATGTAGTTTATCATTCTTTTTCTGGCTAGTTTCATAGCCATGATTACCCTTTTCTATCCTACATTCCTAGTGTTTTTTTTTTTGTAAATTATATATTTTAGAACCAGAATGTACAGATAAACAATAGAGATAAACAGACACACAGTGTGAAAAAGTTCTTAGTTTTTGTTGTTGTTTTGCCACTGGCTGACCAGGAAAAAAAAAAACAAACAAAAGAACTAGGGATGGCTGAGGATGAAAGGAATAGAAAGTGG
Organism: Conus betulinus; assembly: GCA_016801955.1. Lineage (NCBI taxonomy): Eukaryota > Metazoa > Mollusca > Gastropoda > Neogastropoda > Conidae > Conus > Conus betulinus. Next base: position 105,322 of record JADBJO010001113.1, read on the forward strand.
TCTGTTGTGGGGAGAGGAGACGCTGACAGTTGCTGAAAAAAAAACACTCATGATAAGGTCTCTTTGCAACCAAGACCAAGCTTTTGTGAACAAGGCATGTGTTGACATGTCTTAAAGACGGCTGCATGGACAAAATAAAGAGAGGTTACGTTGGGATAGAAGTAGGATTTGAGTCTGAAATCCTGTCAGTGTCACTTGTTCTGAATGTGACCTGAGTCACAGGCACTGGTCTGAACACATGATGGCACCAAGGTGCTCTTCAATTCACTTTGATTAGAAGACAAAGTCCAGTTCTATAATGGATAGTTTGTTGATGTAGGTGGCAGTGTTGAGTTTCAGTTAGTAAGTTATTTTGTGATCAATAATTGTTTATGCATTACTTGTGAATATTTGTTGTCAACATCTGTCTTCTCTCTTGTGTAATTTGAAGGCTTCTACGTGCCATTCAATGAAGAACCCAAGGGGGTGCACATGGAAAAGCGAACAAGGCGTGGACTTTTCCAGTGCCCCAAATGCAGGAAAGAGTTCACTTTCAACAACAGTCTTCAGCGGCACCGCTGGCAGTGTGAGGGGACGCGGGGTCTTCATCTGTGCCCTTTGCGGTTTTGCCAGCTACCGCACTGACAAACACAAATACCACATGACTGCCAAACACGGAATGGACCTTCACTCCCTTGGATCTCTGTGAAAAGACAACATGCAAGTGTGGTGGGCAAACTTTTTCCCCCCAAGAGCTCACTGTATTTGGGATTTCTATGTCATCCGTAAGTGTCTTTTTGCAGTCATGCATGTTTTTTTTTTTTTTCTTTTATAACCAGAGATTTTAGAGAGGACTGCTTGATGGATCAGCTGAGATTTTTAGAGGACATGCTTGATGGATCAGCTGAGATTTTTTTTTTTTTTTTTTTTTAGAGGACATGCTGGATGGATCAGCTGAGGTTTTTAGAGGACATGCTTGATGGGCTGGTCATGTTCGTGGTGCCTTTGCACATTGGTGAGCTGGTAGCCATAAAACCATAGACTGTCCTTCTCAGAATGGTAAAAAGAAGAGAAGAGTGGAAAAGATTATCTGTACTCAAGAGTCTAATAAGTTCACACTTACTGAAATATTTCGGCTGGGCCACAACCAGCCTTCAATAGCTGCAGGTTTTGAACTCTGCTGCAGTGAACTCGAACTCACGACGCATTCAACCAGCAGCTCCCTTTATTGCTTCAGTTGACTGATGAAGGCTTGTTGTGGCCCAGCCGAAATATTTCAGTAAGTGTGAACTTATTAGCCTCTGAGTACAGATAATCTTTTCTACTTATGAATCCAGAGTCTGGGAATTTTTATGGCAGAAGAGAAAAGTGATTGAGATGTTTGGAGGGTACAGGTGGGGTGGGGATGGAGTGGGGGCAAGAAAGGGAATACTAGCGATACTGTGTGTATGGCTTTAGCCAGTATTTTCGTCTTGTGTCATGATTATGTTTTTTAGCCAAGAATGGGATTGGGTAGAACAAGATGAGCCTTGAAACTTGCGGCTCAGTCCAGTACATGTTGTTCATAGTCCTTCCAAGTACCAGGGTTCTTGTGTCATCAATATCACACAGTGTTTGACTCTTTGAAGGGACATTTTTGTTTTTGTGGAGAAGTAAAAGGTTGGTTTTTGCTGTATTAGTGGTTCATTTTCATAATGAAGATATATAGATTGTAAAGTTTTGTGGTGTGGTGCTGGCGGTGTGTTGTGCAGAAAATATCATTTGATTGGTCTAAAGATCTTGTATGTCTGACAGAGAGACACACAGGGGGGGAGGGGGGGGGGGGGCGCAACTGTCAGGTGGAAGTGGTATGAAAAGTGCAGTGCTTTCATGAGAAGAATTTGAACTTGCGTCACATATTGATCATGTAATGTGTTCAAGTTTTGTGTAATTGTTGCAGCTTTTTGCTGTGTAGTCCAGGTGATGAGGGAGCTCTTCCTCCTTCGCATCACATGATCTCACCCTCTCGCTTCCTAATATCTTTCTTCCTCTCTTCCTCTGGGCCATTAATGATATTTTAATGTCAAACACTGAACGTATTAGAAATATATTTGAATGTACAGTCATCTGTCAGTGAGGGAAGAAAAATCAACTGAGAGCATTTTTACTTTGTCAGGTTAAGTAGGAAAACTGAAGCAATTAACTTGTTCCCTACTGGCCAATATGAAATTCAGCATTCCTCTGTATACTTGGTGTGTGTACACAGTTTTCTAAAAATCATTAAAAAAATACACCAAGACAAAAACACTTGAAATTTGGGCACATGATGGTTGTGTCATTGAACAGGATAAGTACAAGGTTTCAAAAAGCTGTAGCATATACCACCATACTCTTTTTGTGGATGAAGAAGAGGCTATTTTTCATATTTTGTGAAACTTGGGGTAGTTACACAGGCATAAAAGTGAACTTTCCTCTGTTGTTGAAAAAAGGCCTATTTTCGCCATGAATCACTTTGAGAAAACCCAGGAAAGTGTTTTAAAAAAAAACTTGCCAGTGTCTTTACCAAACAAAAGAACTAAAATCAATAAAAATATGACAGAGTAGGTTGTAGTTTGTCACTGAACTAAAATCAGTACAGATATGATAGAATAGGTTGTAGTTTGTCATTCAGCATTCTTTACGAGACTGGGTAGTTGTTTAGTATTGGGGAAAAAAAATTATAGCTATACACGCACACTTTTGAAATTTTGACACACAATAACTGTGTACCTGTATGAACAAAGTAGGTTATTTCAGAGCTCTTGCTTATTCAGTACTCGGTGACAGTCACAGGAAGAAGAAGATGGGTATCTTTCATGATGAGGTTAGGTGGAAATATAGTGAACCTATCCTCTTGAAAAAAAAGGGCCTTTTATATACAAATCTCATTTTGAATGCTGGCAGAACGTACACAGTGACTATTGGAAAGTTTCTACAGTTTCAAAAACGAACAAACACCAGTCATACACTGTTGGCCATGAGTTGGTCACTATGGTCCACTCCTGTCATGTTGACTATGTAGTCCTGGACAGCTTTGGGCTACGTCTTCCAACCTGTCCATGTGTTGACCTCCCCCATTACAGCTGGATCCATACTGGTGGTGATTAAGTCAACAACAGGATCATAATCTCAGTCTCTCAAATTTACTCAGTCTTCTTGTCAGTAAAAATAGAAAATTTGTCAAAGTTCAGCATATTTGTGTCATATGTACATGTACAGAGTTGAAGTACACTTGCACACACACACACACGATATGTATATACATGTAGGTTGTACGTACGTACACACACACACACACACACACACACACACACACACACACACTCTCTCTCTCTCTCTCTCTCTCTCTCTCTCTCTCTCTCTCTCTCTCTGTCTCTCTCCACTCAACCACACACACACACACACGCGCACGCACGCACGCGTGCACGCACATTGACGGAGTAAATAATAATGATGTCCATTGTAGAGGATATCCGAGAGAAAGCATGCGCGGGACATCCGCTATAGCAGGCAGTCGGAGAGAAAGTGTGTGCGCGGGACATCTGTTATAGGGGATATCAGAGAGAAAGCATGCGCGGGGCATCTGCTATAGGGGATATCAGAGAGAAAGCATGCGCTGGACATCTGCTATAGCAGGCAGTCCGAGAGAAAGCGTGCGCGGGACGTCTGCCATAGGGGATATCAGAGAGAAAGCATGCGCGGGACATCTGCTATAGGGGATATCAGAGAGAAAGCATGCGCGGGACATCTGCTATAGCAGGCAGTCTGAGAGAAAGCGTGTGCGGGACATCTGCTATAGGGGATATCAGAGAGAAAGCATGTGCGGACATCTGCTATAGGGGCTGCTATAGGGGATATCAGAAGGCGTACGTGGGACATCTGCTATAGGGGATATCAGAGAAAGCATGCGCGGGACATCTGCTATAGCAGGCAGTCTGAGAGAAAGCGTGTGCGGGACATCTGCTATAGGGGATATCAGAGAGAAAGCATGCGCGGGACATCTGCTATAGCAGGCAGTCTGAGAGAAAGCGTGTGCGGGACATCTGCTATAGGGGATATCAGAGAGAAAGCATGTGCGGGACATCTGCTATAGGGGCTGCTATAGGGGATATCAGAAGGCGTACGTGGGACATCTGCTATAGAGGATATCAGAAAGCATGCGCGGGACATCTGCTATAGCAGGCAGTCAGAGAGAAAGCGTGCGCGGGACATCTGCTATAGGGGATATCAGAGAGCATGCGCGGGACATCTGCTATAGGGGATATCTGAGAGAAAGCATGCGCGTGACATCTGCTATAGGGGATATCAGAGAGGAAGCATGCGCGGGACATCTGCTATAGCAGGCAGTCCGAGAGAAAGCGTGTGCGCGGGACGTGTGCTATAGGGGATAACAGAGAGAAAGCATGCGTGGGACATCCGCTATAGGGGATATCAGAAAGAAAGCATGCGCTGGACATCCACTTTCGTGAATATCAGAGAGGAAGCGCACACAGGACGTCTGCTATAGCGGATATCAGAGAGAAAGTGTGCGCAGGATGTCTGCTATAGCGGATATCGGAGAGAAAGTGTGCGCAGACGTCTGCTATAGCGGATATCTGAGAGGAAGCGTGCGCAGGACGTCTGCTATAGCGGATATCGGAGAGGAAGCGTGTGCAGGACGTCTGCTATAGCGGATATCAGAGAGGAAGCGTGCGCAGGACGTCTGCTATAGCGGATATCAGAGAGGAAGCGTGCGCAGGATGTCTGCTATAGCGGATATCAGAGAGAAAGCGTGCGCAGGACGTCTGCTGAAGCAGATACCAGAGAGAAGCGTGCGCAGGACATCCGCTAGAGGGGATATCAGAGAGAGTATGTGCACTGGACGTCAGCTATAGAGGATATCAGAGAGAGAACGTGCGCAGGATGGCCGCGCGGTAGCAGATATCAGAGAGAAAGCGTGTGCGGGACGCCTGCCATAGCGGATATTAGAGAGAAAGCGTGCGCAGGATGTCCGCTATAGCGGATGTCAGAGATAGAATGTGCGCGGGACGTCTGCTGTAGCGGATATCAGAGACAGAACATGCGCCAGACGTCCGCTGTAGCGGATATCGGAGAGAAAACGTGCGCTGGACGTCCGCTATAGCTGACATCAGTGTGAAAGAAAACGAAGACTGTCAGAAGTGATGTGAATCTCTCAATTGGATATGTTTAGTCACCAGTTGGTTGATAAGTGGAACCACTCATCATTGGCTGCATCTCTGGTTTGTGTGTTCTTCAACATGTTGATTTGATTTGAGCTATATTTTTTTCCTTTCCTGTGAAGTTCCCCAACTTGTCTCCCTGCCTCTTGGAAGTTTCATTTTAAACACTGAATTGTCGATTGTTGTGTGGTTTCCTTGGATTTTATGTTGATTAATGATTATGTTTGGAAGAAAAAAAATGAAATAAAAAGACTGAAAAAAAAAAAAGTAGAAATGTTTGGCAAGTGTGTGTGTCTGTTTTGTGTGTGTTGGTTTTTACTTTGTAATGTTCTGTATGGCTGGTTCTGCTGGTTCATCTTTTTTTTTTTCTGTCTCATTCCTGTTCATCCTGAACAGCAAGAGCAACAAACAGCACCAGCAGAGAAGACGGACAGGTGTAAGAAAGGCATGCAGGGAAGGAGGTTTGGGGGGTATCGGGTAAATGTTCACATTAAAATTCCATGTGAGCATGCAAGAATGACCATTTAAAGAGCGGGAGGAGACTGGGTGGAGGGTGTGTGTGTGTGTGTGTGTGAGAACAGGGGTGGGTGAGAGAGAGCTTGTTGATACACAATGAGTGAAGAGGGAAAGGTGCTTAGCTAAAAGCCGTCTGTTGGATATGTTGCCTTTCTGAAGTAATGTTAGTCATGGAAAATAGCAAGGGGGGGGGGGGGGAATTTGTGAAATAAAAATTTTCACCCCAGCTGATAGTTCATGCATCATCTGCACATGGTCAGCATACTCTCGCGCTCGCGCTCGCACTCTCCCTCTCCCTCCCCCTCTCTCTCTCTCTCTCTCTCTCTCTCTGGCAGTGGTCTCTCTTGGTTGTTCTCTTTGTCTCTGTCTTTCTCACATGGTCAAGCTCATGTTTGCATATTGCTGATGTAGACAGGAGTAAACATGTAGAAGAAAATGGCAAAGAGCCTTGCTGTGACAGTTGCCTTCCACTAATGTCCAAGGTTGAAGAGAGCAGTTTGTTTCAAGCAGTTCTTGACATCAAATTGAGCCTCATGGTAAGAATATGGTAGACGGTCATGGATCATGTGTGTTACAAGTGGGAGAAGTCTGTCAGGATGATCAGAACAGCTTGTGACACAGGATGTTTAGTTGATATGTTCCATTGTGTAGTATTGCAATATAACTGTCGTAGTTTGTTTTGGTTGTGGTGGATGGTCTTATGCTCTGGTTCTGATGTGCAGAATCTCGTTGTGGGACTCAGCTTAGCAGCCTGGCTCTGTTGCAAGCACACAGAGCGCACTGTGTGAAGTTGAGAGAGAATCGGGGGGGGTGGCCAGGATAACCCCTAGCCAGGGGCAGCCACTCAGGGTGTCACAGGCAGAGCCCCCGTCCACAGAGCAGGGTTATCGCTGTCTGAAATGCAAGCGGCTTTTTCAGTATCCTCAGAGTCTGAACCGACACAGGTGGAAGTGTCAGGCCTACGTGTACTGGCCTGTTCTCACTGTAGCTATACCACCTACAGACTGGACACCCTGAAATCTCATGTGGCAAAACACGGCGTGGAACTGCCTCTCTACCAGCCACCATCTTGGGAAGGATTACAGGAAGACCTCCTGAAGAGAGAAAGGCTGTGGGCAGTAAGTTGGCAGCAGTGCTGTCCCCTGAAAGAAAAGAGAGCGCTTGGAATGAGTTGGCGGCAGTGCTGTCCCCTGAAAGAAAAAGAGAGCGCGGGGGAATGAGTGGCGGCGGCAGTGCTGTCTCCTGAAAGAGAGGAATGGCGCTGGGCAGTGAGTTGGCGGCGGCAGTGCTGTCCCTGGGAGAGAACAGGGTGCTGGGCAGTGAGTTGGCGGCAGTGCTGTCCCCTGAAAGAGAACAGGGCGCTGGGCAGTGAGTTGGCGGCAGTGCTGTCCCCTGCATTTCATGATGGGAGGGTGAAGTGAACACTAGGTCAAAGGTTTGGATGTGTGTTTATCAGTTTTAAGAGGGGTGCAGGATTCGGTGAACTGAACTGGAGTGTGGCACTTTCACACAACTTGCTGTCAACCCTTCTTGCTGGACTTGTGAACAGGTGCATATTGATAGGGCAATGTAACGTTCATGGAGTCTCTTCCCACTCTTAACACATCTTTGTTTTGTTTACAACACTCTTTTCCACAGAACCTTGTGATTGTTAAGGGCACATCAAATCGGTCAGGTGGCATGTATTTGTCATCTTGGTCTTACTTGCACAGGGCAAAACGAAAGTTGGAGCAGACAAAATCAGCTCAAGAAGTAACGTTTAACTTGATAATAGAAGATGGGTAGACATATTAGAGAATGCTTAGGGTTTGAAAGAAAGGTGCAAGTGTCATTCATTTGCCCAGATGCTACATATGCCACATATGCTTGCACACTTGGACAGCCCTCATCCTCGCCCCACATGTGCATGCTAATGCACACACACCACACACACACACACACACACACACACAGAGAGAAAATGCTTGTACTTGCATCCACAAGCTAGTGATTATGGCTGTCTACAAGTATACAAGTGCAGATATGTACATAATCATATACACAAAATTAAACACATATGCGTGCAAGTGCACACTTACACACACACACACACACACACACACACCACACACACAAGCACTCTCTTTCTCTCTGTCTGTCTCTCATTTAAACACATACAGATACGTGCACACATATGCACACACATGTACACAGACACAGGCATGAATGTTGCATTAGACCTCATTTGTGTGCACACTTACGGGTGCGTGCACTCACGCACGCACGCGCTCACACACACACACACACACACACACACACACACACACACACACACACACACACACACACACACACACAAAACATGCATGCTCCTTGCTCACAATCGGTCTCGTACATACCAACCAATACCTCCTTACTCCTTGCTCACAATCTCTGTAAAAGTTGTATTCGGAAGTATGTTGTACCAAGATTCTGTTTGAATTTTGCCGTTTGTAAAATACAGTAATAAAATCATGGATCCAGTATGACTTGTGAAATGCAGTAATAAAGTCATCACTGCTGTGTGACTTGTGAAATGCAGTAATAAAGTCATCGCTCCAATTTGACTTATCTCTCTCTGTATGTCGGATGTGAGCTCATATAAGAAAGTAATGTGATTCTTCGGTTGTCATTGGCCATGCAGCAGTCGTTGGTTGTCATGGTGATCGAGGATGTGATGGGGGGGGGGGGGGGGGGGGGGGGGGGTGTCAGACCCCACGTTCTGGTCAACATTGCTTGCATTGTTTTGAAGGTTTCCAGGGGTGTGGTCAATGCACAGCCTTGTTAATAAGGGTTGTGGTGATGATCACACGTCTTTTTACCTGGAAAAACATCTGACCTGGCATAGGGAAACAGATGGAGACATTGAACTATAATTTTTGAATTGATAGATTGAATATAAACTCTATGTGTAAATTCAGTCTTTGCAAGATTGAAGAGTAATTGATTATCTCAGCTAAATAAAGGTTGGCTGCTGGCAGAGATCTGTGATGAAGATGTAGTCTGGATTAAGTCATGGTTGAAATTTCTATTGGTAATGCACCTTGAAAAGTTGGATGAATGTTGGAGCTGTGAAATGCAGACAAGCAACAGACAGGAATAAAGTAGGTAGGACCTTGGAAAATCAAAGTTCACTAAGCTGGCGAAAAGTGATTAAAATGAACTGGACCTGATGAAAGGAGGCCTACAGCTTTGCAACAGTACAGGGAAAGGAGAGTGGACATGAGCCCTGTAATAAAACATTTGGAAGTTGATCATTGTTGGTGAGTAGTGATGTGGCCTCTCTCACTTGAAATGTAGTCATTGTGATTCACATGGGGAGGTGCATTTTCCTTCCTGCCTCTGCAGGTTAAATCTGTCTGCCTGGGATTGATTAGGAGGAGCTCCACTCTGCTGACTCTTTCAGATAGAAAGAGGACAACAGTTTGACACTTCTTTTTTTTCTAATCAGTCCTTCATATTGATATTCCCAGAGACACCGTAAAGAAACCATTACTGCATGAACACCACCATGGGCACCTGTAGAACTCTGCTAGGGTGTGAGCTGTCCTAGAGTCCAGTTTCATGAAGTTGTTTGTACATGGGCATTAAAAGGTTATACTTCATAGCTTTCATCATCATTTAAAGAATCAGATCATCATCAAAATCAAAGGTAAGGTAATGTTGCTTTTAGGCCAGCTGACCGCAAAGGGTCACATCAGGGCTGTCGCCACATTGTCAGAATCAAAGAGAAATGGAAAGCAAACAGAGGAGAACTAAAAAAAAAGAAAAAAAATGTGTGTGTGTGTGTGTGTTAGAATGTTGGAATGTGGTTGACAATGGAAAAATCTCCCTGATTTCTGATCATACAGCAGTGTTAAGCCAAGCAGACACAGTTTGGTGAATATTGGTGAAACGTGTCAAATGCAAAGGGTCCATGAAATATTTCCATGCATTTTAGAATAACTTTGAAGATCATTGCCAAAACCAGTAGCTTATTGCAATACCTGTATTTCAAAGAATTACTGGGGAATACTGTTTTAGGTACATGTTTTTTTTATTTAGAAAATGTTTTTTTGAGTTCAAGATTTTCATTAAGCATAGAATAAGCTTGTGTTTCCTTGTTTGTTTTTTCTTTAAGAATAGAATAAGCTTTGTCTTCTTGTTTGTTTTTTCCCTTTAAGAATAGAAAAGGCTTGGTCTGCTTGTTGATGTACAATTTTTTTTTTCTTCTCCACAGTGGCTATACTTCGTTTACCAACAGTGAAACATGCTGGCAGTGGGAGAGACTGGAACAGGGAAGGTTCTAACGGTAGTGTTTCTAACGGCGCGAGTGCAGGGTTATACTTAAGTGCTGTATGTTCTACTGCCGTGTGATACAGATCTTTTGCAGAGGCATATAGAGATGTGTTCGGAGCTGGTGGAAAAATTATGCAGCAAAAGGCGCAAGGATGTTAGCAAGTTTGAGCGTTTCCAGGAAGCTGTGGAAAAGGCCTCCATCACAAACCAAGAGCATTGATAAACAGTTTGTTCAAAGTGTGGAAAGGCCTATCAGGCATTGCAGTCACTGCAGCGTCATCGCTGGATGTGTGTGACCAGTCTCGGCCATTGATGTGCACAGTCTGTGTGTGCTGTGTTTTATCGTGCTGATAAGCTTCGGAACCATATTCAACTTGCTCATAGGAAAGGTGATGCCACCACACCTATAGTTCAGCTGTTCAGTGACCCTTTCCCACCTGCCCTTTGACTGACCCTATTCCACACTCCCTGTACAGTGCCGACAAATGATACAGCAGACCAGGGAAGCGACTAGTTCATGTGTTCAGTGACCCTTTCCCACACGCCTTGTGACCCTATCCAACAGTCCCTGTACAGTGCCGGCAAATGATACAGCAGACTTGTAGTTCATCTGTTCAGTGACCCTTACCCACACGCCCTGTGACCCTATCCCACACTCCCTGTACAGTGCCGACAAATGATACAGCAGATCTGGCAAATGACTGGTTCAGCTGTTCAGTGACCCTTTCCCACACGCCCTGTGACCTTATCCTATGGGACTGGCGCATCATTCATGGTGCAAGAGATGATGGGAGGAATCGGACCAGCTCTTGCAGGTTATTCTCTCCTTTGTTTTTCATTGAGTCAGCGACACACAGCAGTGATTATGCCTCGCTAAAACAGATGTCTGCAGTAACATACAGCAGTGATTCTACAAACAGATGTCTGCAGCAACATACAGCAGTGATTTTGCCTCTACAAAGAGATGTCTGCCGCAACACACAGCAGTGATTATGCCTCTACAAACAGATGTCTGCAGCAACATACACAAGTGATTATGCCTCTACAAACACAAACAGATGTCTACACAAGTGATTATGCCTCTACAAACACAAACAGATGTCTGCAGCAACATACAGCAGTGATTCTACAAACAGATGTCTGCAGCAACATACAGCAGTGATTTTGCCTCTACAAACAGATGTCGGCAGCAACACACAGCAGTGATTATGCCTCTACAAACAGATGTCTGCAGCAACATACAGAAGTGATTATGCCTCTACAAAGATGTCTGCAGCAACATACAGCTGTGATTATGCCTCTAGAAACAGATGTCTGCAGCTCAGTAGCCCACAAAAACCTGACACTCGGAGAAAGGGCTCTCAGCTGCAGAAATGTGATTGATCTTTTAACATATTGGATTTTCAGTGCGGGTGAGAAATTTCCAGACTCCAGAAACTTTACCTGACAACTGGATTAGAATGCTGCTTCAGCCTATTGCCCCTTATCTTCAGACCATCCTCTAAATAGACATCATCTTCCTGGCAGCTCTGTGTTTGTCGATGAACTGATGACTTACTAGTTCTGGCTCTGAAATTGGTTTTGGGTCACAGCATCAAAAGTGGACAATCATTGCAAACCATTTGATTTATACTCAGGTCACAACCATTTGTAAAAAAAAAAAACCTGTTACTATAGAGTGGTAAACTGTACGTCTGTCCGTCAGATGGGATGGTGACAGTACTGTTGTGGGTTGGTTGGTAACGGTACTGTTGTGGTTGGTTGGTAACACTAACAGTAGTGTTGTGAGTTGGATGGTAACACTAACAGTACTGTTGTAGGTTGGTTGGTAACAGTACGGTTGTGGGTTGGATGGTAATAGTACAGTTTTGGGTTAGATGGTAACAGTACTGCTGTGGGTTGGATGGTAACAGTACTGTTGGGGGCGGTTGGCAACAGTACTGTTGTGGGATGGATGGTAACACTACAGTACTGTTGTGGGTTGGATGGTGACACTAACAGTACTGTTGTGGGATGAATGGTAACACTACAGTACTGTTGTGTGTTGCATGGTAACAGTACTGTTGTGGGTTGGACGGTAACAGTACTGTTATGGGTTGGATGGCGACAGTACTGTCGTTGGTTGGTTGGTAACAGTTCTGTTGTGGGTTGGTTGGTAGCACTAACAGTACTGTGTGAGTTGGTTGGTAACAGTACTGTTGTGGGATGGATGGTAACAGTACTGTTAAGGTTGGATGGTAACAGAACTGTTGTGGGTCGGATTGGATGGTAACAGTACAGTTGTGGGTTGGATGGTAACACTAACAGTACAGTTGTGGGTTGGATGGTAACAGTACTGTTGTGAGTTGGATGGTAACACTAACAGTACTGTTGTGGGTTGGTTGGTAACAGTAGAACTGCTGTTGGTTGGTAACAGTACTGATATGTGTTGGATGGTAACAGTACTGTTATGGGTTGGATGGTAACAGTACTGTTGTGGGCTGGATGGTAACACTAACAGTACTGTTGTGGGCTTGTTGGTAACAGTAGTACTGCTGTGGGTTGGATGGTAACAGTACCGTTGTGTGTTGGATGGTAACAGTACCGTTGTGTGTTGGATGGTAACAGTACCGTTGTGTGTTGGATGGTAACAGTACCGTTGTGTGTTGCATGGTAACAGAACTGTTGTGTGTTGCATGGTAACAGTACTTTTGTGGGTTGGATGGTAACAGTACTGTTGTGGGTTGGTTGGTAACAGTACTGTTGTGTGTTGGATGGTAACAGTACTGTTGTGGGTTGGATGGTAACAGTACTGTTGTGGGTTGGTTGGTAACAGTACTGTTGTGGGTGGGATGGTAACAGTACTGTTGTGGGCTGGATGGCAACACTAACAGTACTGTTGTGGTTGGTTGGTAACAGTAGTACTGCTGTGGGTTGGATGGTAACAGTACTGTTGTGGGGTTGGATGGTAACAGTACCGTTGTGGGTTGGTTGGTAACAGTAGTACTGCTGTGGGTTGTTTGGTAACAGTACTGTTGTGGGTTGGATGATAACAGTACTGTTGTGTGTTGGATGGTAACAGTACTGTTGTGCGTTGCATGGTAACAGTACTGTTGTGGGTTGGATGGTAACAGTACTGTTGTGTGTTGGATGGTAACAGTACTGTTGTGGGTTGGTTGGTAACAGTACTGTTGTGGGTTGGATGGTAACAGTACTGTTGTGTGTTGCATGGTAACAGTACTGTTATGTGTTGCATGGTAACAGTACTGTTATGTGTTGCATGGTAACAGTAGTGCTGTTGTGGGTTGGATGGAACAGTACTGTTGTGGGTTGGTGGGTTGGATGGAAACACTACTGTTGTGGATTGGCCAGCACTGCCACAGAAGGCAGACTCCCCAGGATGCCCTTTCCTTTCACACAGACCATGGATCAGATCAGAGACATTGGTAGAGGAATGAAATGCATAGACACTGACTACAGACTGTAAAATCCTTCCGTACACATAGACACTGACTACAGACTGTAAAATCCTTCCGAACTCCGATTGTGTCTGAGCCGTCCATCAGAGAGGAAACTAAACTGTGCTGAATACATACTGACCACACTTTTTTAATTCCCCCCCCCCCCAAAAAAAAAAAAAATTAACTTGTACATCTGAATCCCATCATCACAGACATAGCACTGGCATGTTGAGGCTGTTCATTTGGAAGATCAGGGCTGTGCTACTTAAAATGTAACTGTGGATCGACACGTATAGAGAAAGAGCACACATATACAAAACTGGCATGCTGAATTTTCATTGTGTTGGAATGATTAAGTGATGCATGGTTCCTTGATGATAGAGGCTAGTCAGACCCTTCATCAGTTAATCAGTGCTCATTATACGGACATTAGGTTATTATTATCTTTGTGATTAAATGTAAACACAACTTGACTGTGTGTCAGTGAAATATATTATCTGCAACTATAGAGATCTATACAGCTTTAGTATCAATTTTTTTTTGAGTTGTTTGTTGAGATCATCCACAAGGACGTCATCCAGAACTTGTGTTAATGTAGTATTATTCTCAGACTTGCTGTGTTAGAAAATTAAAACAAAAGTCATCAAAAATATGGAATTTACTTTCTCAGAACAGCTTTAAAATGGTCTCCCTGTACTTGTCATTTCATGCACACAGTGAAGGGTAAATGTGATACATCTGAACGTAAATTGATACCATGCCTCTGCTTGGGTGTAGGCAGCCATATATGTGATCATGTGTGCCCAAGTCAGGTTGGGGACCAGGCAAAAAGTCAGGGTGAGAAACGGGGTGCACACCAGGGTGAGACACAGGGTGCACACCATGTGACAGCCACTCTATTTTGTTTTCTCTTCCCTTTGCTTGTTTCCTAAGTGTTGGGAGATGTATGATCATCAAAGGCACAAACATTTTATTGTAGATTCTCTCTTTTTTTAAGCCTTTTTTTTTTTTTTTGATCTTAGTGTAGGTTTATCTGTAATAACTTGGGGTCAAAAGAAGAGGTTTTTTTTTTTTTTTTTTTTTTTTTTATAAATTCAATCGGACATACACGAAATTGGTTGAAGACCATGTTTTGAATCAGACATTTTAATAGATGACTGTCTGTTGAATGTCATGGTCTTTCAATGTGTAGAACATTCCGTGCTCAGCCTACTTGTAGCCCTGACTGTGTGTTGAATGTCGTCGTATTTCAATGTGTAAATAATTCTGTGTTCAGCCTACTTGTAGCCCTGACTTTGAGTTGAAACGTCATGGTATTTCAATGTGTAGATAATTCCGTGTTCAGCCTACTTGTAGCCCTGATGTGGCCTCTGCTCATGTAGGTTATAAATAGATGTGACTTGACCAATGCTTTAGTCTCTGTGGTCAGCTGGGCTATAAATAGGCATGACTGGAGTTGACCAGTGCTTTTGTCACTGTGGTCAGCTGGGCTATAAATAAACATGACCGTAGTTGACCAGTGCTTTTGTCACTGGTCAGCTGTGCACACTATTAACAAACATGACTGGATTTGACCAGTGCTTTTGTCTCTGTCTTACATACCTGCACGTGTGCACACATATACCCTTTGTCTCTGTGTCTGTCTCTCACCCAAACACACACACACACACACACCCCTCTCTCTCTCTTGCTCTCTCTCTCTCTCTCTCTCTCTGTCTCTCTCCCCCAAACACACACATATATATGCATGCACATGCGAACAGAGAGAGAGAGAGAGAGAAGAAAGTATTAAGGTATGATATAAAAGTTGGAATTGTATAATGATTTTAGGCAGAGTGGTGAAAATGTTGAATGTCTTATTATCAGTTACACATACAGAGAGCCAAGTTTGCAAAGTGATTATTCAAAGTATATATTTAAGTATACTAGATGACCATACTTCATATAAACTGGAGGATATTCACATGTCAGTGAAAGTATTAGCAGAAAACATAATCATAAATGCAGCAAAACTGGAAGCAGATGCCATCTTCTGTTTCTGTTTCTATGTATTGCTTTTTGTTTCTCTTGTGGGTTTGTCGACATATATTCATTTTTGTTTATTATGAGTTCTCATATTGCACAGTGTGATGTTCATTCTTGAAACTGACATGTGTGTGCAAATTAATAACTGAAGGGATGGGCTTGTATTTGACAGAGATGTACAGGATCCGACTTGTTTCTGACAGGGATATTTAGGATTTGACTTGTTTTTGAGAGAGAGTACAGGATCTGACTTGTTTCTGAGAGGGTTGTACTGGATCTGTAACAATATTGACATTGGACTTACTTCTGAGAGGATGTACAAGTCTATAACAGTATTGACATTGGACTTGTTTCTGAGAGGGATGTACGGGATCTAAAACAATATTGACATCGGACTTGTTTCTGCAAGGGATGTACAGGATCCATAACAATAGTGAAAAAGCTGCCATGGGGTTTTCCCAGTGTTTGTATAGCACAATAGAGGAGTGAGTGTGACTGTAACAGTAGTGACAAAGCTGCTGTGGGGTTTTCACAGTGTTAGTATGGCGCAAGGGAGGAGTGTGTGACTCGTTTCTTTGATAGTTTTCCTTTGACAATTTTGACTGTGGAACATGAGGGGAAAGTACGTTACTGGAGGCAGGTTCTTTGCTGTGATGTGAGTGTGGAGAAAGAGAATAAGTATGTTTGTTTTGGTGGAGGAGATGAGATTGTGTATAAGGTGATATCGATTTTCTGGTAGAGTTTTTAATGTAGAAGGATGGAAAATGCACAACAGGAATTATGGAATGCTTTCCTGAGACAGATGTGGAACAAGAGAGGAATGAGTTGGAACGAGAATCATTGTTCCCGAGACACTTTGCATTGGAAGCGTTGTAGGAGTGGGCATAACGAGAGTCTTTTTTTTTTTTTTTTTTTTTTTTTGTCCTTGGAAAAGGTTAATTAGATAGTCCAGTTCTCAATCAGCGATTTGCTGCATCTGAAATGGAACAGGCTGACCAGATGGCAGTGGTGGTGTCAGAAAAGGACATGTTAGCACCTATGTCAGTGGTCCAGTGATGGCAATGGTGTCAGGAAGGGGACATGTTAGCGCTTTTGTCAGTGTACAGTGATGGCAGTGGTATCAGGAAGGGGACATGTTAGCGCTTTTGTCAGTGTTCAGTGATGGCAGTGGTATCAGGAAGGGGACATGTTAGCGCTTTTGTCAGTGTACAGTGATGACAGTGGTATCAGGAAGGGGACATGTTAGCGTCTTTGTCAGTGTTCATGGATGGCAGCGGTGGTGTCAGGAAGGGGATATGTCAGTGGTCCAGTGATGGCAGTGGTGTCAGGAAGGGGGACATGTTAGCGCCTTTGTCAGTGTTCATGGATGGCAGCGGTGGTGTCAGGAAGGGGATATGTCAGTGGTCCAGTGATGGCATGGTGTCAGGAAGGGGACATGTTAGTGGTCAGTGATGGCACAGAGCTTAATCTAGAGCTTGGGATTGGTAAATTCCCAGAAAATCTGTTCCTTCCCGCAATTATCAAGTCTTAACGTGGGCAGACTCCCGCACAGTTGCAGGACTGCCCGCCCTGTTCACTGATTGTTGCGGACGCTCGTTTGTTGTCTGCTTGAAAAACTGAAACTAGAACTGAGCAGGAGCGAACGATTTCTTGGTATTTTATTGGCTGTTGGTGTAAATCAACCAATCGGTGGCATTCATCTCCTACATCTTGATCTCTGACGAGAAGCTACAGAGTTTAAGGTGCCATATTGGCCATTTTCAAAATGAAGCGTGCACCCACTCTATTTGACTTCGACTTTCGTGGAGGAAAAGTAAAAAAAAACAAAGGATCTGTGCCATGCCAGGGTGGAGATCATGAAGAATTTGCGACTACAAAAGCTCACAGAAGCTGCCCGAAAAAGAGTGCCAGTGCAAGGGAACACCGGTTTCAAGACGATTGGCTGAAGAAGTGGCCCTGGAGGGGGGGGGGGGGGGGGGGGGGGGAGACTGCCGGCCTTATTAAAATATCCTAGATTAAGCTCTGTGGCAGTGCTGTCAGGAAGGGGACATGTCGGTGGTCCAGTGATGGCAGTGCTGTCAGGGAGGGGACATGTTAGCGCCTATGTCATTGGTCCAGTGATGGCAGTGGTGGTGTCAGGAAGGGGACATGTCAGTGGTCAGTGGTGGTGTCAGGAAGGGGACATGTCAGTGGTCAGTGATGGCAGTTGTGTCAGGAAGAGGACATGTCAGTGGTCAGTGTTGGCAGTTGTGTCAGGAAGGGGACATGTCAGTGGTCAGTGATGGCAGTTGTGTCAGGAAGGGGACATGTCAGTGGTCAGTGATGGCAGTTGTGTCAGGAAGGGGACATGTCAGTGGTCAGTGATGGCAGTGGTGGTGTCAGGAAGGGGACATGTCAGTGGTCAGTGATGGCAGTGGTGGTGTCAGGAAGGGGACATGTCAGTGGTCAGTGATGGCAGTGGTGGTGTCAGGAAGGGGACATGGCAGTGGTCCAGTGATGGCAGTGGTGGTGTCAGGAAGGGGACATGTCAGTGGTCAATGATGGCAGTGGTGTCAGGAAGGGGACATGTCAGTGGTCAGTGATGGCAGTGGTGGTGTCAGGAAGGGGACATGTCAGTGGTCAGTGATGGCAGTGGTGGTGTCAGGAAGGAATATGTTAGTGGTCAGTGATGGCAGTGGTGTCAGGAAGGGGACATGTTAGCGCCTTTGTCAGTGGTCCAGTGATGGCATTGGCATGGCATTGTCACCAGTTTAGAAAGAGATGAGAAGGAGTACTATGGTATGACATTGGAACAAGAAAGAGAGGAGTACTGTCGTGTGACATTGGAGAAAGAATGAGAGGAGAGAAGTATTATGGTGTAAAATGGGAAGAAAGAGGAGTAATATAGTGTGAAATGGGAAAGAGAGGAGGAGTAATGTAGTGTGAAATGGGAAAAAGAGAAGGAGTACTGTAGCGTGAAATTGGAAAAAGAGCGTTCTCTTGTTCGCTCACTCACTTCTCTCTCAGAAGTATGCACACATATGTACACTCATGTGCGCACGCGCACACACACACACACACACACACACACACACACAAGATTATTTTATCAATTAAGACCAGTAGTGCAAATTACTCCTGTATGTCACCCGCCTGCTTCCCAAAAGTGATTGTAGAATGGACACTGGCCAAAAATGCAGTAAAATTCTCTCTCTCTCTCTCTCTCTCTCTCTCTTGGTTTCACCCACTCCACACACTGAGCCCCCTGTTTCAACAATTACATAGTCACCATGTTACAAATTCATGCGTAATAGTATCAGTAGAATAAATATATGAGTAAAGGTCCTCATACTTGCCCAAGCAATGTGTTAGATGTGCAGATCATCTGTCATGAGATCTAGATATAATACTTGAGCCCTGTAGTGCAGTTGAAAACTGGAAAGGGGGAAATCTGAAGT
This sequence comes from Conus betulinus, assembly GCA_016801955.1. Taxonomy (NCBI): domain Eukaryota; kingdom Metazoa; phylum Mollusca; class Gastropoda; order Neogastropoda; family Conidae; genus Conus; species Conus betulinus. The sequence continues at coordinate 124,213 of JADBJO010001113.1, forward strand.
TGGTTACTTTACCATACCAAACCGTGTGGCCAAACATAAATCTGCTTGTTCGTTTGACACGGCAAATGATGCCGTCAGTATTTAGTCCAGGATTAATTTTGGGGGGGGGGGGGGGGGGGGGGGGGGGGGGGGGGGGCATGGCACGCATTTAATATTGTAAATATTAGTTGAATCCTATTCTTGTATTGCCACTGTACCAGTGTTCTGCAGCTGCTTACTGTTACTTACTGTTGCCCCTGTGTTTTGCCATTTCAGACATGGCAGAGGTTGTCATCTCTGGTATCAAACGTCTGAGTGAGATAGAGTCAGCTGCACAGCAGTCACACCAGGCACAGGCGACTTTGCCATTACTGCCTGAAGTGGCTTCACTGTCGTCCCAGGAGCTCTTGATACAGCACTCGGCGGCAGGCCACTTCCTCTTACCTTCTGCCTACTCTACTTCTGCTGGCCAGATCATTCTTAGTCACAGATCTGGTACTCAGGTTCACGAAGCCACACAGTCAGAACATCCTGTAGCAGCTGCGGTGCCAATGCCCCGTCAGGCTGAACAGGTCTCTGCGGGCCAGCCAGTTGAAGACCCTTCTCCAGGCCCCGTTGACGGGCGATTCAAGGACAGCCTGTTCCCATCGCGTCGATATGTCGGTGCTTGTCGGTCAAGCTGGGCCTGTTCAGCTCCCAGAGCGAGTCCTCTTATTAGACCCACAACGAAGCGCCAGCTCGGCACATCACCCACAGTTGCCTCAGCAGCAGCAGCAGCAGCAGAGTGCTAGTCCTGCGCAGCGAGCAACACCCTCACCCAGTACAGGTGGCCTGAGCTATGCTGTGGTGGGCCAGACCCAGTTCAGCCCTCAGCTGGTAGTGAGGCCCAGCAGCAGCCACTCCTCCAGGTCCAGTCCGGTGGACCCCACCGTCCACTCCTCCACGCCCCAGTTCCCTGCCCCCCAATCCCAGCATCGATCCCCGGGCAGGCCGAGGATCTGGGGTGACAAGAGGGAGTACAACTGCCTGGAGTGCGGCAAGGTGTTCAAGTCCCAGCAGGCCTTGGGCTACCACAGGAATGCCAAGCATGGCCACAGGGAGGACCTCATGTGCCCGTTGTGTGGCAAGATGCTGAGTCATAAGCAGCACAAAAACTACCACATGAAACATGTCCATGGAATTGATGAACATGGCATGATGATGACATTATAAACCACTACACACCCATAAAAACGCAGGGAAAAGAAAGGCTCACCTACTTGGCACTGCACCACATCACTCCTCGCCATGCTTCATCTCAAAAATTCACTCAAAAAACAACAAAAGTATTGGTGCATTATTCCTGACAGTTCATTGTTTGTTGTTTTTTCCTTTGTAAAAATCAATTCTGCAGTTTAAAGAGAGAGAGAGCAAATTTTCAAACCTGCACCTATCCTTTCCTCTTTTCCTCCTTTGAGTGGCATTTTTTAAAAAATGCCGAATGCCCACAAAATATATACTTAATTTGTTTTGCATTTTAATACAATCTTGTCTGCAAAATTACCTGTAGACGTCAGTTGTTCTCTGCATTGAAACTGCATGAAATCTGTGGTACTGGAAGCTTTGCTGTGCCATGTGGAAGACAGGCACCTGGGTAGTGGTTGACAAAACTGTGATGAGCAAAATTGACTGTATTACATGCCACATGACATTGATTGTTCACTTCTTACACCTCCACAAGATCTGATTGGCTCCATCCCAACCACATAGTTGGGCTGTTTTGGATTTAACAACACAAAGAGAGAGAGAGAAAAAAAAGAAAAGTTGTCATGACCACTGTTCCACTGATGACAAATCGCAGAAAATCAAGCACCTTCTGCTGCAAATGTCTCCTGGTTGTTTTAAACCAATTGGGAGCCACAAGATGTTTATTGGGGCAGACTTTTCATCAGTTATTTAAAGACCAACTTTTAGGGGATACCATGGACATAGTTTGTGAAAGATGTCCTTTTAGTTGATTTGTATTTCATGGCCACTTGCATTGTGTTGCAGGTTTACTTGTAAGTCTATCTGCATGTATTTTTGTTTGTGTTTGTTTTTTTTTTTTTTTTTTTTTTTTTTTTTTTTTTTTGCTGTCCCAACCTCTGCACAACCTCAGAGGCAGTGCACCCACGCCATTCATTCCGACGCCCCATCCACAGCCACAGTTTGGCCCCGCTGCAGCCACGGCACTGGCAATCCCAGGGAGAGCAGTTGGTGTCTGGTTGTCAAGAGGCAACCTACCGGAGGAGACACTGCACGACTGCCGAGACACTTTGGTGGTGTTCAGTGGCGCCTGTTCTGATCTAACATAATGCAGGACACCACCTACTAAGCCCCCTACTGACGACAACGATTGCTTAGTCGCGGAGCCAGCATGAGTGAGCTGTCCCTCCAGAGGGCACCATAAGTTCATCAAACGACAGCCATCATGGACTTGCCGATAGTGGCGACCTGACGGAACCAAACCAAGGCCACAGATGTGGAGAGGACATGGAAATTGAGGTCACCATGAGAGCAGGGCATGAAGGCCACAGAATTTGAGACAGTTTTTTTTGTGCTGATCGATGAGACTGAGGATGATTAAGATGATGCTGTGGATTTCCAATTCGGTCTGAGACTACATGACAGGGCTGTACTCGTAGGCTTCCTTTCATGACATATCCCGACGTCGACCAGGCCCAAGAGATACAGGCACCTGTAGTGTTGGTCAGGAAATTTGAGAAACGCTCTCAGAAACGCATCCATTAAGTGGAGGAAACTCAGCTGTGTGGTCCCAGTCTTCCCAACTGAGTCCGCAGCAAACTCAACTCTGGGTAGGAACTGGTCGGGGCAGAAAAAGAAAAACCCACATGACTCTGATGGGATTCGAACTTACGACCTCCCAGCTGGGAGTCCATGATGATATGATATATATATATATATATATATATATATATATATGTGTGTGTGTGTGTGTGTGTGTGTGTGTGTGTGTGTGTGTGTATGTATGTATTGTATATGATGAGAGAGAGAGAGAGAGAGTGTGTGTGTGTGTGTGTGTGTGTGTAAGTATATGTTCATACCTGTTGCTGTATTGTAAATCAGTGCTGAGTGAAGCATTGGAGTGGATTTTTAAGAATTAGCCTGATGACCATGTCTGAAACGTTTAAAACCTGTTCAAACTGACTGAACAGGTGATATTGATTGGCATTATCTGACCGTTTTACGTGATGTTGCGTGTTGTTGATATATATTATTGTGGAAAAATAATCGCCCACAGAAGTATTCAATAAGAGTGAAAGAGACACTAGAGTGAAAGAGACACTGGAATGACGAAAGTATGGGTGTCCTTTGTTCCACTGGGGAAATGGTAGAGATACCAGAATGACAAAGTATAAGTCCTCTTTCTTCCACTGGGGAAATGGTATAGATATCAGAATGACAAAGTATGGGTCCCCTTTCTTCCGTGGAGAAGTGGTAGAGATATCAGAATTCCACTGGGGAAATGGTAGAGACATCGGAATGATAGAGTATGGGTCCCCTTTTTTTCCACTGGGGAAATGGTGGAGATACCAGAATGACAAAGTATGAGTCCCCTTCCACTGGGGAAATGGTAGAGATATCAGAATGACAAAGTATGGCCCCCTTTTGTTCCACTGGGGAAATGGTAGAGATCAAAATTCCACTAGGGAAAATGGTAGAGATACCAGAATGACGAAGTATGGGTCTCCTTTTTCTTCCATAGGGAAATGGTAGTAGAGATACCAGAATGTCCTGTCTTCCACTGGGGACATTGCATGCTCTCTGGCCTTGGCATGCTAACCAGCTAACCATCGGTATGGACTTTTCTTCTCAGGAAGCACTGCGAAGCATTTTATTGTCGGCACACTGTGAGTGTGTGTGTGTATATATGTGTGTGTGTGCGCATGCATGTGCATGAATGATTGAAGAGCTTAAACACCTGTGCCAGGTGGTACAAATTTTTGTGCTGTGATCAGTTAATGAACAGCTCTACGGGTCACTCGATTGGAAAGCAGAAGACATATTTAGAAAAAGGGAAAAACCAACCATGAACTAGATATCATGTTCACTCTTTCCTAGGAGCGCCCCCACCCTGCGTGCATGTGTGTGTGTGTGTGTGTGTGTGTGTGTGTGTGTGTGTGAGTGAGAGAGAGAGAGGGGGGGGGGGGGGGGGGGGGAGAGAGAGAGAGAGAGAGAGAGAGAGAGACACACACACACACACACACACACACACACACACACACACACACACACACACTTTGCCTAATACTACCCATTTTTAATGAAGAAAGACTGTGCAATAGTTGAACTTAAAATTTTAAATAGTAAGACAGGTAGGCATTGAATCGGTTTCTTCTCTTTAAATTGGAAACTTTTTGCAGTATTAGATTACATGCAGAAATCCAGTGCTGATAAGTAAAATGCAGGTCGTTTCCTTGTATTGTTTCCACCTATTCTGTGCTTGGCTGAGAAAGAGTGCAAACCATTGTTGTAATGAACTTTTTATTCACATTGATTAGTACACAGAGCATTATGTGTGTGTGTGTGTATGTATATGTATTATATATATATATATATATATATATATATATATATATATGTATGTATGTACATATATATATGTGTGTGTGTGTGTATGCACACATGTTGATAGATATATGTGTTTGTGTGTGTGTATGTGTTTAATAATGGCCAGACTACCAGTTTCTAGCTAGCCATGGGACTACCAGGTTCCTAGCTATACGCCATGAGACATTAACAGTTAAACATCTCCCAAACATTTTCAGAAAAATGGAACGGGTCTGAACAGAAACAAATGTTTAATGGAATATGTGAGTAGTAGATACATTATCATGCTGTTGAACAGTCATTTACAAAGTTTATAAACAAATGAAGCGGCAAGTGTGTAAAGAACCTTTGTTGTCTAGCATTCCCCCCTCTCTTTTGTGATGCCTCACTGTTGTTGTACTTGCTTTGGGGATTTTTTGTGATGCCTCACTGTTGTTATACTTGCTTTGGGGATTTTGTTTTCTTCTGAACACTCCCTTTTAATTTCTTGGAAAGGACAAAGAGACAGGTGATGTCAGAATCAGCAAAAATATCTTGTCTTATTGTGATTGGTTGTTTCAAAAGAATAGCCCACTGTTCTGCTGGCAAGATCCGACTAAACATGTCCTTTGCCGTTTCAGGCATGGCTTGGAGGGCTGAAGATGAAGCCATTATTGTGAAGTCAGAGAGGAGGTGGCATGAGCAAGCCCCATCCAGTTGCTCCACCCCTGTCTCTCCACAACCTTCGGCATACACCAGAGGACATAGTGGTACCCTTTACATGCATGAGCAGGCCCTAGGTTTTTGAAGTGCCCTGAATGCCCGCGCCTATTTCAGGACCCTGTGTTGCGGGAGAGACACCAGCGGTTGTCCCATCGCCTGGAGTGTATTGACTGCAATGAGCGCTTCAGGAATCGCAGCACTTTGATCCGCCACCGCAATGCCAAGCATGGCAGCAACAAGAAACTGCAGTGCCCTCTGTGTGGCAAGACCTTTGCTCACATGCAGAACAAGAATCGCCACATGACTGCCGTTCACAATGTGTCTGTTTCACCAGTCTTGGATAAATAGGGGTGCTGAGTGTAGCGTCACAGTAGTCTCCAGCACTCACAAATTTATCATACAAAGAGATGTGCTGAATATAGAATCACAATATCTGGCCTGCATTTGAGTTAAGTTTATCATGCTAAGAGATGTACAGCATATAGAATTGCAGCACCTCACATGCACTCTCAAAGTCAGTTTATCATGCAAAGAGATGTGCCAAGCATAGAATCACAATACCTCACCTGCACACTCAGGTTCAGTTTATCATGTGCAAGAACTACTGTCAGTTCACAATCTCCAGACCTCACTAGCACTTACATCAGGGCAGCAACAGAGTACTTGATTTTGTAAGATGTACTTTTTTGTTCAATTACGCAAAACTTACCTTTCGGGTAGGAGGTGCACACTTTGACAGCCCTCATCTTCACCCCACATTTGCATGCATGCTAATATATGTGCACGCACACACGCACTCGCAGTCTCGTGCTGTCCGCCAATTGGAATGAAATAGCTGTATAATTGGAAACGTTTATTTTTTTAATCAGAAGGGGAAAGAATAAAAAGGGCTTTCAGGAGACGGCAGATCTCTGTTAAGGTAAAGTGAATTTTGAGGCATCCTTTGTGATCAGTTCTCGAGTGAAAACACTTCATTTTCTTCCAGGGGAAGTAATTGCTGGCACATACTTAAAGAATTATCTCCCTTGCAAATTATCTAACATGATATGCAAAAACACAAAGTGATGTCGCTAGAAAGGTTTAATTAATATTGTGTTAAATGTGTTTGTATTGAGTTATTCTTTAACAGTATGTCCACATGTCTACTTGTTCATGTTCAGAGGTGATAATGTTATCAGTCATGGGAACAGAGGCTGACGTCACTGTGTGAGAGGGGTCTCCACCAGAAAACACACTGGGTTCATTGAGGGGACACATCCCATCTGGCCACCAGACCTTGATCTGGGTGCTGTAGGGTTGGCAAGTAGAGGAGGTCATGACCCTGCTGAGTCATCCTGGGTCCCCCTGTTTGATCCTGATCAGCACCTAGTTCAGTAGTTTGTTCTTGGCCACATCATGGCTCACTCTGAGTGAAGTTTGGTAGCAGGAGGTGAAGAATTCTTCACACAGTCCTGACCACATGATGGCCCACTGAATGACGTTTGGTAGCACTAGGTGGAGCATTCTTCATACAGTCCTGACCACATGATGGCTCACTGAATGAAGTTTGGTAGCAGTAGATGAAGCATTCTTCACACAGTCCTGACCACATGATGGCTCACTGAATGAAGTTTGGTAGCAGTAGGTGAAGCATTCTTCACACAGTCCTGTTGACAGATAAACCAGCCGCAAAAAAAAAAAAGGAAAGCTGAGGAAAGACCTCTTTGGCAGACCTCCTGACAGCTGACGGACACATACCATGAATGAAGACAGATCAGCTAGGAACTGAGTGAACACTAGGATGCTGTTGAATTCTCAGGGACACCTCTTCAGTACAGTCTGGCCAGGGTATCAGAAATGGTTGGTCACCATCGCCCCTGTCCTGCTAAACGACCCCTCTCTTCCTTCCCCACTTTGTTTTGTTCAGTATTATGCAAGTATCATCGTGGTACTCTGATAATCTTTTCTTTTTTCTTTGCTAGTTTCTTGCCTGATCATCCCATGTGCAATGTGTGAGCCCCCAGACATATACTTCAGCATTGACAAGTTTGTGATGAGTGACATTCTCAATGCGTTCCCTTTGATCACGATGCTTGCCATGCGTTGGTAACAGATACAAGCCTGTATCACTGTAAATGTCCATGTCTTTTCCAGCCATAGCTGAGGGTGGCGGGAACGCAGACAGTGTTTTTGTGGAGAGACCTGACAGCATGGGTTATAGACAGGTGGAGCCATTGGGGAGACCTGGCAGCATGGGGTATAGACAGGCGGAGCCATTGGGGAGACCTGACAGCCTGGATTATAGACAGGTGGAGCCAGTGGGGAGACCTGACAGCGTGGGGTATAGATGTGTGGAGCCAGTGTGGCCGGCAGAAAGAGGGCCGAGTGTAGGCAAGTCTCCCTGGAGTGCTGCACCCAGGGTCGGGGTTTTCCGTCGCCCACAGTCTGCCTGACACTGGGGAGGAGAATGGTGGGGGCCAGGCTGGGCTTCATGGCTGTGGCTGTGGGAGGCGTTCCGATCCGGCTTCCATCTCTATGAACACATGCGCACGGTGCACAAACTGTTCCTGTGCATCCAGTGTAACCAGAGCTTTAGCTCGGCGGCCAATCTGAGCTACCACCGAAACAAGGAGCATGGCCACAACTCCAGCCTGCAGTGCACTCACTGTGGCAAGTTCTTTGGCCACCGACAGAATTTACGTGTCCATTTGATGAAAGCTCACAAAGATGTAGTGTGAAATGGAGGGTGACAGGGCCTAGTGGGAGGACGTGAATGGTTTGACATGGATTGTGTTAAGAAGTGTGAAAAACAGTGGGAGGACATGAATGGTTTTACATAGATTGCTTGAAGGATGAAGTGTGAGAAACAGTTGGAGGATATGAATGGTTTTACAGTGGAGTTCCCATAGCCTGTTGGTAACAGTGGAGTTCCTATAGCCTGCTGGTAACAGTGGAGTTCTATAGCCTGCTGGTAACAATGGAGTTCACATAGCCTGCTGTTAACAGTAGAGTTCTATAGCCTGCTGGTAACAATGGAGTTCACATAGCCTGCTGGTAACAATGGAGAGTTCTATATAGCCTGCTGGTAACAGTGGCGTTCTATAGCCTGTTGGTAACAGTGGCATTCTATAGCCTGCTGATAACAATGGAGTTCCCATAGCCTGTTGGTATCGGTGAAATTCTATAGCCTGTTGGTAACAGTGGAGTTCCCATAGCCTGCTAGTAACAGTAGGGTTCTACAGCCTGCTGGTAACAGTGGAGTTCTGTAGCCTGTTGTGACAGTGGAGTTCTATAGCCTGTTGGTAACGGTGGAGTTCCCATAGCCTGCTGGTGGTAACAGTAGGGTTCTACAGCCTGCTGGTAACAGTGGAGTTCTGTAGCCTGTTGGTGACGGTGGAGTCTATAGCCTGTTGGTAACAGTGGAGTTCCCATAGCCTGCTGGTAACAGTAGAGTTCTATAGCCTGTTGGTAACAGTGGAGTTCCCATAGATTGCTGGTAACAGTAAAAAATTGGATCTCGTGAGCGATGCAAACTTGCAGCCATCAGCTCCCACAGGCAAACGCTGTAACCACTTGGCTGTGGACTCTTCAGAGCAGAGGATGATGAATAAGAAGACTGGTCAGGGCAGGGCTTGCCAGGGCTCAGACCTGCAGATCTGCTCTCACATTGGATGGCTTTGTCCTGGGGCCACAGTCCATATGTTCACTGAGCTCACTGGAATGAGGTCCTTAGCTGTACCTCATCTTGCCTACAGACAGACCAAAGAACAGAAGGGAAAAAAAGCAGAGGTCATTAAAACCCAGAGTAGAAGGCCTTTGGGAGAGTGCGGACCTCCACCAAGGTTGTCTGGAAGCGCTGCATGTACCACTAGGTGTGGATCTACGTCTAAATCCATGGTGTGTACCTCCAGAACTTGGAAACTGGGGTGTACCTAACCGGCCTTTCATGGTGGTATTGTAGTTGCAGATTTTTTTGCTCAGTTCGTTGCTGTGCTGTGGGTGAATAACTTCCCGATCCACCTTCCTACTGGAATGTTGTGAGTGCAGTTGATGTGACTGTTTTCCATCAAGATCCATGCTTTTTGTTTTATTTTTTTTATTTATATATTTATTTATTAATTTTTTTAAAGAAATGTTTAAAAAAGTATATGAGAAAAAAAATTGGTATTTTACAGTGTGAATGAAAATTTTAAAAAAAAAAAAAGAAAGAAAAGTCTGGGTGTACTTTTTGATCAGTTTGATCGTTGCTGGGGGGAACATGTCTTCTTCCGTCAAGTTTCATCCAATCAGTTCAGTACCTGTTGTGCCATCTTGCTACGGACGAAAGAGCCAGAAGACATAAGTAAAAAAAAAAAAACTACGACCTTGGTAGAGATGATCATCACCTTTAACAATGCAGTTAGGTTTCTTTTAGTCCAGGAGTTGTGATGACCAGAGAAAAGATAGTGGATAAATGACTGCTGTCTTCTAAACAAATATTCATGATTTTGACTGCTGGCATTAAATATAACTGCTGCAAGGTAAGGTAGGCTCCATCTAGTGGTGCTGACAGCAGAACAAGGGGTTTTCAGTGAGTTGAAAAGTGAAGTGTCAATATGTTTGATAACATGGGGTTGTCAGTCAACAAGTGAAGGGTCATGTTTGGAACACCATTGGTAATTACGTAGAAAGTGCATGCATGGAGTGCATGGTTTGAAGTGAGGGATAGAAATGCACATGGTTTTGATGTATGCTGCTATAAATGAATGTCCGAAATGGTTCTGAGGTGTTCATTTCTTGCTGATGATCCATCACTATTGTTCCATGGCGGTTTTGGTTACAAAGTGTATTGGGAGTACCAGTTTCCACGCCCTGTCTTTCCATCCCTTACTGCTCATGTCACAGTGTGTGTGCGCGTGCGCGTGCATGCGTGCATTGGTGCACATGTGCCTGTGCATGCACTTTTGTAATTAAATTTCAACATCATTGCAAATCGTCATTTCCTCCCACAGATTCAAAACCAAAAGTTCCATGTAAAAAAGAAACAACAAACTTGTGAAAAGTTTTGTGTTTTCTTGAAATAGTAGTGATGAGAATAGAACAGTGGTGTGTGTGTTTGAAGGTTTCACATACAAGATTGGCAGTAGTCTGTGTGACTTTTGGATGGGACGTCTGCCATGTGCTATCACCTGTCAGTAGTTTCCTTCTGCTCTCTCTCTCAGTGGAGCGAAGTAGGATCTTTGAACATTGTGTGTGTGTGTGTGTGTGTGTGTGTTTGTGTGTGTGTGTGTGCACACGCGCGCGTTGTGTGTGTGTGTGTGTGTAGTTAGAGAGAGGGAGAGAGTGTGCACACGTAGTGTGTGTTTTTAGGTGTGTATGCAGGTGTGTGTACCCTAAATAGACTGACAGATTCAACTCTGTGCATGAAAACATCTGCACAGTACTGTGAAGACATTGTGGTTGTTCTTAGACTGGTTGTGTTGATGGACAATGATGTGTTACACCAGGGCCAGGGCTCATTGGGAACTGACTGCTGACTGGAAGCCTGACCACCGGGCATCAGCAGACGTGCTCATAGTGTCACTTGAATATGCCCATAGTGTCACTTGAATGTGCGTGTAGTCACTTTAATGTGTCCATAGTGTCACATGAATATTGCCTAAGTGTCACTTGAATATGGGCATACTGTCACTTGAATATGACTTGAACGGCACTTGAATAGTATATCACTTGAATATGCCCATAGTGTCACTTGAACATAGCTGTAGTGTCACTTGAATAGGCCCATAGTGTCCCTTGAATATGCCCATAGTGTCACTTGAGTACGCCTTAGTGTCACTTGAATATGCCCATAGTGTCACTTGAGAAGGCCCATCATAGTGTCACTTTGATATGCCCGTAGTGTCACTTGAATAGGCCCATAGTGTCACTTGAATAGGCCCATAGTGACACATAAGTATGCCGAAGTGTCACTTGAATAGGCCCATGTTGTCACTTGAACAGGCCCATAGTGACACATAAGTATGCCGAAGTGTCACTTGAATAGGCCCATGTTGTCACTTGAATAGGCCCATAGTGACAAAAGTATGCCTAAGTGTCACTTGAATATGCCAATGTTGTCACTTGAATATGCCCATAGTGTCATTTGAATATGGCCATAATGTCACTTGAATATGCCCGAAGGTCACAACCTGCTCCTGTGAAGTCATCAGGCTCTTCAGTCTGCTGGTGACGGAACACTAGTCCTTGCCCTGCTGTTTTTAGTGTTGATTCCAGTTGTATGTGAAAATCTTTGTTTTTTAAAAAAGATCCTTTGTAAATGAATTTGAATGGTTGCCCCCAAATTACCATGTTCAGATCAAAACAGAAGAAGAGAACCAGTTATAGTTTCATGGCTTAATTTATTTTCCTTTGCTCCTTTTAGACACACACAAAAAAAAAAAAAAAGGTTTGTGAACAGAACCTTGCCTTGTACAGCCCACACCCCTCCCCTTGCCGTCTCCCCCAGATTTTAACCCACATTGCAGTTTGTGAGTCTGCAGTTGTCTCATTTCAGAGGGCTTTTGTTTCTTGTGTTTTGTTTTTCATTGTTTATCACTTGGCATTTGCTTTTTTAAATGTTTTATTCAGGTGATCTAAATGTTTTGACGTATTATGGTATAAAAAGAATGTGGTTTCTTTTTGTTTTCGCTGAAAGGCATAGTTGAGAAGTTTTAACCAAATAAAAAAAGCATATTGGAGCATTTGTCTTAAGTTGTGTACTTTGGAGTGTAAATTTGTTCTATTTGCATGTATACCTGTGTGCATCTTGCACATTGGATGTTCTTTGTGTCTGTCTGTCTGCCAGTGTGGTAGTTGCTCACTCTTGTCTTGTTTTTCCCAAGTTAAGGTGAATGTCTGTCCATCGTCCTCTCCTCCCTCTGTCCCTCGTCCTGTTCCTCTGTTCATAAATCACTTGATCAGATCTGTGGAACTGGATGGGAGGGTCACAGCAAAGATAGTATGCCCTACGGAAAGACGGTTCACTCACTGAGCATTTACTCTGCTGGCAGCAGGCAGCATTAGCCCAAGTGAAGTCGGCTGTGTGCTGTCTGGCGGGCCCGCAGCAACTGCCACTCCCACTTTGCCCACGAATAAAGCCAAAGCCGACTGGGAGACCTAGAAGTGATGGAACAGAACGTTTTACAAGTTTTTTTTGTGTTCTCTCTCTCTCATACACACACACACACACACACACACACAGATAGATACATCTTCAAAATAAAAGGCTAGATAGGTACATCTCCAAAACAAAAGGACAAGCTGTTGTGGCTATAGTTGATATTTTCGGCTTTATTTGCCTTCATCAACAATTGACCTCCTTTCTGAGTGCCAGCAGGTAAGGTAGTGAGGGAAGAGACATATACGTGTACATACATACGTACAAACATACATACATGTGTCTGTATGTTTGTGTGTGTGTGTGTGTGTGTGTGTGTACTTCATTGTCATCATATTTCTTTTTTTTTTTTTTTTTTTTGTTTACTCACTGTCGTGTATTTTCAGAGAGAGAGAGAGAGAGTGTGCAGGGAGGGTCTGTGTTTAGTATTGTTTTGCATTCTTTACTTCTTGTCTGTAAGAAGTATATAAGAAACAACATTTAAGAAAAATGATAAATGGCAAGACCAAATGCACAAAATGCTACTGTCACAGCTTCCCAAATTCATTACCGTATACAGCATTTGATACATTGAAAAGCGTTTGTACTGCAGTCCACATTAGTCGACAGTTTTTGCGAATGTGTTCCATGAACTGATTGGCTTCAAAATGCTCAGAATGAATAGAGCAGTTTGCATGAAGGTACGCAGCTGGTTTGCCCACAAGATATTTGTGCCTATAGTTCTGAACCCATTTCTTGTATCTGCCAAAAACACAAAAAGAATGGTGAAACTTGGCACTATGTAGAAACTGTTTTTAAACGCCAATCAGTAGATGTTCTCTTAGTGTGTGATGTGTGGCCATGTGAACACATGGTCACCTGCTAACGCACATGCCTATCATCTTTATACAAGTGTGTGTGTGTGTGAGTGCGAGTGTGCGCGCGCACGTGTGTGCGTGTGTGTGTGTGTGTGTGTGTACAAGTGCCTGTATGTGTGTGTATGTGAGCACTAGTAGTATCCTATGCATTTCTCTCTCTCCCCAAACCCCCCCTACACACACACACACACACACACACACACACACACACACACACACACACACACACACACACACACACACACACACAATGTGCGCATGCATGTACACTCTCTCTGCTCCTGCATGACAACAACGCGGGAGCATTTCCTTGCTCATGCAGCTGAGCTGACTCTCTCTCTCTCTCTCTCTCTCTCAAAACAAGGAATTAAGAAAATGTAACACAGAAAATGAAGTCTCCTTTCTTCGTCTTTTGGAAAAGAAAACAACCGTAGTATCCTATGCATTTCTCTCTCTCTCACCACCCCCCCCCCCACACACACACACACACACACAGTGTGTGCATGCATGTACACTCTCTCTCTCTCGCTGCTCCTGCATGTCAACAACGCGGGAGTAATTTCCTCGCTCATGTCGCTCATGTAGCTGAGCTGACTCGCTCTCTCTCTCTCTCTCTCTCTCTCTCTCTCTCTCCCCCCCCCCCAAAACAAGGAATTTAGGAAAATGTAATATCATTTTTGAATGTCAGAGGTTAAGACCTATCTTACCAGTGATTTCTGAAAATTGTATTGAAGGCGTTTTCAAAAATGCTACTAGTTTGTTTAATATTGCGAAATGTTTACTTCATAGTCCTATATTGGGAAATGTTTACTTCATAGTCCTGTAGGACATTGTTATAGACGTTGATTGTAATTGTTTTTAATGCTCATTTTTCTGACCTTTTTTTCTGACCTTTTTTTTTCTCTCCCCCTTATCAAAGAGACCTAAACACATACACACACAATACGGGTCCCCCCTCCCTCCTCCCCCCCCCCCCCCCCCCCCCCCGATCCCCTCCCTCCCCCTCCCCTCCCCCCGCCTAATATCACTATGTGGATAGACGTTAAATTGACAACAACAACACGTGTGCATGCATGTACACACACTCTCTCTCTCTCTGCTCCTGCATGACAACAACGTGGGAGCAATTTCCTCGCTCATGCAGCTGAGCTGACTCTCTCTCTCTCTCTCTCTCAAAACCAGGAATTTAGGAAATGTAATACAGAAAATGAACTCTCCTTTCTTCGTCTTTTGGAAAAGAAAACAACCTGTGGGAACAGACTGTTCTGGAAGGACACTGAGGGGAAATCTGTGGGAACAGACTGTTCTGGAAGGGTGATGAGGGGAAAATATATGGTAACAGACTGTTCTGGAAGGGTGATGAGGGGAAATGTATGGTAACAGACTGTTCTGAAAGGGTGATGAGGGGAAATCTGTGGGAACAGACTGTTCTGGAAGAGCACCGAGGGGAAATCTATGGGAACAGACTGTTCTGAAAGGGTGATGAGGGGAAATCTGTAGGAACAGACTGCACTGGAAGGGTGATGAGGAGAAATCTGTGGGAACATACTGCACTGGAAGGGTGCTGAGGAGAAATCTGTGGGAACATACTGCACTGGAAGGGTGCTGAGGAGAAATCTGTGGGAACAGACTGCACTGGAAGGGCACTGAGGAGGGCACTTGTGCCAGGGTCAGACCCCTCATGGATGAAAAAACATTGTCCTTGTTCTGCAAGGAGAGGTGACTGTTGTTGGGGAGTGAAGAAACACACTGGGCTGGTTGTTGTTTTAATAGAGCATTCAGATACAAAATACCAACAGTTCAATTACTAGGCGGCGTTATAATTCAATAAACAAAAAAAGGCTCTGTGGATAGTCTGCATCACTAGAAGGTATCAACACACTATCAAAAAATCATGACTTTGTAGCAGATAATTATCAGTTCTTCAATAACTTTGTTGGTGTTCCCTTTGTGGTCAGCTTGGTATTGAATGTCAGAGGTGTAAATAATCAAGTATTGGCAGTGATGCTGTCAACAGTAAGAACACAGCCTGGATGTTTTGAACCCACAGGGGAATTCATAGTTGCTAGCAACTAAAGTCGTCGTTCTCTGTGTACATCTTACAGTAGTCGTGTACATTCCTGGATCTGATCTGATTGGCTTCACAGACCTGCCCCCAGATCAAATGAGTTGTTCTCCAGGCCACAGTCTATCTTCATCTTTTGATTGCTTGAAGTTTTGTTTGCCTAACACTGCTGATGGAGAAGGTAGCCAAAAGACGCAACAAAAAACTTTACCTCCCTAATGGGGGCAACAACCGTTTAGACAAGAAGAGACAGCAGAAGGAAAAGCAAAAGCAGTCGTGTTGTTTTGTCCAGTAGGGAATTGGTCTGGTTGACAGAGATGGACATTTACAGCTGGAGGAAGGCCTTAGCAACAAGTGTCAACATGGGTTGGGTTTTCTTGGAAGGACTGTTTTAAGTAGTTTACCCTTAAAAAAAATCGAAGCAGAATAGTCTTCACGCTCATGCGCCACCAGTTGACTATTTTTAAACAAACTCTGAACATAGGAGAAATATACATGCATGACAGCACATCTGTCTACTTGTATGTTGGTGTAGGGAAACATGGCCCTTTCCAGACTTTTCCAGCCCAACAACATATGGCAAAGTTTAAACCAGTCCTAGTAGAGCACATGTTGCAGCATGATGGCAAAGTTTGAACCAGTCCTAATAGAGCATATGTTGCAACATCTGTGGACCACACAGTGTGATGGCAAGTTTGAACCAGTCCTGGGCACATGTTGTAGCATGATGGCAAAGTTTGAACAAGTCCTAATAGAGCACATGTTGCAGCATGATGGCAAAGTTTGAACCAGTCCTAATAGAGCACATGTTGCAGCATCTGACTCTGTGGACCACACAGTGTGATAGCAAAGTTTGAACCAGTCCTAATAGGGCACATGTTACAGCATGATGGCAAAGTTTGAACCAGTCCTAATAGGGCACATGTTGCAGCATGATGGCGAAGTTTGAACCAGTCCTAATAGAACACATGTTGCAGCATCTGTGGACCACCCAGTGTGATGGTGGTCATGCACACATGGAGAAGTTTGCTGCCCTGGTACATGTTCATTTTTAACAAGTGAATTAAAACATGATGTCAAGAAGTTGAAAATTGCAGCCCTGTTTGTTTACAAAAGGCTGCAGTTCAGTGTTTGTATTGCCAGACATTATTTCTAGGTATTGTTTATCAGCAGAATAGCCCATCTGTCAGAAAGTGGACATGAAAAGGGCATAGAGTTTTAGTATAGATGATTAATCACTGGTATCTCATATTTGTGAGAGCCTAAGCCTAATTGAACAGTGCAAGCCATCATGCCTGGGTAATGTTTGTTGGTTCTGTCCAAAGTGCCTCAATGCTAGATGTGCTGAGAGTTCTGGTTGTCAGTTTGCCAGTGTAGCATTGCATACATCAGTTGTACTGAACAGTATACTTATGTTGCTTGGGTTTTGTGTAGGAGGCAGGGTGGGGGAAGAGCATCTTTTCTTGTTGACTTGTAAGACAGTTGATGCAGTGTTTCTGTGTATTTGAAAGTCACTCATGTATTACTTACCTGTGGATTTGGGCAAAGTACTCGATGCTCAGGTATGGCTTAAATAGTTAAGTAGTCCAGGTTGTTAGTACAGAGGTGATGTACATTTTGCCTAACCCATTTGGTCTGTACTGGTTCCTGTCTGCTTCTTTAGAAGCCACGGCAGAGGACAAGGGGGAGAATGAGAGTGACCTAGGACAGTTTTCTGGTTTCTTTCCAACGAACCGAAGAGGTCGGATGCTTGTTCTCAACGGCTACCATTTCCGCTTGGACAGGCGTTTCAGCAACAGAACGGCCTGGAAATGCAAAGTGGTTGGCTGTCGGGGACGGTGCATCACCAACTCCAATGATAAGATTATCAAAGTGAGTATCGAGCACCTTTTGGCACAGTCTGGAAATATTGACATCACAAACGGATGAAATGCATAACTGTCCAGGTATTTGAACAACAGGCAAATTTGTTTGTTTCCAGTGATTATTGAGTACCTGTTTGTCTTAATTTAAGCTGACGAAAAAATTTGGGAAGCATATGTACATAGTTCTAGACTTTAGACATGGTTTGTGAACTCTGGTGACGCGCATGCACAGCTGAATATACACACACGCGCACGCACGCATGCACACAAGCACGCATGCACGCGCATGGTGTTGAGAGGGACAGGGGTGTCTGAGCTTCAAATGCCACTGACTGAAGGGGCCCTCCTGTGAGAGGAACCACACAAAGTCAGTACAACATGGGTCCTTGAGTCAGTGATGGCTTTCACTTTTTTTTTTTTTTTTAATGTTGAATAGAAATATCATAATGTTTGTTTAAAATTCTAGTGGCTTTCATGCCAACAGTTACTCCTATTCCCTTTCAGTTACTCCATACATTTGGCGTCTGTCTGTCTGTCTGTCTGTCTCTCTCTCTCTCTCTCACACACACACACACACACACACACACACACACACACACAGAGTCACACCATGCATACAATAATGCCCAAAACAGAACAAACAGAAGATGCATGCACACTCATAAATCTTCAGGTGATGAAATACAAGAAGGTGGGAGCAGTACAATGACATTCCCTCAGTGCTATCAGCTAAGGCAAACTTTGGTTAGGAACAGATATTGATGTACTCTTGAGTCCCCACAGGTCATGAAGGTGCGGAAAGTCTTGGGATGTGCATGCACATTTAAAAACAAAAAGAATCCTTGAATTTTCCTGGACCGAAATTCCATCACTTTCCAGATTGGGAAATGACTGTTTCACATTTACAAAAATCAAAAGAATATAGGCAGTTGTAGGTCTTATTGAGATGGCTATTTTGATAACACTCTGAGGATTTCATTGTGTGTGAAAACAGCTCATTTGCAGTCATGGAAATTCCATAAAATGGCTAGAGGAAGTTGGTGAAAAGTCGTGGAATTTTGACCTTATCGACCTGTATGGATCCTGCTACGGTGACAAAACTTCCCACAGGTCACTCTGTTGAACAGTGGGGTGTGATGGTTTAGAACAGAAAGTGGTTGGGGTTTTGAAAAGCAAGTGGTTGGGATTTTAAATAGCAAGTCATCGGGGTTTTGAATAGCAAGTGATTTGGGATTTGAATAGAAAGTAGGTCGGGTTTTGAATAGAAAGTGGTTGAGATTTTGAATGAAAGTGCTTTGAGTTTTGAAAAGAAGGTGGTTGGGGTTTTGAATAGAAAGTATTTGGGGGTTTTGATTGAAAATGGTTGGAGTTTTTAGTAGAAAGTGGATGGTGTTTTTGGAAGAAAGTTGTTATTGATGGTTTTCTTTTTCTTTTTTTTTTCAATAGAAAGTTTGGGGTTTTGAATAGAAAGTGGTTGGGGTTTGAATAGAAAAGTGTTTAGGTTTGATGGAAAGTGGTTGGGTTTTAAAAAGCAGATGGCTGGTGTTTTGAATAGGAAGTGGCTGGTGTTGTGTCCAGAGCACAGAGAAGCACAACCACCCTGTGGACTGGCAGCGGCTGAAGAGGCAGTTCCAGCTGAGCGAGGAGGAAGTGGCCTTCCACCAGCTGGGCCACATGGCCGCTGCTCTGCCTCCGCACTATCAGGACCCACCCATCAACTTGGAGATTAAAATGGAGCTGGACTGACTGCCTCCGCCCTATCAGGACCCATCCATCAACTTTGAGATCAAATGGAGCTGGACTGCCTGCCTCCACCCTATCAGGACCCACCCATCAACTTGGAGATTAAAATGGAGTGGGACTGACCCAGGTGTAGAATGCACACATGCTGAGCAACACATCAACTTCGAGATCACAATGGAGCTGGACTGACCCAGGTGTAGAGGGCAAATAGGCTGAGGGTTGTGGCAATGTCTGATCAAAATGGAAGTGAACTGACTAACTGGTAGAGTCAACATGTTCACAGAAGTGATCCCATGCCTGCTCACTCTCTCGCTTTTGTTTGCGCACAGGTTTGCTTAGTCTCTGCCCTCTCCTTTTTCTCGGGCAAGCAGGAAACCTCACTAAGATTTATGGCTGTAGAAATGACTGAATGTGTTGGTAAGCTGTGGTGCTTGTTACAGTAAATAATCAATGGATTTGTTTGGGGACGTTGGTATTTAGTAAGGATACGACTCATAGATGGTGGTGTGTTGGGTCCTGATTGTGATTCCGAGATCTTTGCAGATGAGTTTTTTTTTAACTTAGAGGTAGTGCAAGTCCTTCACTGATGACATTTGGGGACCATGGACAAAACCCAGCAGGTGTTCTTGGCTGACAGGTTACGGGGCCGTTCTGCAGGTGGTTCTGTCTCACCTTGATCATTGTTTTTTTGTCATGGGTGTGATGTGACTGGGAGAACGAGGACGGTGGTGTGGGGCCATGAAGAACACCTCACTGTGCCCAGCATTCTTAATCTGGCCTGCGATAAGTCCTCTGGATGAACTGACTGGTGGAACATGGACAGTGAGGCTTCAGGGTCTGTGTGGGGAGGACCAGAGAAACCAAAGGCACCAAGGCTCATGGATGTCTTTCTGTTCTCCACCCTTGGCTGTTGTGTTGGCCATTCCAGCTGTGATAACGGAGATGATGATTACATATTTTTGTATGTGTCTGGGAAATTGTGGAGAAAACAGACCAGCTATTTCAAGGATGCAGATTCATTCACCCTGGTGCAGACAGACAGACAGACGCATGCATGCACACACACTCTCGCACACATACACACGCGCGTGCGCACACAGCACGCATGCACGCACGCTCGCACACACACACACGAGTGTGGATGATTGCAGACTTTTGTTATTGTGTGGTTAGCCAGACATCACATAGCTTGTCAGTATCTCTGTATGTCCGCGTGAGTGTGTCTCTCGTGATCGTGCCTACAAGTCTCTCTCTTGAGGAAAAAGAAAAACTTGTGTAACATAATCTTGTTGAATTGGCGAGATTTTTGCTGAAATGATAGGTGCTGTTTTCTGTGAGAGTTGAATAATAAACACAGTCTCACTAGAGAGTGCGCAAGTCTTAGAGTGATGACATTGGATTTTCCCACTAACAATTTGTTCCTTCAGACATGTCATGTGAATGATTTGAGAGTAACGTTAAGTAATATGTATTTAAGTGGTGATACCAGTCTAGTAAAACAGAACAAAAAATCTTGGACTTAAATTTGATTTTATGTCAAGGGAGATGGGGGGAAAAAAAAAAGTTTGTGGAAATGTGTTGGTGGCAGTGAGAGGTGACTGCATGTTGATGTTCTCTCCATTGCAGCCTGTTTGAGAACCTGGGGATTCACCTGCAGCACTTGTGGCAAGACTTTCACCAAAGCAAACAACTTGTCACGTCATCGCAACAAGTGCGAAGGAAAGCTGTGCTTTGTGTGCCCTGTGTGTGCCAAACTGTTCTATCGCAGTGACACCTACAAGCTTCACCTGGAGAACAAACACTCTGGAGGCCGTGTGCAGGCTGGGTGTGTGCAGGCTGGGAGTGACCCGGCGGTTTTGAGGGGGGGAGGGTGTATATGGGAGTCTACCATTCCTGAAGCAGCATTTCTGACATTGCCCAGTGTGAATGGGACAGGGGTCAGCATGACTGACATTGCCCAGTGTGAATGGGACAGGGGTCAGCATGACTGACATTGCCCAGTGTGAATGGGACAGGGGTCAGTGGCAAGTTGCCTGTTGGGATGACAATGTTTGTTGCGTTGACCTGATAAACATTTTAAGTTCTGTTTGTGGCTGTTACTGATCATTTGGAAAGTGATTGCACTGATGTGTTTGTCAGATCAGTGTTCAGCATGCATGATGAAAGGCCCTGTCGTCGATGACTGTATAGAATGTGACTGCACTGGAAGCGCTGTTTTGGCCTTTCAGACTGATATGGGAAGATGCATGAGGAGAAGCACTGTCTGTTTTGATTGTCAAGGAATGCAACTGCTCTGAAAGTTCTTTCTTTGCCTGTGAAAGCAGTGTGGAAGGTGTTAATTGAGATGCACAGGGTTTAACAAAATAAACAATGGATGATCATTCAATATGCGTTTCCTGACTGAGAGTTCAAAATATGATATTTGTCCAGACCTTACATACAGCAATGTAAAGTTGACTGCATGTCTGTCTGTCTGAAAAGAAGAGGGGGATTCAGGAGAAAAACCAGGGAGATGTCCACATAATCCTTGCATGCACACATGTCGGTCACTCTTGCCTCCTTGCTGTGGCATTGCCTCCATCACATGCAATCCATGGCAGACAGTTTCAGGTTTTAGTCAGGGGATGGTGCTTGTTTGAAAGGGGCTAGGGGGGTCGAGTGTGTATGTGTAATTCTTCCGTCTTCCTCTCCCCTTCCCCCTTCCCATCCCTATAAATCCCCATGTTCATCTTTTTCAAACTAGCTCTATTTATTTATTCTCTGTTGAAGTTCGACATTTAATCAAAAAATAGCAAGGTGGGAATAAACATACAAGTCTTGTGGCTACACTGTGAAATGATGCATATGAAACGTTCATCAGTCTTTGCCTCTACCCCCCACCACCATCAGACTGTTCAGTTATATATTTTGCTTGAATTTGGTGAAAAACAAGGAGAAAGGCGGGTGTGTGTGTGTGTGTGTGTGTGTGTGTGTGTGTGTGTGTGTGATTAGAAGATGAAGACTGTCCATCCTGGATGTAGTTTTGGGTGCTTTCAGATGTAGTAATAAAGGGGGTGGGGAGCCATCAGAAGATGAAGACTGTCCATCCCAGATGTAATTTTGGATGCTTTTGGAAGTAGAAACGGGGGGGGGGGGGGGGGGGGGGGGGGGGGGGGGGGGGGGGGAAGAGATTGCAAGTGATTAGAAGATTAGAAGATGACTGTCCATCCCTGACATAGTGTTGGGTGCTTTCAGAGCTAGACACAAGTGGGCGGGTTTTCGGGCGTGGCCGGCCGAGCCATGGCCAGCCACAAAGTGATGACCAGTGACGGGCAGCAGAAATTTGCCTGCCATGTCTGCCCCAAGATGTTCACCAACTACAGCAACCTGGTGCGACATCGCCGCAAGTGCGAGGGCACCGGCTTCTACCTGCTGTGCCCACACTGTCACATGCTGTTTTATCGGCGGACAACTACCAGGACCACCTGGCCAACAAACACAACTCCCTGGACGTGGGCCCCAGGCACTCTGGCCGACGCCCGCAGATAGACTGGTGACTGCTCAGGCTCTTGCATGATAAGAGGCAGACTTTGTGATGAAAGACAAATCAATCTTTTTAAACAGGGGATCCCTTTCAGGTCATGGCAGACAGTCATCGTGGACATTAACGGGGCAGAGTAGTATGTGATTGTCATGCTGTTAATCAGCTACGTCTGATGACAGAACAGCAGAGCTGCTGCTTTTACCATCTCTGAACAGGGCTTGCAGAATAGTCATGCATTTCCTGTGCAGCCTTTGGAATTCAGTAGTCCTGTCTCAAGGGAAGAAAATGCCTCTTTTGCAGATTGAGAAACTCTTGTCTTGAAGAAAATGCCTCTTTAGCAAACCAAGAGACTCTTTATCTTGAGGAAGAAAATCCTCTTTAGCAGATTGAGAGACATTCTGGGAGGAAGAAAATGCCTCTAGCATATTGAGAGACTTTCTGGAGGAAGAAAATGCCTCTTTAGCAGATCGCTCGAGGAGGAAAATGCCTCTTTAGCAGATTGAGAGATTTTCTCATGGAAGAAAATGCCTCTTAAGCAGATTGAGACTTTCTCAAGGAGGAAAATGCCTCTTTAGCAGATTGAGAGACTTTCTGGAGGAAGAAAATGCCTCTTTACCAGATTGAGAGACTTCCTGGGAGAAGAAAATGCCTCTTCTACAGATTGAGAGAATGTTTACACAGGTTGCAAAACATGTAATCTTTTATAACATACATTGTGAACCTTACAAACATTGTGAGACTAAATGCGCCCCTACCTAAACCCCCACCCCCCCACCCCACCCCCACCCCACCCCCACCCTCAATCTCTCAAAAGTTTTCAGTTTATGTTATGCTTTCTTTAAGAAGAGAAAAGTTTCCTAATCTTTGCCAGCAATTTTCTGTTTTCTGTCATGCCACAGATGTGTGAGATTTGTGTCGGTAGCAGTGGTGTGAGAGAGTTGTGCCAGTAGCAGTGGTGAGAGAGTTGTGCCAGTAGCAGTGGTGTGAGAGTTGTACCAGTAGCAGTGGTGTGAGAGAGTTGTGCCAGTAGCAGTGGTGTGTGAGAGAGTTGTGCCAGTAGCAGTGGTGTGAGAGCTGTGCCAGTAGCAGTGGGTGTGAGAGAGTTGTGCCAGTAGCAGTGGTGTGTGAGAGTTGTGCCAGTAGCAGTGGTGTGAGAGTTGTGCCAGTAGCAGTGGTGTGTGAGAGTTGTGCCAGTAACAGTGGTGTGAGAGTTGTGCCAGTAGCAGTGGTGTGAGAGAGTTGTGCCAGTAGCAGTGGTGAGAGAGTTGTGCCAGTAGCAGTGGTGTGAGAGCGTTGTGCCAGTAGCAGTGGTGTGTGTGGGTTGTGCCAGTAGCAGTGGTGTGTGAGGGTTGTGCCAGTAGCAGTGGTATGTGAGAGTTGTGCCAGTAGCCGTGGTGTGTGAGGGTTGTGCCAGTAGCAGTGGTGTGAGAGAGTTGTGCCAGTAGCAGTGGTGTGAGAGAGTTGTGCCAGTAGCAGTGGTGTGAGAGTTGTGCCAGTAGCAGTGGTGTGTGAGAGTAGTGCCAGTAGCAGTGGTGTGTGAGTTGTGCCAGTAGCAGTGGTGTGAGAGTTGTGCCAGTAGTAGTAGTGGTGTGTGAGTTGTGCCAGTAGTAGTGGTGTGTGTGAGTTGTGGCAGTAGCAGTGATGTGAGAGTTGTGCCAGTAGTAGTGGTGTGTGAGTTGTGCAAGTAGCAGTGGTGTGAGAGTTGTGCCAGTAGTAGTGGTGTGTGAGTTGTGCCAGTAGTAGTGGTGTGTGTGAGTTGTGGCAGTAGCAGTGATGTGAGAGTTGTGCCAGTAGTAGTGGTGTGTGAGTTGTGCAAGTAGTAGTGGTGTGTGAGAGTTGGGTCAGTTGCAGTGGTGTGTGTGAGTTGTGCCAGTAGTAGTGGTGTGTGTGAGTTGTGCCAGTAGTAGTGGTGTGTGTGAGAGTTGTGCCAGTAGTAGTGTGTGTGTGTGTGAGTTGTGCCAGTAGCAGTGGTGTGTGTGAGTTGTGCCAGTAGCAGTGATGTGTGAGAGTTGTGCCAGTAGTAGTGGTGTGTGTGAGTTGTGCCAGTAGTAGTGGTGTGTGTGAGTTGTGCCAGTAGCAGTGGTGTGTGTGAGTTGTGCCAGTAGTAGTAGGTGGTGTGTGTGAGTTGGGTCAGTGGCGGTGGTGTGTGTGTGAGTTGTGCCAGTTGCGGTGGTGTGTGTGAGTTGTGCCAGTAGTAGTGGTGTGTGTGAGTTGTGCCAGTAGCAGTAGTGTGAGAGTTGGGTCAGTGGCGGTGGTGTGTGAGTTGTGCCAGTAGTAGTGGTGTGTGTGAGTTGTGCCAGTAGCAGTAGTGTGAGAGTTGTGCCAGCAGCAGTGGTGAAGGGAGGTAGTTACCAAGGGCCACAGGGCACTTGCGTCAGTACATTTGGTTCCACTCTTCTTTGGTTGGAACTTTCCTTTTTTTTTTTTCACTTTTGCTTTTCTTTCTTTTTCTTTTCTTTTCTTCTTTTTAACATTTTTTTTTTTTTTAACAAGGTGTTTGATTGTAAGATGATTTTGATTTTCCTTTGCTTACAAGAAGATGGTGTTGATTTTTGAGATGGGGAGGAAGTAGGGCGATGGAAAGGGGGGGGGGGGGGGGGGCAGCTTCTGTTTGCTGTAAGATTTTCATTTTTAACACACACACACACACCCTTCCCCCGAAATGTACCACCAAAATGCTGTTTGAAAGCAATGTTTCCAGGGAAATGTTGAATAATCAAATCCAGAATCGTAGTAAATCGCATTTGAAAGTTGTACACAGATTGTCTTCTTTTGTTGTCGTTTTATTAAGTGTACTTGTACTTGCAAACTGTGTGTGTGGGCATGCATGCATTATCTATTACATTTGGGCATACACAATGAATCGCCCATTATGTGTGGGCATACACCATGCATTACCCATTATGTGTGGACATGCACCATGCATTACCCAATCTGTGTGGACATGCACCATGCGTTGCCCATTGTATGTGAACATGCACCATGCATTACCCATCATGTGTGGACATGCACCATGTATTACCCAATATGTATGGACATAACGTGCAGTACCCATCTCTCATCCCCCTTCCACACGTGTATGCAAGTATACCTGTGGATGGATGGATGTGTTGTTTTTCAATTTTTTCCCCCTTGTTCAATACTCTCCCTGCTCTCTCTCGCTCTCAACACAAAGTATGTGTACGTATGTGTGTGTGTGTCGAGGAGGAGGGGGGGGGGGGGGGGGGGACCAACCAAACCAGACTAAACAAAGTTGTGTTCATTGTCGTGTGGAGAGGATGCTGCTGCTGGTCGTTGATAGAATTCTCCAATCAACGTTTTTTTTCCTCATCGACCAGGATACAGATTCAGTTTTCTTAGTGGCATTAGCCCAACCAACCAACCAACCAACCAAACCAACCACCAATCAACCAACCAGACTAAACAAAGTTGTGTTCTTTGTCATGTGGAGAGGAGGATGTTGCTGGTCATTGATAGAATTCTCCAATCAATGTTTTTTCCTCATCGACCAGGATACAGATTCAGTTTTCTTAGTGGCAATGGCCCAACAGTTTCCTTCCTTGCAGTTCCCAGACATGTGGAAGAGTTGCTGGTTGATCAAGTCAGTACAGGGTGGATGGAGACTTCACTGTTGGGCATGCTTGTGGATGGCTTTGATGTTGCTGCTGTGAATTTTTGGGATGCTGTCATCTAGAGAGCTTGCAGGCCTGTTGCTTTGCTGCCTATGGAATGCATGCGGTGATGTGCCTGGATTTGAGGCAGAGAATTAATGCAGAAAATGCTGCATGCAGTAAACCCTAGTTCAGTTTCACCTATCTAACGTTCAAAAATGCAACATGACTTCGATGATTGAACCTGTTTGCTTTTCAACTTGATTTAAAAAAAAAAAAAAAAGAAAAAGAAAATTACCCCCCACCTCCAACACTACCACCACCACACACACACACACACACATGGGTAGGAAAAATGTCTGAAAATTTGTAGTAGCCACGTGACATTACTTTGTTTTATTTGTATTGTTTTGCATGTGTTGGAAAGATTAACTAAGAGAAAGAAAGAAAGAGCAGACCTGATGATTTACTTTGATTCTGTTCTTCCTCCACAAGTTACTGTGCGTGACTATGTTTCTGGTAACGGTTACATGCTAATGGTTTTTGAAATCTGCAATGTTGAGGGACAGCTGAGTGCATCAGTGGTGAAGTGTGAGCAATGGTCAGTTGGGTATGGTTTGCTTCACAAATTGCCACAAAGTTCAGTATCATCCAAGTCAGGACCCATGATTCATATGAAAGTAACTGTTAGATACATGAGCTTAGCTGTTGAATTAAATTTTGTTTTTTAACTTGAGATGGTGTTTAGTTTGCTGAAGGTTTCAGCTTTTAGGTCTGTAGACCACTGAAGGGAACATGTTTTTGTCTGTGGAGAGAGAGGAGTAAAACGCGGCATACAGGGCAGAAAAGCCCTTTCTCCATGTAGAACATGTTTGTCTGTGGAGAGAGGGGAGTGAAACATGGCATACAGGGCGGAAAAAAGCCTTCTGTTCATGTAGGATCTTGGCACGTTGGTTAGGTGCTTCACATTGCTACACATGCTGAATGGACAATTTGGTGTTTCACATTGCTACACATGCTGAATGGACAATTTGGTGCTTCACATTGTTTGCACATGCTAAATGGGCATGTTAATGTTAGGTGCTTCACATTGCGACACATGCTAAATGGACATGTTTGTTAGGTGCTTCACATTTGTTACACTCGCTAAATTGGGACGTTTGTTAGGTGCTTCACATGGTTACACTCGCTAAATTGGGACATTTGTTAGGTGCTTCACATTGTTACACTAAATTGGGATGTTTGTTAGGTGCTTCACATTGCTACACATGCTAAATTGGGACGTTTGTTAGGTGCTTCATGTTGCTACACATGCTAAATTGGGATGTTTGTTAGGTGCTTCATGTTGCTACACATGCTAAATCAGGATGTGTGTTAGGTGCTTCATGTTGCTACACATGCTAAATTGGGACGTTTGTTAGGTGCTTCATATTGCTACACATGCTAAATTGGGATGTTTGTTAGGAGCTTCACATTGCTACACATGCTGAATGAAAACCGGGGTTGTTGCCCCCCTCCCCCCCCCCCCCCCCCCCCCCCCCCCCCCAAATTCATTTATTCTTTGATAAAACATCTAAGTACTGCTCATGGTTGCAAGGAAAGATGCTGGCAATGTGAACTGTTGAGGGAAAGATGCTGGCAATGTGAACTAACTGTTGAGGGGAGGAGCATTGTGGTTGACTGATAATAAATGAGAGGGTGCATGTCATAAGCTTGTTTTCAGTCATGGTGATTGTACGGTGGAATCAGGACTTAGAAACCAGTTTTGCTAGCTGACAGCATACCTGTAGTTGTTTTTCTTTTTTTCTTTTCTGTCAAGAAATGGATCAGACATGATTGCAAAGTGTTGTTTCAACAGGCTTGCTGTACAGCATAGACGATGGGCGGGCCACCTTGGGGTTTTCCAGCCGACCCGCCGTGGGGTTTCCCAGCCGACCCAGTCGCCACTTCATCCGCGTGACAGATGTCGATGGTCGGGAGAAGTATGCGTGCCAAACTTGCGGGAAACTCTTCCTGCACCAGTGCAACTTGCTGCGGCACCGCAAACAGTGCGAGGGGGACTTCCACCTGCAGTGCCACTTGTGTGAGCGCAAGTTCTACCGCCGCGACAAGTACCAGTACCATCTGATGGGCAAGCATGGGGTACTGGATGCCAGGAAGGGAACTTTTAAGTCCCCCTAGAGGCTCAACTGGTCATGCAGAGAGGCTGAAATGCACCGAGGTGTAGAGTGCTGGCTCCACAGGATTGGAAAGAGAATGTATATGACTTCAGGAGAGATCAGTGTAACTTGGATTAGCAATCTTTTTTCACTTTCTCTTTTGTCTAATGCGCTGTTATGTTTTTAATCTATGAAACGTGTTTCCGTGATTAAATTTAGAACTGATAGACAACCTGTGTTTGCGTATTTGTCAAAACAAAGATTGGAATGGTCACAGAGTGTTCAGTCACATGTGAAATATTTCTAGCCTGAAAAAATAAATGGGAGCGGGGAGGATGGGATGGGGGATAGATGAGGTGTATGTGGTGTGTGGTGTGGTGGTGTGGTGTGGTGTGGTGTGGTGTGGTGTGGTGTGTGTGTGTGTGTGTGTGTGTGTGTGAGTGAGACAGACAGACAGACAGACAGAAAGCCTGGTGGGGGTGCAAGGCAAGGAGAGTGTGGGGGGGGGGGGGGGGGGGGGGGGGGGGGTGGAACTGAAATGTTGACATGAGTTGACTGAATGATACAGAGGGGCCAGTGTGGCTTTGACATGAGTTGACTGAATGATACAGAGGGGGCAGGTGTTCACTGTGTGTGTCAGGTGCAGGTGTTTATTGTGTGTGACAGGTGCAGGTGTCAGTGTGGCTTTGACATGAGTTGACTGAATGATACAGAGGGGCCAGTGTGGCTTTGACATGAGTTGACTGAATGATACAGAGGGGCCAGTGTGGCTTGACATGAGTTGACTGAATGATACAGAGGGGCCAGTGTGGCTTTGACATGAGTTGACTGAATGATACAGAGGGGGCAGGTGCTCACTGTGTGTGACAGTTGCAGGTGTTCACGGTGTGTGACAGGTGCAGGTGTTCACCGTGTGTGACTAGTGCAGGTGTTCACGGTGTGCGACTGGTGCAGGTGTTCAGGGTGTGCAACTGGTGCAGGTGTTCACTGTGTGTGATTGGTGCAGGTGTTCACGGTGTGTGACTGGTGCAGGTGTTCACAGTGTGTGACTGGTGCAGGTGTTCACTGTGTGTGACAGGTGCAGGTGTTTACTGTGTGTGACTTGTACAGGTGTTCACTGTGTGTGACTGGTGCAGGTGTTCACTTTGTGTGACTGGTGCAGGTGTCCACTGTATGTGGACATTTTAGTTCGAAGTCTGGTCAATGAAGGCACAAGCACCATTTTCCACAAGTTCCTTTTTGAGTTTTGAGAGGTGTGTGTGAACTGGCCATTCTCCCCCACCTCACCAGTTCTTCCCCCAACATTATGGCACTCAGTTTCCCTTTAGTTTAAAAGTTTGGGGAAAATGAATAACAGAAAATCTTCAACCTAATTTTACTACTTCATGATATGAATTGTTCTGATGTGTTTAATGGCTTTCTTTTATTGGCTTCTGGGCTCATTGAATTGCTTTGGGCAATCGCCTCCAAAGCCATTTATCTCTTCTGACAGTACAAGCAGCTGGTGTAAGTAAACTCGGCTTAGAGTGTGGCACTAGAACATGTTTTACTTGAGAATGTTTTAATGAGTATTTTCAGTGCGTTTTATTTTTTAGTTAAGGTTTTAACATTGAATGAACATTAGCCTTACAGGACACTTGAATGAGTGAACTTTACTTCTTGCTGCTGCTTCCTGGACATTTCTTGAAAAAGACGGCAAATTACCCAAAACGGACATTCAAAGCGAAACATACAGGAACTTGAAGGAATGTTGGTGTTTGAATCACTGTGTTGAGAAGGGGTTCAAGTCCTCTCTGTGACTGCTTTGAATCATTGTCTTGAGAAGGGGGTTGAAGTCCTCTCTGTGACTGCCAGCATTGAAGTCCTCTCTGTAACTGCTAGTGTTGAAGTCCTGTCTGTGACTGCCAGCGTTGAAGTCCTCTCTGTGACTGCCAGTGTTGAAGTCCTCTCTGTGACTGCCTGCGTTGAAGTCCTCTCTGTGACTGCCAGCGTTGAAGTCCTCTCTCTGTGACTGCCAGCGTTGAAGTCCTCTCTGTGACTGCTAGCGTTGAAGTCCTCTCTGTGACTGCTAGCGTTGAAGTCCTCTCTGTGACTGCTTTAATCATTGTCTGGAGAAGAGCGTTGAAGTCCTCTCTGTGACTGCCTGCGTTGAAATCCTCTCTGTGACTGCCAGCGTTGAAGTCCTCTCTGTGACTGCCTGCGTTGAAATCCTCTCTGTGACTGCCTGCTCTCAGAGTGCAGTCGGGTGCTTTGTCCTTCCTGTCATGGATGTTGGGAGCTGTCAGGGACTTCCTCAGTGACGCTGTTATCAAAATTATAAAACAACAAAAAGAAATCTTTTCGATAGTGTTATGGCATAGACGTTAATTTGACCAGCTTCTGTAGGCCTCCCCAAATATAATTTTAGAGGGCTCTTTTTTTTTTTTTTTCCTTTTTTTATGACTGGTTGATCAGCCCTGGAGCAGCCAGGAGCTGTGAGAGGGAACACTGGGTGTGGTGGTCAAGGCGCTGTCAGGACTGGAGGGATCGCACTGTTAAGCACTAGGATGCAGCTGTCAAGGAAAAGCACACCTCCCATGCACATACATGTGTGGGCATGTGAAAGCTCGCACACGCATACACACACTTCCAGTTTGACATATTTGGCATCACAACATGGGGTGTGGATTCTGTAGGTAACTGTCTACTCAAGATTGTTTTTGTGTGGGTCAAGCTGAATATTGTATGCAGCATGATGAGGAGCTGTGTTCAAAGCCAGAACAAAACTGAAAATAATAGTAATAATAATGATGACTATTTATGGCACTTTATCTAACATCATACAGAAAAGGTTAAAAGAAAACAAAAATGAAATCAATCAGAAAGTGAATATTTCAGTATGTACCTTGCATCTACAAACAAGTGAATAGTTCAGTATGTACCTTGCATCTACAAACAAGGTAGCATATGGACACACACCCACGCACGCACGCGCGCGCGCATGCACACACACACACACACACACACACACACACACACACACACACACACACACACTCACGTGTTGCAGAATCAGTTGATTGGAAAGGGAAGAAGAACTGCTATTGATAGGTGAAGAGGGTTGTTTTAAGAGGTGCCTTGAAGGGAGAAAGAGAGTTTGAACTATGCAGAAGATATTGGAAGTCTGTTCCAAGAAATCAGACCTGAAAAGAAGAGAATGGCAATAGTTGAAGTACAAGGTAAGAATGGTTCGAAGGGAAAGTAAAGTTTGGGTTTGTTTTTTAGGTATGTTGGGTGCTGTCTAATCAGGTCAGGTTTTTCTTGGGTTTGATTCATTTATCCTATGTCTAAATGTTTTATACTGACAGTGCCACTTGTATACTGTGAGTGTGGGCTGGATACTGGGTTGAAGTGGAAAGTGATAGATTTCTGTGCTCATTACTATTGGCATAATGAATGTCTCGTCTGACTTTAAAAGTTGTAATGTTCCACCGCATTGGCTCAGTCAACTGTCTTCTCAGTTGTAACGTCCCATCCCATTGGATCAGTCATGTGATATCTCAGTTGTAACGTCCAACCCCGTTGGCTTAGTCATCAGATTTCTCAGTTGTAACATCCCGCCCCATTGGCTCAGTCATCTGATTTCTCAGTTGTAACATTCCACCCCATCGCCTCAGTCATCTGATTTCTCAGTTTTAATGTCCTGCCCCATTGGTTCAGTCATCTGATTTCTTAGTTGTAACGTCCTGCCCCATTGGCTTAGTCATGTGACATCTTCCCAGTTGTGACGTCCACACCCATTGGCTCAGTCGTCTGACTTCTAAGTTGTAATGTTTCACCCTGTTGGCTCAGTCGTCTGACTTCTTCTCAGATTTAACATCCCACCCCACTGGCTCAGTCATCTGACTTCCTCTCAGTTGTAACGTCCCACCCCATTGGCTCAGTCGTCTGACTTTGAAGTTGTAACGTTCCACCCTATTGGCTCAGCCATCAGATTTCCCACCCCATCAGCTCAGAACACTGAACCCACTCACCTTGTCTTCCTTACAAGGAATCATTCTTGAAGTCTGTAGACTGCTGCAGTTGTGTTGGTTGACACACTCTCCTCAGACAGAACTCTGCAGACAGTTGTGTTGGTTGACTCTTTCCTCAGACAGAACTCTGCAGACAGTTGTGTTGGTTGACTCTTTCCTCAGATAGAACTCTGCAGACAGTTGTGTTGGTTGACTCTTTCCTCAGACAGAACTCTGCAGACAGTTGTGTTGGTTGACACTCTCCTCAGACAGAACTCTATAGACAACAGCAGTTTGTGTGGTTGACTCTCTCCTCAGAAAGAACTCCATAGACAGCTGCAGTTGTGTTGGTTGACACTTTCCTCAGACAGAACTCTGCAGACAGTTGTGTTGGTTGACACTTTCCTCAAACAGAACTCTGTAGACAGCTGCAGTTGTTAACACTTTCCTCAGACAGAAGTCTGTAGACAGCTGCAGTTGTGTTGGTTGACACTTTCCTCAGACAGAAGTCTGTAGACAGCTGCAGTTGTGTTGGTTGACACTTTCCTCAGACAGAAGTCTGTAGACAGCTGCAATTGTGTTGGTTGACACTTCCTCAGACAGAACTCTGTAGACAGCTACAGTTGTGTTGGTTGACACTCTCCTCGGACAGAACTCTGTAGACAGCTACAGTTGTGTTGGTTGACACTCTCCTCAAAAGAAATCTCAATAAACACAAAATCTGGGCTTTAAAAACAAAAACAGCACTCTCCCCATTTTGGAACTTTTTCCCTTTGAAAGCAGAACTAATTTTTCTTGTATTCATCTTTTGATGGGAACAGTGTGTGTTGCCCATTTTGATAGCAATGAGACAATGTGTCCAGCCATCCAGAATCCAACGTTGGACTGAAGACCTGTTGTTTTGCAGGAGCTTACATGTACGTGGTTCCAATCAGACCAGAGGATCAGCTCCTGTACTCGTGCAGAAACTGCGGTGCTCGCTACAAGCATGCCGCCACCATGACCCGACACCGAAGAAAGTGTGAGGGTCGCTACAACATCAACTGCTTTGTGTGCGCCAAGAGCTTCTACCGCCTGGACAACTACAAAGTGCATCTCCTGCGCAACCATGGCGTCTCTGATCCACGACAGAACAGCAAATGAGTCCCTGTTGGCGTCTAACCCCTGGATGAATCCTTCACTAAATTAGGACTCTGTCTTTCTTTGGCATTCAGAAAGGCTTAGTGCTGTCCCTGACCAGTGGTGTTCAGTGTAGAAGGAGACAGGTCTTACTTTGGCATTCAGAAAGGCTTAGTGCTGTCCCTGACCACTGGTGTTCAGTGTAGAAGGAGACAGGTCTTACTTTGGCATTCAGAAAGGCTTAGTGCTGTCCCTGACCAGTGGTGTTCAGTGTAGAAGGAGACAGTGGACTCTGTCTTACTTTGGCATTCAGAAAGGCTTAGTGCTGTCCCTGACCACTGGTGTTCAGTGTAGAAGGAGACAGTGGACTCCGTCTTACTTTGGCATTCAGAAAGGCTTAGTGCTGTCCCTGACCAGTGGTGTTCAGTGTAGAAGGAGACAGTGGACTCTGTCTTACTTTGGCATTCAGAAAGGCTTAGTGCTGTCCTTGACCAGTGGTGTTCAGTGTAGAAGGAGACAGTGGACTCTGTCTTACTTTGGCATTCAGAAAGGCTTAGTGCTGTCCCTGACCAGTGGTGTTCAGTGTAGAAGGAGACAGGTCTTACTTTGGCATTCAGAAAGGCTTAGTGCTGTCCCTGACCAGTGGTGTTCAGTGTAGAAGGAGACAGGTCTTACTTTGGCATTCAGAAAGGCTTAGTGCTGTCCCTGACCACTGGTGTTCAGTGTAGAAGGAGACAGTGGACTCTGTCGTACTTTGGCATTCAGAAAGGCTTAGTGCTGTCCCTGACCAGTGGTGTTCAGTGTAGAAGGAGACAGTGGACTCCGTCTTACTTTGGCATTCAGAAAGGCTTAGTGCTGTCCCTGACCACTGGTGTTCAGTGTAGAAGGAGACAGTGGACTCTGTCTTACTTTGGCATTCAGAAAGGCTTAGTGCTGTCCCTGACCAGTGGTGTTCAGTGTAGAAGGAGACAGTGGACTCTGTCTTACTTTGGCATTCAGAAAGGCTTAGTGCTGTCCCTGACCAGTGGTGTTCAGTGTAGAAGGAGACAGTGGACTCTGTCTTACTTTGGCATTCAGAAAGGCTTAGTGCTGTCCCTGACCAGTGGTGTTCAGTGTAGAAGGAGACAGGTCTTACTTTGGCATTCAGAAAGGCTTAGTGCTGTCCCTGACCAGTGGTGTTCAGTGTAGAAGGAGACAGTGGACTCTGTCTTACTTTGGCATATAGGATATAGAAAGGCATAGTGCTTTCCCAGACCACTGGTGTTCAGTGTAGAAGGAGACTGTGCTGAAAGTAGAACTGGAGTTGTCTTTTTTTTTTTTTTTTTTTGAAATAAGTTTGAGTCTCACTTGAAAGTGGAGACTGAAGTTGTCATTTGTATGAGGTGGGTGTGCTTGTAATCCTTGAAGAATAAGAATGAACTGTTTAGAGAAACATTTTGTTTGCAGACGGAATAACATGCTGTGTAAAAATTTTGTTAGCAGATGGAAGAATGTAGTATGTTAAAGGAATGTTTTGTCACCAAACAGAGGAATATACTGTGTTAAGGAAACATTCTGTTAGCAGATGGAAGAATGTAGTGTGTTAAAGGAGTGTTTTGTCACCAAAGGGAGGAATGTATTGTGTTGAGGAACCGTTCTGTTAGCAGATGAAAGAATGTACTTTGTTAAACACACAATTTCTTAGTAGATGAAAGAATGTACTGTGTTAAAGAAACATTCTATTAGCAAATGAAAGAATGTATTGTGTAAAAAGAAAAACGTTCTGTTAGCAGATGGACTGGAATTATAAATGTCTGCTCTTTTGCAAGGGACAGACAGTAAGATGCTGCCATGCAGTTGCCTATTTCCAGGTGTCTGATAATCCACAGATAGAAAGGGACAGACAGTAAGATGCTGCCATGCAGTCGCCTGGTCCAGGTGTCTGATAATGTCCATAGATAGAAAAGAGCATATTTATCTGTTCCAGGTGTCTTGTAATGTCCAGAGATAGAAAGGAGGCCTATTGGAGAAAAAGTTACCCTCATTTATTGGACAGGAGATGCTGGTTATTGTGTTTAGTGCACCTATTTTAAATTTAGGTGAACATGTATTAGGGAGTGTGTTACATTAGAATTAGAGGATTAGAGTAAATGTGCTTACTTTGGAACATTCACTGGGAGGGGGGGGGGGGGGGTGTCTTCATTCTTATTCTCCTTATAATCCTTGGGACATACTTTGACTGTAGTCTAATACATCATGGGATTACCGACGACAAAATGACTGTATTCTGATACATCATGGATTACTGACGACAAAATGATTATAATCTGATACATCATGGATTACCGACAACAAAATGACTGTAGTCTGATACATCATGGATTATCGACGACAAAGTGATTGTAGCCTGATACATCATGGATTACTGACGACCAAACGACGGTAGTCTGATACATCATGGATTACCGACGACAAAATGACCATAGTCAGATGCATCATGGATTACTGACGACAAAATGACTGTAGTCTGATACATCATGGATTACCAATGACAAAATGACTGTAGTTGCAAAGTGAAACGACTGCAGGCGGAAATCTAAACAAATCTTAAATAAATGTCAGCGAACCGCCCAGAGAAATGTGGACAAACGAGTCACAAGACAAACCACAACGCGTTTCAACCTCTTAGGTCTTCTTCAGGTGCAACAAACATGAAACAAATAACGAAAATGCACTTAGCTTTGATCGCTTCTGTGTTCAGCGCAAGAAAAAAAAAAAAATGACTGTAGTCTGATACATCATGGATTATGACAACAAAATGATGCATTTGCTTTGACAGACAATGTACTACATTGAAAGAAAAGAAAACCCAGTTTTTCCTTGTTTTGTGATGTGAGATACATTGTACACAATGAGGTTTTGTAATGTGAGGTACATGGTACACAACAAAATCATGTTGTGACAAAGTACACAGTACACAGTAAAAAGGTTTTATGATGCGAGGTGCAAGGTGCATAAAGGAAATGGAGATCATCTGACATTATTGAGGTCAGTTGTTTACTTGGGCACATGGTCTTGGTAGTGGTGAGTCATTGGGACAGATGTTGGACCATTGGTGGTTTTGGGGTGGGCGGGAAAGTTCTTGAAGTTAACAAACACAGACCTGTCTACCCTACCATTTTTTAGTGTGTTTCACAAAATTTGAATGGAAAATACGATAATACGCTGGGTAGGACAAAAATACGCAAAATTTCACATTCTTGGGAGTGAGGAAGAGCTGCATGTTGAAAAGAAGGTTGCCAAACGAGGGAGCAAACTTTACTGAATGCATACCACACAAACTTGGAAGTGCTTAGTCCTAAGCTCAAAAGAAGTCCAACTTTTGGGTGATGCACTTTGTGCAAAACAGGGTTTTAGTTGTGCTCATGGAGGGTGCAACGACTACATACAGCATGTTTAATCAAAATCACAGGAAAAAAACCTATCCGAAATGGTGAAAGGAACACCTTCAATTGTACAAGCATCGAAAAGGACCGAGGTGAAGCCTAAATGGGGGACCTCGAGCAGCAGGTGACAAACGCTGAGATGATGATCATAATGTGTAGGCTGGTGGCTGATGTGAATCTGTCCCCGTCAACACCAATCCTCTTGTTCCCTATTCAAGGTGTTTCCTGACACTAGTGACAACAAAATTGCTCACTGTGTGTCTGTTACCTAAACTTCTACTATTAATTAGCTCCACTCCCCCCCCCCGCCCATACCCCCACCCCCCAAAAATGGGGGAGAAGGTGGGTGTGAGGGGGGTGGGGAGGGGAATGGAGTGGCAGTACAAAGAGAAGAAAAAGATGGAAACTGAAAACTGTATGAAGGGTATACAAGTGTGAGACTGTAACTCTGTGTGTGTGTGTGTGTGTGTGTGTGTGTGTGTGTGTGCGTGCGTGCGCGCGTGCGCAGGGGGGTGGGGGTGGGGGGTGGTGTGGTGAAATGGAGGAAGGCATTATAATAATTTTTTTTTTTTTAATGAGATGGTCAACTAGATAACGTGCAGTGTGTGTGTAGTGCACTTGTGCTAGTTGGTGTGAGTGTTTGGAGCGTGAGTACAGCGCAGTGAGTTGGTCACAAGAATTGCGTTATATAAGATGCATGTTAAAGTTCAAGGTAAGAAAAATACTCGTTTTTGTCATGGATTACTAAAATTTACTCCATGGAATACTAACGGGCCAATTTTGAGGTAGTCAGGCCTGCAAACAGTTTTCAGAGGTTTAAGTTTCTTGAAAAATTTTCAGAGGTTGCCGTAAACAAGCGATTTTCAGAGGTTTAGTAAAGAGATAATTTTCAGAGGTTTAGCTTCGTAAAACATTTTCAGAGGTGAAGTAAAGAAACAGTTTTCAGAGGTTCAGCTTTATGAACAATTGTCAGAGGTGTAGTAAAAAGAAACAATTTTCAGATATGTAGTAAAGAAACAATTTTCAGATATGTAGTAAAGAAACAATTTTCAGAGGTTTAGTTCGGTGAATCCAGTTTGTTTTGGGGTGATGCAGTGTGAACAAAAGGACAGGATGTGAGTGTTCTGTCTTATTCCTTTGTCAAGAATCAGGCTTCTTTTTTTTTTTTCTTAACCTTAGATTTTTTATTCTAAAGAAATGTCCAGTCCTGCAGCACTCGACCTGTCTGTGGGTTTTAGCTGGGCTTTCACTGGTGGGAATGGAGTAACTTTAGGAAAGACTGACTGAGGGATTTAGCAGGCTTTCACTGGTGGGCATTGAGTTACTTCAGGAAAGACTGTCTGTGGGTTTTAGCTAGGCTTTCACTGGTGGGAATTGAGTAAGTTTAGGAAAGACTGACTGTGGGTTTTACCTGGGCTTTCACTGGTGGGCATTGAGTTGCTTCAGGAAAGACTGTCTGTGGGTTTTAGCTAGGCTTTCACTGGTGGGAATTGAGTAAGTTTAGGAAAGACTGACTGTGGGTTTTACCTGGGCTTTCACTGGTGGGCATTGAGTTGCTTCAGGAAAGACTGTCTGTGGTTTTAGCTGGGCTTTCACTGGTGGGAGTTGAGTTACTTCAGTAAAGACTGTCTGTGGTTTTTAGCTGGGCTTTCACTGGTGGGCATTGAGTTACTTCAGGAAAGACTGTCTGTGGTTTTAGCTGGGCTTTCACTGGTGGGAGTTGAGTTACTTCAGTAAAGACTGTCTGTGGTTTTTAGCTGGGCTTTCACTGGTGGGCATTGAGTTACTTCAGGAAAGACTGTCTGTGGTTTTAGCTGGGCTTTCACTGGTGGGAGTTGAGTTACTTCAGTAAAGACTGTCTGTGGTTTTTAGCTGGGCTTTCACTGGTGGGCATTGAGTTACTTCAGGAAAGACTGTCTGTGGTTTTAGCTGGGCTTCCACTGGTGGGCATTGAGTTACTTTAAGAAAGCTTGCTGTCACAGACAGCTGTGGGTTTTAGCTGGGCTTCCACTGGTGGGCATTGAGTTACTTTAAGAAAGCTTGCTGTCACAGACAGCTGTGGGTTTTAGCTGGGCTTTCACTGGTGGGCATTGAGTTACTTTAAGAAAGCTTGCTGTCACAGACAGCTGTGGGTTTTAGCTGGGCTTTCACTGGTGGGCATTGAGTTACTTTAGGAAAACTCACGGTCACAGACAGCTTGTTGCTTCATGAAGATCCTTCTGTGTCTCCTCAGTCCTGTCCCTCCTCAGTCCATACTCTGTGCCATATACTTCTCTCTCTCTCTCTCTCTCTCTCTCTCTCTCTCTCTCTCTCTCTCTCTCTTGTCTCTCTCTTCCCCTTGTCTCTCTTCCTCTCTCTGTCTCCCCCCCCCTCTCTCTGTCTCTTCCTCTTTGTCCCTTCCTCTCTGCCCCCCCCCTCCCCCCCTCTGTCTCTCTCTGTCTATGTGCCCCCCTCTCTCTCCATACCCTCCTCCCACTCCTCTCTTGCCCACCCCCCTCCCCCCTTTCCTCCTCCAGACCCTCCAGACCCTTCCTTCTGCCTCCCTTCCAGGTAGAGTTGCTGCCCTTAGAATGAGGAGCAAGGAATTTACTGGGGAAACTATCCTAGGAAGAGGGAAATCCTTATCCTTTAACTTTTCCAGGGTGCCCATGATATATTTTTTCCTTGGAAGGGGTAAGTCCTTACCCTTTAACTTATGGAAAGTACCCATGATATATTTTTCCTTGGAAGGGGAAATCCTCATCCTTTAACTTGTGGAAGGTGCCCACCACATATTTTTCCTTGGAAGGGGGAAGCCCTCATCCTTTAACTTGTGGAAGGTGCCCACCATAATCTTTGGGAGGATGAGGATTGCGCTACAGTTCATTTGTCTTTGGAGTTTCTTCTTGCTGTTCCTCCATCCCCCTGTCAAGTGAAATAGTCACATCATCTTAGGTTGAGTAATGTATTGATGTCAAAGAATTCCACAGCTTTCCATGAGCTTTACAGATTTCTTTGGAACTTGATACCAGGTTCTGACTAAAGCCAAATTCTGATTATGAGTCTTGATGCCATTTAAACTGAGTAATCAAAGATGGAAAAAAAATCCTTAAGTTTTATAATCAGAGAAGTACACAACAGCCAGTTTTTTTTTTTTTTTTTTGTTCTGCCCCTAGTCCTAGTTCACCGGAAAGTGTGATGCTGTTGGATGCTACTGTGTTCAGGAGGTAGAGCTGTTGACATTAGCATCAAGCACATGTGTGACATCTGAGCACTGTGATGACCACTGTTAACACATTGATGTGTTTTTCAGAGACATTCTTGTACCCAGTGCAATTCCAGGAAAGCTTGTGGTCGCCATGCAGAAACTGTGGCCAGCAGTTCAGAATTCGACAGGCTATGATGCGTCACAGGAAGAAGTGCGAGGGGGTCTATCATCTGGCGTGTAGTCAGTGTGGCAAGCAGTTTTACCGGAAGGATCATTATAGAAAGCATCTTCGGAGTAAACATTGTGGTGGAATAATGCCTTGGATGTGCTTTTTCTGATGGACTGTAGCAGTAGATGCCGTCAGATGAGCTAACTAGATTGTCGTTTCTGATGGACTGTAGCAGTAGATGCCGTCAGATCAGCTAACTAGATTGTCGTTTCTGATGGACTGTAGCAGTAGATGCCATCAGATCAGCTAACTAGATTGTCATTTCTGATGGACTTTAGCGATAGATACTGTTGGATCAGCCGACTAGGTTGTCATTTCTGATGGACTGTAGCAGTAGATGCCGTCAGATCAGCCAGTTGTCATGCCTGATG
Source organism: Conus betulinus (assembly GCA_016801955.1). Taxonomy (NCBI): domain Eukaryota; kingdom Metazoa; phylum Mollusca; class Gastropoda; order Neogastropoda; family Conidae; genus Conus; species Conus betulinus. Next base: position 164,747 of record JADBJO010001113.1, read on the forward strand.
GACTGTAGCGATAGATACTGTTGGATCAGCCGACTAGGTTGTCATGCCTGATGGACTGTAGCCATAGATACTGTTGGATCAGCCGACTAGGTTGTCATTTCTGATGGACTGTAGCCATAGATACTGTTGGATCAGCCGACTAGATTGTCATTTCTGATGGACTGTAGCGACAGATGCTGTCAGATCAGCCAGTTGTTATTCCTGATGGACTGTAGTTATAGATGCTGTCAGATCAGCCAACTAGGTTGTTCTTCCCAGTCTGCCAAAACACTGTGCTCAATTTAAACACTTTTTTCCCCCCTCTTTAATAGGACTTCTCTCTTTAAGAAGATTTTTTATCTTTTTTTTTTTCCCTTTCTTTTCTTTTTTATTTTCTATGTGTGCATGTGTGTGTTATGAGTAATACCTGTGCTAGGAATTGATGTGAAAATCGTTGTGGGAAGGTGTAAATGTTGCAGACAAGTTTGTTGAATTTTTCGTTTAATGCTATCAGATGCTCCAGTGGTGATGAGCAAGACTTCCCGGCTGAATTTGTGAGTGTGTATATATGCAGGCATAAGACTGGACAGGGTAAGGAGTGATGTGGACAGGGTAAGGAGTGGTATGGACAGGGTAAGGAGTGGTGTGGACAGGGTAAGGAGTGATGTGGACAGGGTAAGGAGAGGGTAAGGAGTGATGTGGACAGGGTAAGGAGAGGGCAAGGAGTGATGTGGACAGGGTAAGGAGAGGGTAAGGAGTGATGTGGACAGGGTAAGGAGTGGTGTGGACAGGGTAAGGAGGAGTGGTATGGTAAGGAGTGGTGTGGACAGGGTAAGGAGTGATGTGGACAGGGTAAGGAGGAGTGGTATGGTAAGGAGTGGTGTGGACAGGGTAAGGAGTAGTGTGGTGTGGACAGGGTAAGGGGTGGTGTGGTAAGGAGTGGTGTGGGCAGGGTAAGGAGTGGTGTGGACAGGGTATGGAGTAGTGTGGTAAGGAGTGGTGTGGACAGGGTAAGGGGTGGTGTGGTAAGGAGTGGTGTGGGCAGGGTAAGGAGTGGTATGGTAAGGAGTGGTGTGGACAGGGTAAGGAGTGATGTGGACAGGGTAAGGAGTGGTATGGTAAGGAGTGGTGTGGACAGGGTAAGGAGTGGTGTGGGCAGGGTAAGGAGTGGTATGGTAAGGAGTGGTGTGGGCAGGGTAAGGAGTGGTGTGGGCAGGGTAAGGAGTGGTATGGTAAGGAGTGGTGTGGACAGGGTAAGGAGTGATGTGGACAGGGTAAGGAGTGGTATGGTAAGGAGTGTGTGTGGACAGGGTAAGGAGTGGTGTGGGCAGGGTAAGGAGTGGTATGGTAAGGAGTGGTGTGGGCAGGGTAAGGAGTAGTGTGGTGTGGACAGGGTAAGGGGGTGGTGTGGAGGAGTAAGGAGTGGTGTGGGCAGGGTAAGGAGTGGTATGGTAAGGAGTGGTGTGGACAGGGTAAGGAGTGATGTGGACAGGGTAAGGAGTGGTATGGTAAGGAGTGGTGTGGACAGGGTAAGGAGTGGTGTGGGCAGGGTAAGGAGTGGTATGGTAAGGAGTGGTGGTGGGCAGGGTAAGGAGTGGTGTGGGCAGGGTAAGGAGTGGTATGGTAAGGAGTGGTGTGGACAGGGTAAGGAGTGATGTGGACAGGGTAAGGAGTGGTGGTATGGTAAGGAGTGGTGTGGACAGGGTAAGGAGTGGTGTGGGCAGGGTAAGGAGTGGTATGGTAAGGAGTGGTGTGGGCAGGGTAAGGAGTAGTGTGGTGTGGACAGGGTAAGGGGTGGTGTGGTAAGGAGTGGTGTGGGCAGGGTAAGGAGTGGTGTGGACAGGGTATGGAGTAGTGTGGTAAGGAGTGGTGTGGACAGGGTAAGGGGTGGTGTGGTAAGGAGTGGTGTGGGCAGGGTAAGGAGTGGTGTGGATAGGGTATGGAGTAGTAGTGTGGTAAGGAGTGGTGTGGACAGGGTAAGGGGTGGTGTGGTAAGGAGTGGTGTGGGCAGGGTATGGAGTAGTGTGGAAAAGAGTGGTGTGGTGAGAAGTGGTGTGGACAGGGTCAGGGGTGGTGTGTGGTTAGGGAAAGGGGGTGGTGTGGGCAGGATAGGGAGTGGTGTGGTAAGGGGAGGTGTGGGCAAGGTAAGGGGTGGGTGTGGTAAGGAGTGGTGTGGGCTGGGTTAGGGGTGGTATGGTAAGGGGTGGTGCAGGCAGGGTAAGGGGTGGTGTGGTAAGGGGTGGTGTGGGCAGGATAGGAGGAGTGGTGTGGGCAGGATAAGGAGTGGTGTGGTAAGGGGTGGTGTGGGCAGGATAAGGAGTGGTGTGAGCAGGTAAGGGGTGGTGTGGACAGGGTAAGGAGTGATGTGGACAGGGTAAGGAGTGATGTGGACAGGGTAAGGAGTCATATGGGCTGGGTAAGGGGTGGTGTGTGGACAGGCATAAGATTTGACAAGGTAAAAAAATATTGAACAGGGTCAAAAAGATTGGACAGGGTAAGGAGTACAGAGGAACCTTATCCCAGTGGGGTGTCAGCTGTTGCCATAAAATTGATTTGGCAGACAAGTTGTACTTTCAAAGTGGGGTGACTGGTGGAAATTGAATCAGACTGAAAACATTTTGTGCCAAAGTTGAGGAGATAAGATTGTGTACTTTTCATTTTCACTGTCTTGAAAGTTGTTTGTCTAGCCTGAAGAAGTCCAAAGAGGTCAAAACGTGTTGTGTGTTGTCTTCTAATTTATCTCTTTTGTTCAGCAGAATAGTTTTGTTTCAAGTTTGAAACAATCTGTAACAGAAACGTCACTTGGATAAGAATGTCTTGATGAAAGAACAGATGTAACAGGTGTCCTATCGTATCTTAACCTCATCTGTTTTCAGTGTTTAGACATCTGAGGAATTTATCCTTGACCTTGAGAGTGGAGGGCAGACTGCAGATGTTGTCAAGTTTAGGCTGCCTGGACTCATGATGTACAAGTGATAAGGACTCTCTTCCTCTATAGATCTTTGTCAAGTGATGCCTTGAAAGAAAGACAGACAAGTGTTGCAATACAAGTGATAATGACTCTTTTCCTCTATAGATGTTTGTCAAGTGATGCATTGAAAGAAAGATGAGTGTTGCATGAAGGTGTGACTGTGGGCTGAATGCAGTATAGTGGAATGCATTCTGATTGTGCTGTGGCTGGGCCAGACTGGCTGTGCTGTGACTGTTATGGCTGAGCTGTGGCTGTGCTGTGACTGGGCCAGACTGGCTGTGCTGGGCCAGACTGGCTGTGCTGTGACTGTTGTGGCTGAGTGTGGTGTGTGCTGACTGGGCCAGACTGGCTGTGCTGTGACTGTTATGGCTGAGCTGTGGCTGTGCTGTGACTGGGCCAGACTGGCTGTGCTGGGCCAGACTGGCTGTGCTGTGACTGTTGTGGCTGAGTTGTGGCTGTGCTGTGACTGGGCCAGACTGGCTGTGCTGGGCCAGACTGGCTGTGCTGTGACTGTTGTGGCTGAGTTGTGGCTGTGCTGTGTGGCTGGGCCAGACTGGCTGTGCTGTGACTGTTATGGCTGAGCTGTGGCTGTGCTGCTGTGACTGGGCCAGACTGGCTGTGCTGGGCCAGACTGGCTGTGCTGTGACTGTTGTGGCTGAGTTGTGGCTGTGCTGTGACTGGGCCAGACTGGCTGTGCTGGGCCAGACTGGCTGTGCTGTGACTGTTGTGGCTGAGTTGTGGCTGTGCTGTGTGGCTGGGCCAGACTGGCTGTGCTGTGACTGTTATGGCTGAGCTGTGGCTGTGCTGTGACTGGGCCAGACTGGCTGTGCTGGGCCAGACTGGCTGTGCTGTGACTGTTGTGGCTGAGTTGTGGCTGTGCTGTGACTGGGCCAGACTGGCTGTGCTGGGCCAGACTGGCTGTGCTGTGACTGTTGTGGCTGAGTTGTGGCTGTGTGCTGTGGCTGGGCCAGACTGGCTGTGCTGTGACTGTTATGGCTGAGCTGTGGCTGTGCTGTGACTGGGCCAGACTGGCTGTGCTGGGCCAGACTGGCTGTGCTGTGACTGTTGTGGCTGAGTTGTGGCTGTGCTGTGACTGGGCCAGACTGGCTGTGCTGGGCCAGACTGGCTGTGCTGTGACTGTTGTGGCTGAGTTGTGGCTGTGCTGTGACTGGGCCAGACTGGCTGTGCTGGGCCAGACTGGCTGTGCTGTGGCTGGGCCAGACTGGCTGTGCAGTGACTGTGCTGGGCCAGACTGGCAGTGCTGTGGCTGGGCCAGACTGACTGTGCTGGGCCAGTCTGGCAGTGCTGTGACTGGGCCAGACTGGTTGTGCTGTGACTGTGCTGTGGCTGGACCAGACTGGCTGTGCTGTGACTGTGCTGTGGCTGGGCCAGACTGGCTGTGCTGTGACTGTGCTGGGCCAGACTGGCTGTGCTGTGGCTGGGCCAGACTGGTTGTGCTGTGACTGGGCCAGACTGGCTGTGCTGTGACTGTGCTGGGCCAGACTGGCTGTGCTGTGGCTGTGCTGGGCCAGACTGGCTGTGCTGTGGCTGGGCCAGACTGGTTGTGCTGTGACTGGGCCAGACTGGCTGTGCTGTGACTGTGTGTGGCTGGGCCAGACTGGCTGTGCTGTGACTGTGCTGTGGCTGGGCCAGACTGGCTGTGCTGTGACTGTGTTGTGGCTGGGCCAGACTGGCTGTGCTGTGACTGTGCTGTGGGCTGGGCCAGACTGGCTGTGCTGTGACTGTGCTGTGGCTGGGCCAGACTGGCTGTGCTGTGACTGTGTTGTGACTGGGCCAGACTGGCTGTGCTGTGACTGTGTTGTGGCTGGGCCAGACTGGCTGTGCTGTGACAGTGCTGTGGCTGGGCCAGACTGGTTGTGCTGTGACTGGGCCCTGACTGGCTGTGCTCATCCAAGATTTTCACTGTTGTAAAGGAATTAAAATCCTATGAGAAACAACTGGTGTGTTTGATGTTGACATTAGAATCTTGAGAGCGAAAAAATGAGTGTGTGTGTGTTTGTGCAAGTGTGAGTGTGTGTGAGTGAGTGAATGTGCTCGTGGGTGTGGGTGTGTGAATTTGCACATGCATATGTGTATATGTGTCAGGGTGCATGTATGTGTATAAAAGAGAGAGAGAGAGAGAGATGCCAAGGTGTAAGCAAAACTGTGCCATTTTGTGAGCCAAAAGTATTGTAGTCACAGATGTGACGTCCAGTGTCATCATACAAAATGACTCGTGTGTATTACGTCCTGTGCGTGCCCTGAGGTGCGGTGGGTCATCGAGGAGCACCAGTCGTTCTGTGTGTGTGCCCTGGGGTGCAGTGGGTCATTGAGGAACACGAGTCTGTATTACGTCCTGTGTGTGTGCCCTGAGGTGCAGTGGGTCATTGAGGAGGAACACCAGTCTGTATTACGTCCTGTGTGTGTGCCCTGAGGTGCAGTGGGTCATTGAGGAACACCAGTCTGTATTACATCCTGTGTGTGTGCCCTGAGGTGCAGTGGTCATTGAGGAACACCAGTCTGTATTACATCCTGTGTGTGTGCCCTGAGGTGCAGTGGGTCATTGAGGAACACCAGTCTGTATTGCAGTGGGTCATTGAGGAATCCTGTGTGTGTGTGCTGAGGTGCAGTGGGTCATTGAGGAACACCAGTCTGTGGTTCATCCTGTGTGTGGTGTGCTGAGGTGCAGCTAAGGATTGAGGAAACTGGTTGGTTCAGGGCTGGTGGTGACTAGCAAGCGGAGCTAAGGGGGAAAAAGGGTTCACAGTCTGCATCACAGGCAAGGTGGAAAACAGGTGGCTATGAGGTGACCAGATCACCAGCAAACTATGGCTGCAACTTTCATCCCTCACCAGACGTGTGCAATATCAAGGACTGTCTTCAGATGTAGCAGTTTACCTGTCCAGACGTGTGCAGTATCAAGGGCTGTCTTCAGAAGTAGCAGTTTACCTGTCACCTGTACTGCACAGCAAACCTAGGAGTGTAAGGTCAATAAGATTGGTTGAAGTGCTTCGTTAAATTTGTGGATCGGGCTCTGTGAGAATAATTGAAATTTCCTCTCAAGACTTGAAAGTGTCACACACACACACACAGAGATCCAGCTTACCCCCCATCCTCTCGGTCTGTCTGTCTGTCTGTGACTGTGAAATGTGTGAGCTGTGGTTGACGTTGTGGACCTTGCTATGCAGCAGCCTGTGTATGTGGGTTCCAGGCAGCTTCAGCTTTCTGCCCCCAGGCGTGGTGGAGGAGGGGGAGGACTTGCCCTTCACTTGCCGCAATTGTGGACTGGGCTACAAGCACGAGCAAACTATGACTCGCCACCGCAAGAAATGTGAGGGCAATTACAACCTGGAGTGTCCTGACTGTGGGAAGCTGTTCTATCGGCGAGACAAGCTGAGGGACCACCTGCTGCGCAAACACAACATCACTGACCTGCCCTTCTTGAGGTTCACCAAGTAATCTGCGAGACCGCATCTCTGTGTGTGTGTGTGTCTCTGGGGGGTTGAGGTCATGCCATGGAGATTGGCCAGCGTGCACAGCACGGTCTGAAAAATGTCAGCTGATCCGGAGGGGGGTGGGGGGAGGGGGGTGTACTCTATCATTGTGAATGTCTTTCTCTGAACAGAAACTGAATAGTGCTTTTCAATGCCGTGATGCAGCAGTGGAACCATGTGGTAACAAACCTGCAGAAATCCTCATTCCTGGTTCTTCCCTTCAACTGGGCTGTCAATGGGGACATACATGCATATAGATATGTATAAGTGGCGTTGGACACGAGGCTAGATTGTAATGTGGAGTTTTCTAATCTTTTTTTTTTTCTTTCCTTGTCTTGGGTACTCTGGCATGGCGTTGTGAGGCGGCAGCCCTGACAAGGTCCTGTGTGCTGGGGTGGACGGTAGTAAACCTGAACTTGCAGCGTGATGTGACCAAAGTACCTGTCGCTGTCAGAATGACCTTGACAAGGTCGTTGCTCTGATTTGGCACCTGTAGACTGCAGGCCTGTGAAGGATGTGCATGGAATGGAACACCTGATGGCCTGTGCTGTGGAAGTGAAGTTTGCACTGGCACCAGACATTTCATTGGCGTTACACACTGATTTTGTCATTTGTTTTTGCAAAATCGCCAGCTTATTGAGTAGGTTGAATCTTTTTTGAACTATAAGAACAGTGTTATGAGAATGAGCATTTTTGCTCAGTGAAGTCTGGTGGCTGATCTATCTGTTTCCCCCCCCCCCCCCCCCCCCCCCCCCCCCTCCCCCCCCCCCCCCCCCCCCCCACCCCTCCTCCCCTACCCTCCCTTCCCCCACCATACCCCTCATCTTCTTCCACGTTACACTCTTTCTCTCTCCTCATCATGTACACACACCCATACACATCCACACACCAACACCACATCACTACCACCACCGCCACAGCCCATCTACAAACAAAAGTGAACAAGTGAGTTTCTGTGATTTATTCACAGAAGAGAACAAAAAGCAAGCAGAAATATAAAGAGAGAAAGGGGGGGGAAAGCACACAGAATGGGAGAAGATTTTATTTGTACCCTTATGAGGTTTAATTGTACTGAGTGAGTTACTGACTCAGTATGTACTGGTGTATTCCTTTGATCTGGCTCTTGTTGATTGGTATCCTCACAGCAGATATTCTCAACGTTTATTGAACTCCTCAGTTCTCTCATTGAAGGAATCATTAGGAATTGAATGGACAGTGTAGTGGTTATTTGAAAATATGTCCATCCGTGAAGTATTTGAAAATATGTCCATCCGTGAAGAAATGAAACAAAACCAGAAGATGATGCTAGAGAAAACTATGCTATGCATTTGTAGCTTAGTGTGCAAGAGTGAAGAGGAAAATGGTGATGTGTTGAACTCCATATCAGAGGACATCATCGTTCTGCCTGTTGGTCATTTAGTAGTAAAAAAACACAGTTGAATTATCTTTATAACCCTACACTTTTGTGCAAGTCTGTTTCTGATAAAGCAGGCATTAAAACACAAGTTACTCCTGGTATTATGCCAGTGAGGAGAGCTTTTGCAGACTATCAATATAACTACCTTACTTTGACTCTGAAATTGAGAGTATACAGAATGGTAGAAAAGGTTGCTCCCCCCCCCCCCCCCCCCCCACATCCTCTCAATCCCCCACCTCTCAGTGTTCATTATGGGAAAATGCATGCACACACACACATGTGTGCGCACACGCATGCACAAACACACAAAACATGCGCACGCACTCACCACACACACACGCACGCACGCACGCACGCATGCACTCTCTCTGTCTCTGTTTCTTTCTCTGTCTCTTTTTTCTTTGTCTTTGTCTTTCTTTCTGTCTGTCTGTCTCTCTCTCACATACACAAAAACCTCAGAGATTGCTATCCTAATGTTTAGGCAATTGACATTTTAAGTTACTGTGATAGAAAGAGGTATTTTCATGTTTAAATAATTTGACATATTTACAGTCAAGATGGTGGTGTTGCATATTGTTTGAATTCATTGGAAATTTAGCTGTAGAAATGTGTGCACGTTTTGGGGTGTTTTGGACCAAGATGTTTTGATCTCTGGTTGAGTCGGCTTGTCTGACAGCTCTCCCACTCCGTCGTGATCGTTTCCCTCCTGAAGTTGGACTGACTGTCCAGCTGTCTGAAGCGTGTTGAAACCAGTTTGTCACCACTTTGTCCAGCTTTTGGAAGCCTGTTGAAACCAGTTTGTCACTGCTTTGTCCAGCTGTCTGAAGACTGTTTAAACCAGTTTGTCACTACTCTGTCCAGCTTTGGAAGCCTGTTGAAACCAGTTTGTCGCTGCTCTGTCCAGCTGTCTGAAGTCTGTTGAAACCAGTTTGTCACTACTCTGTCCAGCTTTTGGAAGTCTGTTGAAACCAGTTTGTCACACTACTCTGTCCAGCTGTCTGAAGTCTGTTGAAACCAGTTTGTCACTACTCTGTCCAGCTGTCTGAAGTCTGTTGAAACCAGTTTGCCACAACTGTCCAGCTGTCTGAAGTCTGTTGAAACCAGTTTGTCACTACTGTGTCCAGCTGTCTGAAGTCTGTTGAAACCAGTTTGTCACAACTCTGTCCAGCTGTCTGAAGTCTGTTGAAACCACCAGTTGTGTCACTACTCTGTCCAGCTGTCGGAAGCCTGTTGAAACCAGTTTGTCATGGCTCTGTCCAGCTGTCTGAAGTCTGTTGAAACCAGTTTGTCACTACTCTGTCCAGCTGTCGGAAGCCTGTTGAAACCAGTTTGTCATGACTCTGTCCAGCTGTCGGAAGTCTGTTGAAACCAGTTTGTCATGGCTCTGTCCAGCTGTCTGAAGTCTGTTGAAACCAGTTTGTCATGACTCTGTCCAGCTGTCTGAAGCCTGTTGAAAACCAGTTTGTCATGACTCTCTGTGCTGTGGATGGTTGATGGCGAAAAACAAAACATAGTGGGGGAATATGGAACTTTGGCAGATGAAGCGTTTTGTTTTGATGGTCTTTGTTGTGAGCCCTCCAGTTCCCTTCTCTGAACATGTTCACTCGTGTATGCTGTCTCTCTCGTGTCTGTCTGTCTTGTCTTTCACTCACACACACACACACACACACACACACACTCACACTCACACAAAATGTGCAAAATTTGCTGTGCAGTGAAATGTATTTGGGCCTTGCTGTCAGACTGTGATCATTCATAAGCATGAAAGTGATGTGGTTTTGAGTTTGTCAACATCATGCAGTTCATGAAAAGTGATGCGGTTTTGAGTTTGTTAACATCATGCAGTTCATGAAATTGTCAATATCATGCAGTTTATGAAAAGTGATTCAGTTTTTTTGAGTTTGTCAACATCATGCAGTTCATGAAAAGTGATGTGGTTTTGAGTATGTCCACATCATGCAGTTCATGAAAAGTGATGTGGTTTTGAGTATGTCCACATCATGCAATTAATAATCAAAAAGGATGCGGTTTTGATTATGTCAAATCATGCTGTTCATGAAAAGTGATGCGGTTTTGAGTATGTCCACATCATGCAATTCATGAAAAGTGATGCGGTTTTGAGTATGTCAACATCATGCCGTTCATGAAAAGTGATGCAGTTTTGAGTATGTCAACATCATGCAGTTCATCAAAAGTGATGCAGTTTTGAGTATGTCAACATCATGCCGTTCATGAAAAGTGATGCGGTTTTGAGTATGTCAACATCATGCAGTTCATCAAAAGTGATGCAGTTTTGAGTATGTCAACATCATGCCGTTCATGAAAAGTGATACAGTTTTGAGTATGTCAACATCATGCAGTTCTTGCTGGAATTTTACTTTTAAAACAGGCAGGTAGTGGTCACAGAACCACTGCAGATGCAGAGAGCTGTGTGTTGATGTAGAATCAGGATTCTGTGTGTGTGTGTGTGTGTGTGTGTGTGTGTGTGAGAGAGAGAGAGGGGGGGGGGGGGGATTTGTTCATGTGTAATGATGTTTGTCCATGGGTAGTGTGTCAGTGTCAGTTTTTCCACAGAGTTTAGTTTGATGAATTATGTTTTGATGCTTTGAAGCTTTTATTCATTGTATTGCTGGTACTCAAGATGCTTCTCAACAGAAAGACATTTTTTTTAACATAAAATTGACATTTGTTTTTCCTCACTTGCTTTACCTATTTTAGTGTATTTTGTTCTTCTTTACAAGGTGTCATGCTTGGGAATTGAAGAGTGTTTGTATGAGTGTGAGTGTGTGTGTGTGTGTGTGTGTGTGTGTGGGCGCCTACGCACACGCGCGCATGCATGTGCACACATTTTTTAAAGTAAACGCTGAATTGCTATATTATATGCAGCCTGAAATGTTGAGGGTTAACTTCAAATATATTATGTGCAGCCTGAAATGTTGAGGGTTAACTTGAAATAGGTTTCCTAGCAATTTCCTCTGCTTCTTGTCTAGTTTCACATACCAAAAATAATTAAGTATTTAACACTGTAATGTACTGTCTTTTAGCAGACTTAAAGATATTTATAGCAAGGTATTGCCAGTGTGTGTGTGTTTTTTCTGCACAGTGTGTGATTGAACAAGGAGAGAAGTGTGTTTCAGCAGATGAGAGAATGATTGAAGAGCTTGATTATCAGTCACTGACTTGTGGAAATGTCAAGGTCACCTTTGGGCGTGTCTGGGAGTCGATTTTGTCTGTGACAGACATACTGACAGCTTGGAAAACCATTGAAATGGATGGCAGAAGAGCAGAGAGACAAATGTTTTGGAACATCTGCAGATGATCCTCCTTGAAGCAACATGAAGAGAATGACACTAAACAGAAAAAAAAGAAAAGCCTGTTACTTGTGTTGGCCACGACTGTGGTATGTTTGGAAAACAGTTTGAGATCAGCCTGATGTGAAGAATTTGCCAAGCAAATTTAGCTAAAGCAGATCTTTGTTCCAATTGCTCTGTGTGCAATTCTCTCTCTCCCTCCCTCCCACCCTCCCTCCCTCTATTGTCTGTCTATCTCTGACTGCCTGTCTGTCCTGACTGTCTCTCTGCCTCTGACTGTCAGTCTGTCTCACTCTTGTCTGTCTGTCTCTGACTGTCCTGACTGTCTCTCTGCCTCTGACTGTCTGTCTGTCTCTCTCTTGTCTGTCTGTCTCTGACTGTCTGTCTGTCTCTGACTGTCTGTCTGTCTCTCTCTTGTCTGTCTGTCTCTGACTGTCCTGACTGTCTCTCTGCCTCTGACTGTCTGTCTGTCTCTCTCTTGTTTGTCTGTCTCTGACTGTCCTGACTGTCTTTCTGCCTCTGACTGTCTGTCTGTCTCTCTCTTGTTTGTCTGTCTCTGACTGTCCTGACTGTCTGTCTGCCTCTGACTGTCAGTGTGTGTCTCACTTTTTTGTCTGTCTGTCTCCGTCTGTCTCACACTCACTCGCTCGCGTATGCATGTGTGCATTCTCTTTACGCACACACGCACACACACACACACACACACACACACACACACACACACACACACACACACACACACACTTTCTGTAATGCATATTCATTTGCATGCACATTAAGTTTTTGAAGGAATTGGAAGAACAAAGGAACAAAAAGACTGGAGGGGGGGGGGGAATCTAAATCCACAGAAAAATGAGGTAGCAACAGACTAAATAAAATGAATACAAAACAACGACAAAAAAAGATGAAGACACTGATAGAGGTCTGAGTTAATGCCTTCACAAAACCCAGTCCTTAGGGTTTTGTCTCCTGTGTTGGTCTGTTGCCCACCCTGTCATTCCCTGTCGCTTGGCCAAGTCCAAGCCTCCCTAATTATTCAGACATAGAAACTGTTCACTTGCCGTAGGTTTCTGTCTATAAAGACACCAACAAGATATCATTAAGTGCTTGGAGAGATTTCATGTCAGAGGTATCTCGACATTATTTCCTTGGAGATTTTACGTCAGAGGTATCTAGACATCATTATTTCCTTAGAGATTGTTATGTCAGAAGTATGTAGACATGATTATTTCCTTGGAGATTGTATGTCAGAGGTATGTAGACATCATTATTTCCTTGGAGATTGTATGTCTAGACATAATTATTTCCTTGGGAGATTGTATGTCAGAGGTATGTAGACATCATTGTTTCCTTGGAGATTGTATGTCAGGGTATGTAGACATCATTGTTTCCTTGGAGATTGTAATGAAGGAGGCACTTGTAATGAAGGAGGCACATGCTTTTCACCAGTTGCCATGGCACAGTAGCGAGTGTTTCGACCTTTCAGCCAGGGAGGTCATTGTTTTATATTCCTGGCAGGGGCGTGTGTTTGTGGGATTTTTCTGCCCAGACTGGAGTGAACCAAGGACTTCAGGGGGAAAAACTGGAGCTGCACAGTCAGTTGATCTGTTGAACGATGCATCTCTTGAGTCGCTTTCCTTATCAGTACTGCAGGTGTTTGTATTTGTACATGATGCCTGGAAATAGTGTGGTGCCTGGACATGGTGTGATGTGGTGTTTGGACATGGTGTGATGTGGTGCCTGGACATGGTGTGGTGTGGTGCCTGGACATGGTCTGGTGTGGTGCTGGACATGGTGTGGTGCCTGGACATGGTGGTGCCTGGACATGGTGTGGTGCCTGGACATGGTCTGGTGTGATGCCTGGACATGGTGAGAAAGAACAGGCAGCCAGAGCACAGCCCTGTCCTGTTGCCTCAGACCACAATGACATTCACAGCCCTGTCCTGTTGCCCCTGACCACAACAACATTCACAGCCCTGTCCTGTTGCCTCTGACCACAATGACATTCACAGCCCTGTCCTGTTGCCTCTGACCACAATGACATTCACAGCCCTGTCCTGTTGCCTCTGACCACAACGACATTCACAGCCCTGTCCTGTTGCCTCTGACCACAATGACATTCACAGCCTGTCCTGTTGCCCCTGACCACAACAACATTCACAGCCCTGTCCTGTTGCCTCAGACCACAACAACATTCACAGCCCTGTCCTGTTGCCTCAGACCACAATGACATTCACAGCCCTGTCCTGTTGCCTCTGACCACAATGACATTCACAGCCCTGTCCTGTTGCCACTGACCACAATGACATTCACAGCCCTGTCCTGTTGCCTCTGACCACAATGACATTCACAGCCCTGTCCTGTATGTTGCCCCTGACCACAACGACATTCACAGCCCTGTCCTGTTGCCTCTGACCACAGCGACATTCACAGCCCTGTCCTGTTGCCTCTGACCACAGCGACATTCCATCCACCTTGTCCTAGATCAGCATAAAAATGAACATGTCTCCAATTTTGTGTCCCTTCGTGCAATGCACCACGTTGACATCAGTTTTGATGGGTGTTGTGAGGTGGGGGCTGAGTGAGGTGGTGTGTGTGTTGAAGCAATGAGAGTCAGGTGGGGGCTGAGTGAGGTGGTGTGTGTGTTGAAGCAATGAGTGTCAGGTGGGGGCTGAGTGAGGTGGTGTGTGTTGAAGCAATGAGTGTCAGGTGGGGGCTGAGTGAGGTGGTGTGTGTGTTGAAGCAATGAGTGTCAGGTGGGGGGGGGCTGAGTGAGGTGGTGTGTGTTGAAGCAATGAGTGTCAGGTGGGGGCTGAGTGAGGTGGTGTGTGTTGAAGCAATGAGTGTCAGGTGGGGGCTGAGTGAGGTGGTGTGTGTGTTGAAGCAATGAGAGTCAGGTGGGGGCTGAGTGAGGTGGGGTGTGTGTTGAAGCAATGAGAGTCAGGTGGTGGGGGCTGAGTGAGGTGGTGTGTGTGTTGAAGCAATGAGTGTCAGGTGGGGGCTGAGTCAGGTGGTGTGTGTTGAAGCATTGAGAGTCAGGTGGGGGCTGAGTGAGGTGGTGTGTGTTGAAGCAATGAGAGTCAGGTGGGGGCTGAGTGAGGTGGCGTGTGTGTTGAAGCAATGGTGTCAGGTGGGGGGGGCTGAGTGAGGTGGTGTGTGTGTTGAAGCAATGAATGTTGTGAGGTGGGGGCTGAGTGAGGTGGTTTGTGTGTTGAAGCAATGAATGTTGTGAGGTGGGGGCTGAGTGAGGTGGTTTGTGTGTTGAAGCAATGAGTGTTGTGAGGTGGGGGGGCTGAGTAAGGTGGTGTGTATATTGAAGCAATGAGTGTTAGGTGGGGGCTGAGTGAGGTGGTGTGTATGTTGCAATGAGTGTCAGGGGGGCTGAGTGAGGTGGTGTGTGTGTTGAAGGAATGAGTGTTGGGTGGGGGCTGAGTGAGGTGGTGTGTGTGTTGAAGCAATGAGTGTTGTGAGGTGGGGGCTGAGTGTGAGGTGGTGTGTGCATATGTTGGATCACAACAGATACCACAGAACACCATGGAAAGGCCAGGGCAGCAGTGCTGTGTCTCTACAGACACCACAGAACACCATGGGAAGGACAGGGCAGCAGCAGTGCTGTGTCTCTACAGACACCACAGAACACCATGGGAAGGACAGGGCAGCAGTGCTGTGTCTCTACAGACACCACAGAACACCATGGGAAGGACAGGGCAGCAGTGCTGTGTCTCTACAGACACCACAGAAGACCATGGGAAGGACAGGGCAGCAGTGCTGTGTCTCTACACCACACAGAACACCATGGGAAGGCCAGGGCAGCAGTGCTGAGTCTCTACAGACACCACAGAAGACCATGGGAAGGACAGGGCAGCAGTGCTGTGTCTCTACACCACAGAACACCATGGGAAAGACAGGACAGCAGTGCTGAGTCTGTACACCACAGAACACCATGGGAAAGACAGGACAGCAGTGCTGAGTCTGTACACCACAGAACACCATGGGAAGGACAGGGCAGCAGTGCTGAGTCTCTACACCACACAGAAGACCATGGGAAGGACAGGGCAGTAGTGCTGTGTCTCTACAGACACCACAGAACACCATGGGAAGGACAGGGCAGCAGTGCTGTGTCTCTACAGACACCACAGAACACCATGGGAAGGACAGGGCAGCAGTGCTGTGTCTCTACAGACACCACAGAACACCATGGGAAGGACAGGGCAGCAGTGCTGTGTCGCTACACCACAGAACACCATGGGAAGGACAGGGCAGCAGTGCTGAGTCTCTACACCACAGAACACGATGGGAAGGACAGGGCAGCAGTGCTGTGTCTCTACAGACACCACAGAACACCATGGGAAGGACAGGGCAGCAGTGCTGTGTCTCTACAGACACCACAGAACACCATGGGAAGGACAGGGCAGCAGCAGTGCTGTGTCTCTACAGACACCACAGAACACCATGGGGAAGGACAGGGCAGCAGTGCTGTGTCTCTACACCACAGAACACCATGGGAAGGACAGGGCAGCAGTGCTGTGTCTCTACAGACACCACAGAACACCATGGGAAGGACAGGGCAGCAGTGCTGTATCTCTTCTGGTGGATGGCCTCGGGATGACCCATAATGGATTGCTTTGCGTGAATTGCAGATGATATGGCTGGGACAGGAGAGAAAACCTGAGCGTGGCTGAATACAGGGATTTGGAATGCACAGCAGGGGAGCAATACCTCTGGCATCACAAAGAAGATGAAGAGAGGTGGGAGACTTTTGTAGAAGAGAAGCAGCAGCGGCAGCAAAGAAAAACTACCACACATTTGTGCAGTATAATTTTGTTTGGGGAACAGTGAAAGTAATGGTGGTCTTGTATTCGAGACAAGGATCTGGACTTTGGTGTGGCAACTTGGTGCTGGCTGCAGAGTTGTGTCATGGTGCTAGCTGCAGAGTTATGTCATGGTGCTGGCTGCAGAGTTGTGTCATGGTGCTGGCTGCAGAGTTGTCATAGTGCTGGCTGCAGAGTTATGTCCTGGTGCTGGCTGCAGAGTTGTGTCATGGTGTTGGCTGCAGAGTTGTGTCATGGTGCTGGCTGCAGAGTTATGTCAAGGTGCTGGCTGCAGAGTTGGGAGGATGACTGAGTTGATGTGTCATGGTGCTGGCTGCAGAGTTGTGTCATGGTGCTGGCTGCAGAGTTATGTCATGGTGCTGGCTGCAGAGTTGTGAAGATGACCGAGTTGCTGTGTCATGGTGCTGGCTGCAGAGTTGTGTCATGGTGCTGGCTGCAGAGTTGCATCATAGTGCTGGCTGCAGAGTTATGTCATGGTGCTGGCTGCAGAGTTGTGAGGATGACTGAACAGCTGTGTCATGGTGGGAAGGTCTGAATCACCGTGTCCAGCGCCACATGTACCTGGCAGATGGTGATGGGGAAGTCATGGGAAAGAAAGGTTCAGAAAGAAGTCGGGAGAAGTGAGGGCATTGACTGGTTGTGGTAGATGGTTTTGTCAGTGAGCTGACCCCAAAGAAGATTGCCGCCATTTCATCTCACACAGTTCTTTGGCCCCTGAACAAACATGAAGATTCTGTGTGGCTGGACAGGATTCAGTACTTGCCACTTGATGGCCAAAGGTCATAACGGGTTTACCTTCAGTCCCATATTAAAAAGGCTATTAACTCCTGTTTAGACCACTTTACCCTTACAATTTGGCGTAACGTTTATATGGGAAGAAAAAAATCGAAATTAAGGGAATTATGGAAAAAAAAAATATTATGGGAAAAAAATAGAAAAAAGAAGATTGTTAAACATGAAGTTTCCTCTGCTACCGTTTTGGTCGAAAGCAGTAAGAAGACATTTCCTAGAATGTCTTGCATCTTTCACTTTGTCAGAGATGGCGACGAAGCGCTCTTACGCGCCAACGGTCGGCTCTTCCAAATCTTTGAAAGTTGTTAATGTATTGCGTTTATGAAAATTACAGGTTTTGTTTGTTTGTTTGTTTTATTACGGGGTTTTGTCTGATATATTACAGGTACACGAATCTGGGGTAAACAGGTCTGCCTGTTTCAATTTCAGTCTGTGTAGGGGACCTGCTTCATATGAGCACCTTATTGAAAAAAAAATATTTGTTTTATTTGAAATTTTTTTTCTTTTTTTTTCTGATAGAAGCAGAGACCAGAGAAGTAATTTTCCTGGAAACCTAGGGGCAAAGTCAGTGATTTACAGATCAGAAATAAACATGACCTCTTTGATTGTAATGGTTGGCTCTTGACCCAGGACCCGCTGTGTGTGTTTAACACTGTGCTTTCTTGCCGTTGCAGCGCTGTTCCTCCGAGGCTTTAGCCTGAGCTGTGTGTTGGGCAAAATGGGAGCGGGGTTTGTTCACATGCACTCATTGTGGCAAGCAGTACAGGCATGCGCCAGCCCTCAGTCGCCACCGCAAGAAGTGTGCGGGCCGCTATGACTTGGCCTGCCACATCTGCGGAAAAACTGTTCTACCGGCGAGACAACCTCAAGGACCACGTCAGAAAGCATGGGGCCATTGAAGACGCCCCTGAGGAAAAGCCGGAAATACCTTCCCCTTATCCCAGCTGAGGAGTGTTTGTCTGATGTGCACATGCTCACCGTCGTGTCACAGAACTCAAGTTGCCTTCATTGGTCTCTTGTCACTTTTCTTTTCTTTTTTTTTTTTTTAATCTGAGTGACTTCACAATGAATGCCTGTTGTGCTAGCTCTAACAGTGGAAAAACTGATTTTCAAAGACAGGAGTTAGGTTTTGTTTTGTCAAAAAATGTTTAACTTCAGATGGAAAAGTTTTTTTTTTTTAATTTTATTTTAATAGGGGGGTGGGAAAAAGAGTTGGACCGGATTTCCATGTTCAGGACATGTCCTTATATAATTACTTATGCTGATGAATTGCTACTGCATCCCCATCCCCCCCCCCCCCCCCCACACACACACACACACACACACACACACACAAACTCTTTTTTTCTCTCTCTCTCTCTCTCTCACACACACACACACACACACACACACACACACACACACACTCCTCTCTCTCTCTCACTTTCACTCACACATGCACACACACACACTCTCTCTCTCTCACATACACTCACACTGTCTCTCTCTCTCTCTCTCTCTCTCTCTCTCTCTCATGCACGCACATACACTCTATCTCTCACACTCACACACGTACACACACACACACACACACACACATGCATACACACACACATTCTCTCTTTCTGTCTCTGTCTCTCTCTCTCTCTCACACACACACACACTCTGTCTCTCTCTCTCTCTCTCTCTCTCTCTCTCTCTCTCTCACACACACACACACGCACACCACACGCCACACACCACACACACACACACACACACACACACACACACACTCTCTCTCTCTCTCTCTCTCACACACACACACACACACACACACACACACACACACACACACACACTCTTTCCCTCTCCCTTGCCCCATACCTTGAAGAAAAATGAGTCTAAGAATTCCTTTATAATCAAGCTATGTGAAGTATGAATCTGTTCAAGGACTTTGATAAATGGACTGAATCAGTGTGAATGTTATGGGTGGAACTTGGATCAATGAACTGATTATGTGTGAATGTTACGGGTGGAAATTGGATCAATGAACTGAATGTGTGTAGGTGTGAGCCTAGCACAGTGGTTGGACTGCTTTGTTCGACAGCAGTCTGTCAACTACATACAAGGCTTGTAGGGGTGTCCACTGCTGTCAGCAGCTGACACAGCTCAGTGTTGTGGGGATGAAGTCAGTTTGCTGCAGATGAATTGGTGTTGCTGTATTGACATGCCAGACTTTGAAGTGCTGTGTACCTGGTCAGGGTAGGGAGAGGGGCTGTCACTGATCAGCTTTGACTGGGTTAGTAACTAATGTGTGAATTTTTCGTAAGAGAAAGGGTACCAAGTGGATTTGATTGCAACGTTTAAGATTATTGATTGATTTCTTAATTCTGCTTCAGTCAAAATGGAGGGAGAAACTTTCATTGTGAAATTTTTCTTCGGTGAAGTGACGCCGAGTGAGGCTCATTACTTGCTCATTGGTTTGTTATGTCTGTAGTCTTGTGGTCGAAGACTTGGTTATTGATAAAGGGAAGACTGGTCGAAGGACTTGGGTATTGATAGAGGGAAGACGTGTTGAAGGACTTGGTTATTGATAGAGGGAAGACGTGGTCGAAGGACTTGGTTATTGATAGAGGAAAGACGGTTCAAATTCCATGTTACTGTTTAGTGAGGATTGTTGTCCCATGACACCAAGGGGTTTTATGTGAGGATTGTTGTCCCATGACACCAAGGGGGTTTATGTGAGGATGTTGTCCCATGACACCAAGGGTGTTTATGTGAGGATTGATGTCCCATGACACCAAGGGGTTTTGTGTGAGGATTCTTGTCCCATGACACCAAGGGGTTTATGTGAGGATTCTTGTCCCATGACACTAAGGGTTTTTTGTGTGAGGACTCTTGTCCCATGACACCAAGGGATTTTGTGTGAGGATTGTTGTCCCATGACACCAAGGGCGTTTATGTGAGGATTCTTGTCCCATGACACCAAGGGGTTTTGTGTGAGGATTGTTGTCCCATGACACCAAGGGCGTTTATGTGAGGGTTGTTGTCCCATGACACCAAGGGATCTTGTGTGAGGATTCTTGTCCCATGACACCAAGGGCGTTTATGTGAGGGTTGTTGTCCCATGACACCAAGGGGTCTTGTGTGAGGATTCTTGTCCCATGACACCAAGGGGATTTTATGTGAGGATTGTTGTCCCATGACACCAAGGGGTTTTTTGTGTGAGGATTCTTGTCCCATGACACCAAAGGGGTTTTATGTGAGGATTGTTGTCCCATGACACCAGGGGGTTTATGTGAGGATTGTTGTCCCATGACACCAAGGGCGTTTATGTGAGAATTGTTGTCTCATGACACCAAGGGGTTTTGTGTGAGGATTGTTGTCCCATGACACCAAGGGGTTTTGTGTGAGGATTCTTGTCCCATGACACCAGGGGTTTTGTGTGAGGATTCTTGTCCCATGACACCAAGGGGTTTGTGCGAGGATTCTTGTCCCATGACGCCAAGGGTGTTTATGTGAGGATTGTTGTCCCATGACACCAATGGGTTTTGTGTGTGAGGATTGATGTCCCATGACACCAAGGGGTTTTGTGTGAGGATTGTTGTCCCATGACACCAAGGGGTTTTGTGTGAGGATTGTTGTCCCATGACACCAAGGGGTTTTGTGTGAGGATTGTTGTCCCATGACACCAAGGGGGTTTATGTGAGGATTCTTGTCCCATGACACCAGGGGGTTTTTATATGACGATTGTTGTCTCATGACACCAAGGGGTTTTGTGTGAGGATTGATGTCCCATGACAACAAGGGGTTTTGTGTGAGGATTCTTGTCCCATGACACCAAGGGGTTTTGTGATTGTTGATCCGGCTGTTTAGCTGGCAGCCCTTCGCTCATGGATGAAATCTAGTGCTTTGTGTGTTGACAGGTTTTTCCCTCCTGATCAGAATGCTAAATCGGCACTGTGGACCTCAGGATCTCTCCCTTTCTCTCTCCCTCTCCCTCCCCCTTTCTTTCTCCATTCCCTCTAACACCCCCCTCCACAACACACTTTCTCTCTCTCTGTCTCTCCCCTGCCCCTCCACCCCTCATCTGATTACTTGAGCATGGGGAAGTGTAACTTATCTCAGCTCCTGAAAATGCTGCATACAGTACTTATGACATTCCCCTCAGGTTAGAGAAGGAAGAGATGGGGTCAGTTGACATCAGTGTTATAGTTGAGAAAAGATGCAGTGGTCAGATCAAACTGTTTGATGTGTTCTTTTGTTTTTGTGAATAAGTTTAAATTCCGTTCAATAATTACAAAGAAAGTGGCTTACCTTTTCGCCTGTTAACCTCCTCCCACAATTAAAAAAAAAAAATTCCCATTATGTTAAAAATCCTTTCATTTGTGCTATCTGCTTTGAAAAGAATAAGTAAAAAAAAAAAATGCACCACCTTTCTTTCACTGTCTCCCTCTGTCCTGTTTGTTTCTTAACCTCACCTTAAGTGGAGTGAATGCAGCCATGAACTGATCACTGACAATGTGCTGTTGGTCATGTTTTCAGCGGAGAAATGGAGGAGCCAGCCAGCTCGAAGTCGTCCTGAACAATTTGAGGACGAGTTTGGACGAACGCGGTTTGCATGTCGTAACTGTGGATTGAGTTTCACTCACAAGCCCAACCTTCGCCGTCACTTGAAGAAGTGTGAGGGCAACTACCATCTTCAGTGCTTTCTGTGCCTGCGACGGTTCTACCGGCGGGACCTGTATCAGGAGCACCCTCAAAGTGAAGCATGGCATTGAAGATATCATGAAGGGCCGCATGAGCAGCTCCAAGAATAAACGCTAGAGATGCTGCAGTTCAAATGACTTTCCACCAGGCTTTGGATGGACGGAATGTTACTTCTGATGAACTGTTGACTTAAGTTTTTGTCAGGGCAAATATGTGTAACTGAAGAGTATTAACGCCTTTCACCCTGTCCCCTCATCCCCCCCCCCCCCCCCCTCTCTCTCTCAAAAGCAGGAACAACTGTCTGTAGTGCAGTGATGATCATGTAAAGGACTCATTCATAGGGGATTTGTACTTATTTGAAGGAATCTGTGAGTGAGATGGGTGTGGTGAACCCCAAGGGGTTGGAAGAGTCTGTCAGTTGATCATGTTGAGCAGTTCTGCGGGACGGTCCTGTCTTTGGTCTGGTATTGCCACACTGGCTTTTCCATAGCCTGCATTTCTTTGGTCTGGTATTGCCACACTGGCTTTTCCACAGCCTGCATTTCTTTGGTCTGGTATTGCAACACTGGCTTTTCCACAGCCTGCATTTTCTTTGGTCTGGTATTGCCACACTGGCTTTTCCACAGCCTGCATTTTTCTTGGTCTGGTATTGCCACACTGGCTTTTCCACAGCCTGCATTTCTTTGGTCTGGTATTGCCACACTGGCTTTTCCACAGCCTGCATTCCTTGGGTGTGGTGAACCCCAAGGGGTTGGAAGAGTCTGTCAGTTGATCATGTTGAGCAGTTCTGCGGGACGGTCCTGTCTTTGGTCTGGTATTGCCACACTGGCTTTTCCACAGCCTGCATTTCTTTGGTCTGGTATTGCAACACTGGCTTTTCCACAGCCTGCAGATGGATCTAGCAAAGTGCTGGTCACCACACATCAAGCTGCTCTTACCACATGGGCTGTCCCACCTTTTTATTTATTTATTTTTGAAAACTGTTCATCTGGACTTCAGTGATAATAGAATTGTACAAAGTGGTTTCAGATGAAACTTTAAATTATTCATGAGTTGGAGTAACTGTGATTTCATTAGTTTTGTATAAAAGTTGCCCCACCCCACCCCACTTCATCTCCCATCATCTGAAAAAGTAAAAAAGAAAAAGAAGAAGAAATCTCTGTTCATGGATGTGTGAACATTTGATTTGTCTTTTACTTCATGGTTCCAAGTGTGGAGTGTAGCTTCTGAATGCTGTGTTCTTTGTGGTTCCACGTGCAGAGTCTAGCTTCTGAATGGCTGAGTTCTTTGTGTTCCACATGTAGAGTGTAGCTTCTGAATGGCTGAGTTCTTTGTGGCTCCACATGTAGAGTGTAGCTTCTGAATGGCTGAGTTCTTTGTGGCTCCACATGTAGAGTGTAGCTTCTGAATGCTGTGTTCTTTGTGGTTCCACGTGCAGAGTCTAGCTAAGTAGCTTCTGAATTGCTGAGTTCTTTGTGGTTCCACGTGCAGAGTCTAGCTTCTGAATGGCTATGTTCTTTGTGGTTCCAAGTGTAGAGTGTGCCCCAACAGTGGGATTCTGAATGGCTGTGTTCTTTGTGGTTCCACGTGTAGAGTGTAGCTTCTGAATTGCTATGTTCTTAGTGGTTCCAAGTGTAGAGTGCAGCTTGTGAATGGCTGTGTTCTTTGTGGTTCCAAGTGTAGAGTGTGGCCCCAGCAGTGGGATTCTGAATGGCTGTTTTTTTTGTGGTTCCTAGTGTAGAGTGTGGCCCCAGCAGTGGAATTCTGAATGGCCGTGTTCTTAGTGGTTCCACATGTGGAGTGTAGCTTCTTAATGGCTGAGTTCTTAGTGGTTCCAAGTGTAGAGTGTGGCCCCAACAGTGGGATTCTGAATGGCTGTGTTCTTTGTGGTTCCTAGTGTGGAGTGTAGTATCTGAATGCTGTGTTCTTAGTGGTTCCACGTTTAGAGTGTAGCTTCTGAATGGCTGTGTTCTTTGTGGTTCCAAGTGTAGAGTGTAGCTTCTAAATGGCTGTGTTCTTAGTGGTTCCACATGTAGAGTGTAGCTTCTGAATGGCTGTGTTCTTAGTGGTTCCACGTGTAGTGTGGCTCCTGTGAGTCCAGCAATGGGATTCTGAATGGCTGTGTTCTTAGTGTTCCATGAGTAGAGTGTAGCTTCTGAATGGCTGTGTTCTTGGTGTTCCATGTGTAGAGTGTAGCTTCTGAATGGCTGTGTTCTTAGTGGTTCCACGTGTAGAGTGTGGCTCCAGCAGTGGGATTCTGAATGGCTATGCACTTTGTAGTTCCACGTGTAGAGTGTGGCTCCAGCAGTGGGATTCTCAATGGCTGTTTCATTCCACATTATGCAAGCTGACACATCTCATCTTTTCTGTGAACATGGAAAGATGGTGTCTTTGAGTTTCCTTGGATTCCACCTCACTGTGTCCCTGATTTCTGGGCTGTTGTTGGAGAGAGAGCGGTGATGTGCAAATGTTGTGTTCCCTAGCACAGACTGTTCAAAGTACTTCTGGTTCAACCTGCTAGATCAGTGAATTAAGGGGTCGCAGTGCACACAGTTTGCACATCTGTTCTTATCCATCCCTTTTATCCAAGAGCACCTGTGAATAAACCCCTGCATACTCTGTCGGTCTCTCTGTGAGGCACACATTATTAAATCTAATCCCTTTTAATTCTCCACCCGTCATCCTCCTTTCTCTGTTTTGCACTTGCACACTTATGCTCATGCATTTGACACACCGCAGTACTCTTTAGATTGCGAAATCTTAGAACAGATTTTATCATTGACTCTAAAGTAATTTATCACAAACAAATCCAGTCCATGAGCTAACACCTTAACCACCCCATCCCAGCTGAACCCAGTAATCCGCAGTTTCTTAACAGGGGAAAGGGAATGATATATTGATTGCTGTAAAGTTTTCCCTGTAGCAGAATATGCAATTAATCCACAAACCCATTCCATCAGCTAACGCCTCAACCACCACACCTAAACTGAGCCCAGTAATCCGCAGTTTCTTAATGGGGAAAGGGAATGATATATTGATTGCTGTAAAGTTTCCCTGTAGCAGAACATGCTCCCATGTCATGTAATGGGCTAAACAGAATGTACTCCCTGCAGTTGATTTGTTTGGATCAGTCCTTAGTGCTGGGTCAGCATGCTTTCAAGTCAAGTCAAGTAAACTTTATTATCGCAATTTGAGAAATTAATTTGTGGTCACACACATTCACAGCAAATAAACAATATTTAGCCACATTACCCATTTTCTCACATATGACATACATTCATATAGAGGAATTTGGATTTCAATTAAAAATCTTCTCGGTTCATGAAATCAATGGACAGGGGAATAAAACTTTGTTTAAATCTGACACTTCTGCATTTAACCGATCGATATCTCGTCCTGACTGAAGAAGGTCATACTGATTTGCAAGAACGTGGGTCTTTCATTTATGGGAGGCACATGTTGGGGACAGTGTTTGAGCTCAGGAGCCTGTTGTTTGTTTGTGGATGTGGAGATCAGGTGGCGGAAGGGAAGACTGACTGTGTTGTTGTGCCCCCCTGCAGTTTCAGAGGTGCTGGATGAGTTAGGTCGGCGGAAGCACGTCTGCTGGAAGTGCGGTGCCACCTTCCTGCACAAAAACAACTTGGGCCGCCATCGCAAGAAGTGTGAGGGCAACTTCCACCTGGCCTGCCCACTGTGTGGCCAGCTCTTCCACCGGCGGGACCGCTACAAGGAGCACCTGCAGAAGAGGCACAACACCGTGGACCCCTTCATGCTGAGAGGCCCTCCAGCCGCCTCAGCCTTCCACTGAACTCCATGCTTGTTGCTTTATCAGACACTTGTGTGTCACCCCAGCCGCTAGAGCAACATTATCATCATTATTGTGAATGGCTGCATGTCACACAATAGCAGTACTAAGAGTAATGACTGTTCAGGTGTGAACCCCATCCCTGTCTTACTTCAGGCATGTGGCTGAAGATCATTGAACATATACTGTAGGACTTGCTTCCTGGATATGGATGAAGTAAATGGGTCAAGAAAAGAGCAAGTTTTATCAGCCGTCAGAACCTCTAATGGGGGTAACTGGTCAGCGAGTGCAGTGTACACTGTGCATGTATTGGTCAAGTTGTCACTGTTAGGAAGCATGTCCTGCATTGATCACTCATTTCCCCAGCTGTAAAATAAATTAACATTGAGCAACTGTAACATGAAAGGGAATGCCTTGACTGTGTAGGAAAAGCCAGTGTGTTGGCAAGTGTGTACATGTTTTACCCACAATTAACAGCTTACTGTTGACATTAGCTCTCACGCACATGTAGACCAACAATGGAACCAACATTGAAACGTTTCCCACCGGGATAAATGTGTGTGTGTAGGGAGGGGATGGGAAAGGGGGACAGCAGCTTATGGAAGGGGGTGTAACGAGGGGGGCAGTGATGATTGTCTCAGCAGTAGACACATTCTGCTTGAATGTAGGGAGCCACATGATGTCAAACATAAGCATTTTACAGCAAGCTCATTGAAGCCCTTGTTCAGGGATGTTCCCCTGGATTTAAGTTTTGAGTTTTTGAAAGAAATTGGTGTTTTTAAAAAAAATCTGATTTAACTTGAGTGTGATAGACTTTGGGGGATCTTTTGATGTAAAGAAATAAGTGGTATTAAGTTTTAACTTTGCATTTCAATTCTCTCACTTTGTTCTGTTTTTTTTCCATTGTGTTTTAGCCCAGACATGGCTTTTATGGTCAGCAGGGCTTAAAGCAAAATAATTTGACTTGAGCAGCTCATGAAATCTGATTAGACATCACTTTTGTTTTCCCTCAGTTCATGGATTTTGGTGTATAAAGTAGGGGAAGGGAATCTGAGGCAGAAGTGTGGAGGAAGGGTAGGCAGTGGACAGACACAGGCGGAACAGTCCTGTCAGGTGGTCAGATGGCTGTCGTCCATGGCATACGCTTCCTTCAGGGCAAGGGGCTGAAGGAAGTCAAGCAGTCCCCTGACCTGTCCAGGTCAGATGGTCAGTTGATTCCCAGCATGTCCACTCTGACTGAAAGATTTGTGCCAGATTGTTTACTGGCAGCTAACAACATGATCACAAATCACTGTCTGATTTGATGCAACTGCCAACTTTTTTTTCATTCATTTGTTTGGTTTTCACTTACATGTAAGTAGGTCATTGCAAAGTCCCTTTCATGTACAAATATCAAATAAAATCAGCATGAAACATTCCAAAACGGATTTCACATAGAGAACACACACACACACACACACACACACACACACACACACACACGGACAAATATCAAATAAAATTAGCATGAAACATTTCGTATGGAATTTCACACACACACACACACACACACACACACAAATATCAAATGAAGTCAGCATGAAACATTCCAAATGGAATTTCACATAGAGAACACACACACACACACACACACACACACACACACACACACACACACACACACACATACACACACACATACACACACACACACACACATATAAATATGAAATAAAATCAGCATGAAACATTCCAAATGGAATTTCACATAGAACACACACACACACACACACACACACACACACACACACACACACACAAAGCCATGATGATTGTTATAAATTAAAAAAAGACAGATTATTTTGTGAAGACCTTCAGATGTGAATGTGATTGGTATGTGTGCCATTGTTTAGGTTGGCATTTGAACGGCCACTGTGGCCATTGTTTGTATGACATGGGGACCTGTTGTGTTGACATTGAGGACCTGATCAGTCTACAGACTGTGTGACCTGATGTGTTGATATGGGGGACCTGATGTATTGACATGGGGGACCTGATGTGTTGACATAGGGACCTGATCAGTCCACAGACTGACCTGATGTGTTGACATGGGGACCTGATCATTCAGCAAACTGTGACCTGATGTATTGATACGGGGACCTGATGTGTTGACATGGGGACCTGATGTATTGATATGGGGACCTGATCAGTCTACAGACTGTGACCTGATGTGTTGACATGAGGACATGATGTGTTGACATGGGGACCTGATCACTCAACAGACTGTGATCTGATGTATTGATGGGGACCTGATGTGGTGACATGGGGACCAGATCCATCTGCAGACTGTAACCTGATGTGTTGACATGGGGACCTGATGTGTTGATATGGGGACCTGATCAGTCCAAAGATTGTGACCTGATGTGTTGACATGGGGCCTGTTCAGCACACAGAGACCTGAGGTGTTGACATGGGGACCTGATAAGCACACAGACTGTGACCTGATGTGCTGACACAGGGACCTGATGTGTTGACAAGGGTACCAGATCAGTCCACAGACTGTGACCTGATGTGCTGACATGGGGACCTGATCAGTCCACTGATCAGCACACAGTGACCTGATATGTTGACATGGGGACCTGATCAACACACAGACAGTGACCTGATGTGTTGACATGGGGACCTGGTCAGCACACAGACAGTGACCTGATGTGTTGACACGGGCATCTGATCAGCACACAGAGACTGATGTGCTGACATGGGGATCTGATGTGTTGACATGGGGACCTGATCATTCCAAAGATTGTGACCTGATGTGTTCACGTGGGGACCCAATCAGTTCACAAACTGTGATCTAATGTGTTGACATGGGGGACCTGATGTGTTGACATGGGGACCTGATCAGTCCAAAGATTGTGACCTGATGTGTTGACATGGGGATCTAATGTGTTGACATGGGGACCTCATCAGTCCACAGACTATGTGACTGATATGTTGACATGGGGATCTGATGTGTTAACATGGCGACCTGATCAGTCCACAGACTGTGTGACCTGATGTGTTGACATGGGGATCTGATATGTTGACATGGAGATCTGATGTGTTGACATGGGGACCTGATCAGTCCACAGACAGTGTAACCTGATATGTTGACATGGGGACCTGATCAGTACACAGACGGAGTGACCAGGTGTGTTGACAGGGGGACCTGATGTGTTGTCATGGGGACCTGATAAGTCCACAGACTGTTTGACCTGTTGTGTTAACAAGGGGACCTGACTGACATGGGGACCTGATCAGACCACAGACTGTGACCTGATGTGTTGACATGGGGACCTGATCAGTCCACAGACTGTGTGACCTGATGTGTATATGTATGTGTGTGTTTACAGTTTTATTTTATTGAGTCTTACAAACCATGTAAAGGTCTTGCTACAAAACTTGAGTGCCATGCACACACGCAAACATTCGCATATGCACGCACACACACACGTGTGCACACACATGCATACACTCACATACACATGGACGGACGTACTTGCACATATAGGGATGAATTAGTAGGGTTATAAAAGGTAACATTAGATAGTGGTAACATTTATGCCATGAAGAAATGGTAGGACGGAGGATCGTGGGTTCTGGAGGAAGTACCGACGAAAAACTTCATGGATAGGACATCCTCTTGTTTTTTTGCATTTATCTACATTTTGTTGTGTGGAATGCTGTAGTCATAGTTGCAAATGAATATTCACGTTCATTCTGTTTTTAATGCTCTTTTAGCCTTGATATTGGCCTGCGAAATTGTCGGTGCCTGTTACAGTTGATGCCTTATAGCTGCTATTACAGTGTTGGTTGTGTAACAACTGACATGTGAAGAGGTTAGTGGTTGTCATCTTATTTATGGTTGATGGTGATTTCTTGATCCCCCTCAACGCACCCACCCCCCCCCCCCCCCCCCCTCCCCTTCTTTCTTTGTGTCTTTCACATTCTGTCAGTATTGGTGTTTCTTACTGTCTGTGTCATGAGAAACTAGGTGCTGCTAGATCATGGCATTTTATGATTTGTTCTGGAATTTGGTTTGTCATAAGAGTTTTAAAGTGATGTGTTGGTTGCTGAACAACCTTCAGAACTGCAGAAAAAATGAGGGTCCTTGTGGAGCGAGTCAGAATCGGAGGTCAGACTGGTATAGGCAAGGGAAACAACTCTTCCAGCAACAGGACTGGAGCTGGAGGTGTCTGCCACCCGCTTTGGGAAATTGTTCCTTACCATGAGAAACGATATTGGACAATCCCAAAGTGAGAAAGAATAGAATAACAGAACCAGAGCACTGCTTACAGTGAGTAGCTGGTGCAGGGGCTGCTGCTGGACGGGCCAGGGTAAGGCTGTGGATGGGGAGCCTGAATGAGCGGTATGGGGATCGTGCCACTGACATTGTCCCCAAGATGAGACAGAAGATACAAGATGTAAGAGAATGAGTACGGGGAAAAAAAGAGGGGGGGGGGGGGGGGGGGGGGGGGGGGGGGAGGGATGCTTTGGTATGTACAAACTTGTTTGTGGACATTGAATTATGACTGAGGTCATGTACCAAGTATTCTTCTGTTTCTGCTTTCTTTGATATTGGGAAACTTGTCACGCATTATACGTGGAAGCAAAAATGTACACACTCACATACACATGCACTTGCATACTTGGCATAACTTACCTGCAGGCAAGCATAAAGTCTCTCTCTCTCTCTCTCTCTCTCTCTCTCTCTCTCCAGAATAAAATGTATATGGTTGCAACATGTCATAGGCCATAATTGTAAAGGTTGAACACACTTGTACCACTTTTGGGAAGAAGAGTGGTGGTGGTGGGGGGCGAACATGAAATTTTGTTCAATGTGAAGTTCCCATTGTGAATATTTTGACCGTGGATGACTGTGGTTTTGCACCCCAGAGTCACATCGTATTTGACTGCTCAGAAAAGAGCGCGGTATGGAGTCAGTGTAGACCCTGTTGTACCTCAAACAGAACGGAACAGAAGTGTCTGGGTATGGAGACAGTATAGATCCTGTTGTACCTCAAACAGAACGGAACACAAGTGTCTGGGTATGGAGACAGTATAGATCCTGTTGTACCTCAAACAGAACATAACACAAGTGTCTGGGTAGGAGACAGTATAGATCCTGTTGTACCTCAAACAGAACGGAACACAAGTGTCTGGGTATGGAGACAGTATAGATCCTGTTGTACCTCAAACAGAACGGAACAGAAGTGTCTGGGTATGGAAACAGTATAGATCCTGTTGTACCGGAAATACAGTGGAACAGAAGTATCTGAAGGAGGTCAAGGTCATGTGCAGAACTTAAAAGCCTGTGGGAAGGGAACTATTTTATAACTGTTTTAGTCCAACAGATATCCTTGTGCTGCACAAACTAGTTTGCCGTTGGAATGTTTTTTGCCTTGATGCATTGGTTTATGGAATGAATGAGAGAATGTGGATGAGTTGATAGTGGTTGTCCTTCATGTGGTGTGGTGTGTTGACATGTATGTCTGCTGCGCTAAACACTTCCGTGGTTTCCTCCTGGCAGGCAGCGGACTGTGGAGGCCGGCCATGAAGCGCGCGTGCTCACACATTGGCACAGCCGCGGGCTGGTGGACCACTCCCCCTCGTCCTCCTTCCCCACCCCACGCCCCCACAGGTCCAGGGCGGCCCATGTGTGCCGAAGCTGTGGCAAGAGCTTTGCCTATTCTCACAACATGGTGCGACACCGCAGGAAGTGCGAGGGCACCTTCCACCTGCAGTGTCAGGTGTGCGGGCAGCAGTTCAACAGGAAGGATGTCTATAACATGCATGTCCGCAGTAAGCACTTGAGTCTGCTGCACCACTGACCTCTCCTCCTGGACAGGGTTGGAACGGCACAGGCCTGGTGGGCACTGACCTCTCCTGGACAGGGTTGGAACGGCACAGGCCTGGTGGACACTGAAGAACCACAGAGTTCACAACTGTTTGGATGGCTCCTGCACTCGAGGGACTGTCAAAAGGAAAACCTGATCTGTATGATTTCACATCTGGACATGTGTGTGTGTGTGTGTGTGTGTGTGTGGGGGGGGGGGGGGGGGGGGGGGGGGGCGATTGGAGGGAGATTATTGACAGCGGACGTGCCATTTTGATGGAAGTTACTTGAGCATGTATACTGATATACAGTCTGGGAAATTATGGCCCAGTGTGATTAAGATTTAGAAAGCATTTTTTTCCCTCCTCATTCATAAAGGGTTCCTTTACACTTTGAAATGCTGTGATCATATCATTTCTTGAATTGCAGCTCACACACACACACACACACACACACACACACACAGAGTGTTGAATGCCCATCAGATCTGTTTTCAATGATCACGAACTGTTTTAGACCATTAGGAAATTCAGAAGAGTTGACAAGTCACACAATGATAGCTTCTAGTTGTATTGTGACAGAGGACAAGGGCGTTTGTTGAAACAAGACTGATGACATTATGTGTGGTGGGCTGCCAGCCAAGTTGTGGTCATGCATGTTTCACTTCATGGAATGGTCTGACTTTTGCAGTGATGGGACAGGTGACATTTCGGGTGTTGTCTTGAAGAATAATAAACAGTTTCTGCATCAATGGTTTTTATTATTTTTGTTGTTGTTGTTGTTTACATTCTTACTGATTGCATGAAGGTTGCATTTCCTCTTAGGCTATCTGCTTGCATCAAGTTAGACAACGAACATCTGTGTAATTACCATGTGTAAAGTTTTGAGGTAGGATGTCTGTCTGGCTTTGATGCCACTTGTAGTACACATTTTTATCAGCCTCTGTTCAAACTGTCACACCATCAGTTGGCGCTTTTGTAAAATTGAGTGAAGTATTAAATGTTGGAAAAAAAAAATTAGAGAAATCAAATTATGGCGGTCTGCCCATTTAGTCAGCAAATGACCATTTTATAAACCGTCTTTGTTCATTTCATTTTGATTGGCCTTGGTCTTCTGACTTTGCCATCAGTCTTAGTGCTTCATGTTGATTGGCCTAAGGCGGCGGCCATAGTAAACCTGTGCTTAAGACGGCCGTGCTTTGCACGGTGCGGTTAAAAAATCTTGCCCTGTTCGTTCCGCCGGTCGTGCAATCCGTCCGTTTCACGGCTCTCCTGGTAAGGAAAGAACTGCGCTCTTGAATGTTTATTGGCGAGGCGAATTGAATTGCTCGCTCTCTCTCTCTCTCTCTCTCTCTCTCTCTCTCTCTCTCAGAGGCTATAGAATGCTGCTAGATCTAGATTCACACAACGAAAGAAACTACAAATATCCGCTGTAAACTGTTTACGTTAGGATGTGATTTTCTTTGGACAAATCAAGGTGTAGAAGAAATGATTGCTTTTTTTGCATGATTTTCGGGAAAGATTAGTTTCATGTAAGTGGCAGGATTGGGATTTTCATGTCAAGAATAGCGATAGATCAGCACGGAATTTTTTTTTTTTTTTTTTTTTAAATTTAAACATTATCCCAACTACTTACCCCACTTCCCGTTTTGGAATTGAAAACGCGAGAGGTTTTGCATTGACAAATGTTATGTAGATTCTGTTTTAAAAAATCCTTATTTGAAATCGTCTGTGTAATGAATTTCCTATTGACACCGTTGCACCCCCCCCCCCCCCCCCCCCCCCCCCCCCCCCCCCCCTCTCAAAAACCAGAACAGGGAAGCATGTTTGACTGTAGCGGTTCTCTAAGAACTGTCCTGGTATGGTGGCTGGAGTCCAGACAAAAACAGGGAAGCATGTTTGACTGTAGCAATTCACTGAGCTTGGAACAGTCCTCGTGTGATGGCTGGAGTCCAGACTAAATGTATACTTTTTCTGCGGTGCACTGTCCTGTCCAAGAGTTGTCATCCTTGCAGATCAGTTCAGAAAGGGATTAGGAGGAGATGGAGGGGAAAGTTAGTGAGGGGGTGGTGTTGGCGGAGGGGAGCTTGCCTGTCACAATGTTCAGACCACTCCCATTTCTCTGGGTCAGACTAACGGGATTTCCTTTCCACCAGACGCACGAGACTTGAAACATTGATGTTCAAGGTCACAACACCGCTTTGTTCGATGTTCAAGGTCACAACACCGCTTTGTTCCATCTTCATCCGGCCACTCCATTTCTGCTCAGGTGTGTAAGTTTGGGAGATGCGTGTGTGTGTGTGGGTGGGTGGGGGGTGGTATACAGAAGGGGTTGTAGAGTGTAACCTCCTCCTCTTCCGAATCTTGCACAGCACACCAGTTTTTTTGGTGGCCTCATGCGTCCTTGTCTGGTTATTTATGTGTGTTTTCAGTTGTGAAAACTTTAATCAATGAGCTGGGTTTGTATGCTTGAAAATCTGTATTTCTTTGGTGCCGTAGATTAAACTGGATGCAGAAACTGATTTGTGTTTGACGGTTGCAAATTTGTTATTGGGAACACATGAATGGTACAGTGTGTGTGTTGATCTGCAGATCTGCACTGTAATGTTCCCAGTGCCTTGTTCGCCAAGTCTCCTTTTTGTGTTTGTCTGTCTGCCTGTCTCCCTCACACACTCTCCATCTCTCTCTCTCTCTCTCTCCCTCTGTCTCTCACACGTGCACACACGCGCGCGCGCGCGCGCGCACACACACACACACACACACACACACACACACACACACACACACACACAGAGTCATTCATGCTGTCCTGTCTATGTCTCTCCCACATTCTCTGTCTGTCTGTCTGTCTGTCTGTCTGTCTGTCTCTCTCTCTCTCTCTCTCTCTCTCTCTCTCGTTCACTGTCTCTCTGTCCCTCTGTCTGTTTCTCTGTGTTGACTCTGTCTGTGCATGGTTGTGGAAGAATAGCACGCGTGCACATACTCTTGCGATAACTTAATTTTGCACTTGCACACAACACACATGCACGCACGCACGCACACGCACACACACACACGCACACACACACACACACACACACACACACACACACACACACACACACACTCGAACTCGCGCATATTGGTGTGCAAACAAATGTAGAGAGAGAAACGCGTGCAAATTTCTTGCAATTGCTGTGAAGGTAAAGCAGCAAACAGTAGTTATATCGTTTCCTTGCTCATGAAGCAGCAGATGGGGGAAATGCTGATGTTGTTACCCTGCTCATAAAGCAGTAGATGAGTATTGAGGTTGTTCCTTGCTCATAAAGCAGCAGATAGAGGGAAGTAGGAATGTTTCCTTATTCATAAAGCAGCAGATGTGGGGGTGGGGAGTAGTGATGTTGCTTCCTTGTTCGCTGGAAGGACACGCGGGAGAGTGCAGGTCTCTGCGCGCTTCTTAATGGGCCTTGGATCCACCCTTGTCTTCAGAATGGAACTGATCCATCTTTGAGCCACAGTACATCGTTCCACCTAGGTCCCTTGTATCAAGAGTGGAACTGATCCACCCTTGGGCCACAGTCCATCGTTCCACCAAGATCCGTTGAAGTCACTGCTGTAGTGTTGTTTTATTCTTGATGAACGCATCCAGGATCTGTTCTTGGATCCAGATCTGAACCAAAGATCCGCAGTAGCATTCGGTGGGTTCATCCTTGGCCCACTTGCCAACTTTCTGCCAAGGTTTGTAAAGATGTGCTCTGTAATCTGTGTGCCAGGTCCAACAGCCAAACAAACAAACAAACAACAAAGCAACATATTTTGCATGAAAAGATACTGCCCATGGGAGATTGTAGCAGCAGCCATGTTTTGTTTTGAGAGAGCTGTGAATTGTGTAGTGCCAGATGTGACTGTAGTCTTTACTTCGGGGGAGGACTATCATCAAATTTTTGTTGTTGTTGCAAATAGACTGTGCCAGTGAACGCCAGAACGCATAAGTTGGTAGTTATGTGTAAAATGTTAGGTACATAATAGTGCCATGAAAAGGAAAAATTGAAGACGACAGACACATTACAAAAGTATTGGATATGACTTTGTCTCAAAAATTTCAAAGGCTCATTGTGCATGTGAGATAAAGGGAGAGAACGTAGCAGTGTGACGACAGGTTAAGACATTAGTTGCTGCTTTTGTGGAGTAAATAAGTATCTGTGGTGACCCTGATAGCTGGCCAGTGATGCAGAGAGGCAGTCATTGTCTGGGGGGACATTTTGGAAGGGCATGCTTTCATGAGAACTGCGAGTTATAGGCAAACTGGTCATTACTCTTCCTTGCTCTGCTGCATTTTCTCGCGGTCACTATTGTTTCTTGACGTTCATTCTTCCTGGGCTTAATTCTTCGTAAACTTTGATTCTTCCGTGGCCTTTATTCATCTTAGGTTTTTAGTTTCTTAGCTTTTATTCTTTTAAGGCTTTCATTTTCCTTGGCCTTCGTCCTGTTTAGGCCCTCCTTTCATTTCATTTCCCCTTCGCCTGTATTTTTTCGAGGCACACTGTCTTCCTTGTCCATCACGAGGCCTTTGTTCTTCCCTGGCCTTCTTGCAGTGTCAGTAGACAGCGTGGAGATGGGAAGACCACTTTCCCCCCTGACTTAACGGCACCTGGCGTAACACATGTAGTGTACAAAGGATAGTATTTGAGTATGACTGTGATGTGGAGTGAATCGTGTGTGTGTGTGTGTGTGTGTGTGTGTTTAATAATAAAAAGACAGGTTCTGCCGAGTGAGAGGAAGCAGAACCAAAGCATTGATACGACCCTTTCTGCATTGACACGACCCCTTTCTTCATTGACATGACCCGTTTCTTCATTGACGCGACCCCTTTCTTCATTGACACGAGAGCCCTTTCTTCATTGACATGACCCCTTTATTGACATGACCCCTTCATTGGCATGACCCCTTCATTGGCACGACCCCTTTTTTTCATTGACATGACCCCCTTCATTGACATTTTTCATTGACATGAGGCATTGACATAAGCCATCGACATGAACCCTTTCTGCATTGACGTGACCCCTTCATTGACATGACCCTTTCTGAATTGACATGACCCCTAACTGCATTGACATGATCCATTTCTACATTGACATGTGCCATCGACATGACCCGTTTCTACATTGACATGATCCCTTTATTGATATGACCCCTTTCTGCATTGATATGACCCCTTTCTACTTTGATATGACCCCTTTCTTAATTGACATGACCCCCTTTCTGCATTGACATGAGCCATCGACATGAGCCCTTTCTGCATTGACATGAGCCATTGACATGACCCCTTTCTATATTGACATTGAGTCATAGACATGAGCCCATTCTGCATTGACATGAGCTTTGCTGTCCCAACCTCTGCGCCATCTCAGAGGCAGTGCACCCATGCCGTTAGTTCCGACACCCTGTCCACAGCTACAGCCTGGTCAGCCCCGCCGCAACCCCAGCACCGGCAATCCACAGGGAGCAGCCAATGTCAAGCCGTAAAGAGGCAACCCACCAGAGGAGACACTGCACTGCTGCCGAGTCACTTCGGTGGTGTTCAGTGGCGCCTGTTCTGATCTAACATACGCAGGTCACCACCTACTAAGCCCCCTACTGACGACAATAATTGCTTAGTCGCGGAGCCGGCGTGAGTGAGCTCTCCCCCCCCTCCCCCCGGGAGGGCGCCACCACGTCTGTCCAACGACAGCCCCCATGGACTCGCCGATACCGGTGACCCCGACAGAACCAAACCAAGGCCCACAGACGCGGAGAGGACATCGAAACTGAGGTCACCATAAGAGTAGGGCATGAAGGGCCACAGAACTTTAGACTTTTTTTTTTTTAAATGCTGATCGATGAGAATGAGGATGATTAAGATGATGCTACAGATTTCCATTTCGGTCTGAGACTACATGACAGGGCTGTACTCTACGCTTCCTTTCATAATATATCCCGGCGTCAACCAGGCCCGAGAGATACAGACACCTGCAGTGTTGGTCAGGAAATTTGAGCAACACTCTCAGAAACGCATCCATTAAGTGTATGAAACTCGACTGTGTGGTCCCAGTCTTCCCAAGTGAGCACGTAGCAAACTCAACTCTGGGTAGGAGCCGGTCGGGGCAGAAAAACCCACATGACTCTGATGGGATTCGAACCCACGACCTCCCCCAGCCGGAGTCCGCGACTCTAACCACTTCGCCACGGCGGCTGGTGACATAACCCCTTTCTATATTGACATGAGCCATAGACATGAGCCCTTTCTGCATTGACATGGGCCATTGAGATGACCCCTTTCTGTATTGACATTAGCCATAGACATGAGTCCTTTCTTCTATTGACATGACCCCTTTCTATATTGACATTAGCCATAGACATGAGCCCTTTCTGCATTGACATCTGCCATTGAGATGCCCCTTCCTTTATTGACATGAGCCATAGACATGACCCCTTTCTATATTGACATGAGCCATAGACATGACCCCTTTCTATATTGACATGAGCCATAGACATGACCCCTTTCTATATTGACATGAGCCATAGACATGAGCCCTTTCTGCATTGACATGAGCCGTTGAGATGACCCCTTTCTATATTGACATGAGCCATAGACACGAGCTCTTTCTGCATTGACATGAGCCATTGAGATGACCCCTTTCTATATTGACATTAGCCATAGACATGAGCCCTTTCTATATTGACATGAGCCATAGACATGAGCCCTTTCTGCATTGACATGATCCCTTTCTATATTTACATGAGCCATAGACACGAGTCCTTTCAGCATTGACATGGGCCATTGAGATGACCCCTTTCTGCATTGATATGAGCCATTGACATGAGCCATTGACATTAGCCTTTGACATGAGCCATTGACATGGGCCATTGACATGCACCATTGACATAAGCCATTGACATGGGCCATTGAGATGACCCCTTTCTGCATTGACATGAGCCATTGACATGGGCCATTGACATGAGCCATTGACATGGGCCATTGACATGGGCCATTGAGATGACCCCTTTCTGCATTGACATGAGCCATTGACATGAGCCCTTTCTGCATTGACATGATCCCTTTCTATATTTACATGAGCCATAGACACGAGTCCTTTCAGCATTGACATGGGCCATTGAGATGACCCCTTTCTGCATTGATATGAGCCATTGACATGAGCCATTGACATTAGCCTTTGACATGAGCCATTGACATGGGCCATTGACATGCACCATTGACATAAGCCATTGACATGGGCCATTGAGATGACCCCTTTCTGCATTGACATGAGCCACTGACATGAGCCATTGACATGGGCCATTGACATGAGCCATTGACATGCACCATTGACATGAGTCATTGGCATGAGTCACTGGCATGAGCCATTGACATGAGCCATTGGCATGAGCCATTGACATGCACCATTGACAAGAGTCATTGGCATGAGCCATTGACATGAGTCATTGACATGAGCCATTGGCATGAGCCATTGACACGAGCCATTGACATGAGTCATTGATATGAGCCATTGACATGAGCCATTGGCATGAGCCATTAAGATGACCCCATTCTGCTTTGACCTGAGCCATTAAGATTACCCCATTCTGCATTGACAAGAGCCATTGACATGCACCATTGACATGAGCCATTGAGATGACCCCATTCTGCTTTGACATGAGCCATTAAGATGACCCCATTCTGCATGGACATGAGCCATTGACGTGCACCATTGACATGAGCCATTAAGATGACCCCATTCTGCATTGACATGAGCCATTAAGATGACCCCATTCTGCTTTGACATGAGCCATTGAGATGACCCCATTCAGCTTTGACATGAGCCATTAAGATGACCCCATTCAGCATTGACATGAGCCATTAAGATGACCCCATTCTGCATTGACAAGAGCCATTGACATGAGCCATTGAGATGACACCATTCTGCATTGACATGAGCCATTGACATGAACCATTGAGATGCCCGAATTCTGCATTGACATGAGCCATTGACATGCATCACTGACATGAGCCAATGACATGCATCACTGACATGAGCCAATGACATGAGCCAATGACATGACCCCATTCTGCATTGACAAGAGCCATTGACATGCACCATTGACATGAGCCATTGAGATGACACCATTCTGCATTGACATGAGCCATTGACATGAACCATTGAGATGCCCCAATTCTGCATTGACATGAGCCATTGACATGCATCACTGACATGAGCCATTGACATGAGCCATCGATATGAGTCATTGACATGCACCATTGACATGAGCCATTGATAGAGTCATTGACATGAGCCATTGAAATAACCCCATTCTGCATTGACATGAGCCATTGACATGAGCCATTGAGATGACCCCGTTCTGCATTGACATGAGTCATTGACATGTACCATTGACATCAACCATTGACATGAGCCATTGAGATGACCCCGTTCTGCATTGACATGAGTCACTGACATGAGTCATTGACATGAGTCATTGACATGATCCATTGACATGAGTCATTGACATGAGCCATTGACATGAGCCAATGACATGAGCCATTGACATGACCCCATTCTGCATTGACATGAGCCGTTGACATGCACCATTGACATGAGCCATTTAGATGACCCTGTTCTGCATTGACATGAGTTATTGACATGTGCCAGTGACATGCACCATTGACATGAGCCATTGTGATGACCCCATTCTGCATTGACATGAGTCATTGACATGCACCACTCGCATGCACCATTGATATGAGCCATTGACATGCACCATTGACATGAGCCATTGACATGCACCATTGACATGCACCATTGATATGAACCATTGACATGCACCACTGACATGCACCCTTGACATGAGCCATTGACATGCACCATTGACTGAGCCATTGACACGAGCCATTGTGATGACCCATCGTGCATTGACACGCACCATTGACATGAGCCATTGACATGCACCACCGACACGCACCATTGACATAAGCCATTGGCATGCACCATTGACATGAGCCATTGACATGCACCATTGACATGAACCATTGACACGAGCCATTGTGATGACCCATCCTGCATTGACACGCACCATTGACATGAGCCATTGACATGCACCATTGACATGCACCATTGACACGAGCCATTGTGATGACCCATCCTGCATTGACACGCACCATTGACATGAGCCATTGACATGCACCATTGACATGAACCATTGACACGAGCCATTGTGATGACCCATCCTGCATTGACAAGCACCACCGACACGCACCATTGACATGAGCCATTGACATGCACCACTGACACGCACCATTGGCGTGGGCCATTGACATGCACCATTGACATGAGCCATTAACATGAGCCATTGTGATGACCCCTTCCTGCATTGACAGGAGCCATTGACATGCACCATTGACATGCACCATTGACATGAGCCATTGACATGCAACATTGACATGAGCCATTGACATGCACCATTGACATGAGCCATTGACATGCACCATTGACATGACCCTTTCTGCTCCAGGACTGGGCGTTCAGGGCCGGCACGGCTCAAGGAGTGGCGCCCAGCACTTTGTGCATCCTCAGCCCTACCTGGACCCGGGGCTGGCCACCCGCCCGCCGCACAGCAGCATCCCCCCACACACAGCAGCAGCAGCAGCCACCTGCCGACGTCTTCACTTGCCTGGTCTGTGGCAGCGTCATCACCAACCGCAAGAACATTGCGCGGCACCGGCGTAAATGCGAACAAAAGTGCCACCTGCAGTGCCAGGAGTGCGGTGAGCAGTTCCACCGTCGAGACTACTACCAGAAGCACTTGTGGAAGGCCCACTGACGCAGGACCCTGGGCCCCGCAGACTGCTGGACGACATGGGCGACGTCAGCACGGGGGGGTCTCCTTCAGAGTGGCAGCGTCATCCGCAGCTGGAGGAAGTGGTTGACGATGACATAGATGTCACCGAAGTTCTTCAGAGTTTACGTCACTCCGACGTCATCCTCCCAGCAGCAGCGCTCAGGACCTTCGGCTGACCAATGACAATGCCTGGTTCACCTCTTCTTCACATTCCTCCCACCAACGTTTCCTATCTGTCTAATAGATTTTCTGCTGTTTGCTTTGTATAAGAGGAATACTATTAAGTTTGAAAAGTCGATAAAGAGAAGGATTTTTGTACTGGTGTATGGGCAACTGTGGTCGGAGTACATGTTTTTTCTTAGTTGTGTGTGAGCAGTTAAAGC
The DNA here is from genome assembly GCA_016801955.1 of Conus betulinus. Classification (NCBI taxonomy): domain Eukaryota; kingdom Metazoa; phylum Mollusca; class Gastropoda; order Neogastropoda; family Conidae; genus Conus; species Conus betulinus. The sequence continues at coordinate 206,107 of JADBJO010001113.1, forward strand.
TGCTTATAACTGAACCTGTTAAATTGGTATTGTGAGAAACTGTAAATCATTGACAGTAACCACGCACCGAATTTTGGACACAACTGATTGCAGTGACGTTGTGTTGGTGTCAGCTTTCTATGGAATGAAAGAGGAGATGGAAGAAGGAGGCTGAGAGGGAGTTCAACTAAAGTCTTTTACTTTTGCCTATACTGGTGCTTTAAAAGAGACTGGCATGAGGCGCACATTGATAAGCGTGTGTGTGTGTGTGTGTGTGTGTGTGTGTGTGTGTGTGTGTGTGTGAGAGAGAGAGAGAGAGAGAGAGAGAGAGAGAGAGAGAGAGAGTGATCCAGTGTTCTGTATTGGTAGATACGCCGAGATTGACGGCCAGACAGACAGACAGATAGACATGACAGAGGGCGATAAAGACTCTTCAACCATTTATTTTCATATTCCCTTTTTTAACCGTCTGGTCTTTTATGTGATACACACGTCAAGAGAGAGAGGCCGGCATACAGAGAGAGAGAGGGAAAAGACATTTACAGCTAGACGGAGCAAATTTTGTTTCACTGGCTCTTTTTCCTGTGTGGCGGTCTGTGTTGATAGACACATCGAGGGAGACAGACAGACGATCCAGGGGCATTACCCTCTCGCCCACTCGTTCTGGCAACGTCAACACAGCTACACAGGCCCCTGCCCCAAAAGAACATGTATCAGGTTGACAAGAGGCTTCGCACCAGAGGAGACTCTGCAGAATTCGCAAATCACTTTGGGGGTGTTCAGCGGTGCTTGTTCTGACAGCATACACAGGGGCATGCCTACAAAGCCATGTATCGCTGATAGTTAAGGACGATGATAATTGCACAGACAGTATCAGTGTGTGCGAGCATCCTTAATGGTATGGTGCCAGCATGTCCGTCGAGCAACAGGTCACAGGAACTTAAAACTAAAAAAAACAAACAAACAAACAAACAAACAAACAAAAAAAAAACCCAGCCAATCAACCAACCAACCAACCAAAACCCTCGTCAGCTGCATAGACACTGAGAGGAACAGAGCAAAAAAATCTACATCAGAGAACATGAAGGGTCACAGAATTTTATACTCCCATTTTCAATTATCAGTGAAGAAGCAGATGAATATATGGATTTTCATTCTGGTCTGTGACTACATGACACAGTTGTGCTATATGCTTTTTTTGATGCCATATACTGTTTTCAGTCGCGCATGATAAATACACTACAATGTTGGTCAGAAAATTTGAGCAGCGCTATTAAAGGTGCGTCCATGAAGTGTTTGAAACTTGACTGCAGTTGTTGTCTGTCCTTTGGAGTCCATAAAACGCTCGGTTTTCTGTACGAGGCAGCATAAACCGAGAATTTGGTGAAACTGGCAGACATTCACAATAATGGCCGCACCTTTGAGGGGACAAGAGAGTGATTCGGTTACACCCTGGAGAGAAGCAGATGAACTGTGATGTTACCCTTGTTCTGACGACTCTTCTTCACAGGGAACTGATCAATCTTTGTAACCGTTACATTTGACACGGCGGATTCGTTTGTGGTTATCAGAAGTATGAGTGACAGGGTGGCAGACAGTGTCGGCTTCCCTCACAGAGCTGAACGTTCAGAGTACTTGGGTAAAGTATTTGGTGGACAGAATGAACATACAGTCTTTGCCACGTCCTCAGAAAAGTCATGAATCTTCTTTTGTTTCATCCATACAAATCAGGTCTAATGCATAATTAAGGTAGACATACAAGAAACGCGAATATGAAGCTATCACCCCCATTTTTTTCAAATTCACTTTTTTTGTATAGGAACTTCTCTTTTTATTTCTCTTGCTGTCGTCCAACCTTTAATGACATTAAGTTTCACTATATCATTTCAGCAGTCCATGCTTGCTTGAATTATTGCGTTTGTGCTAAAAAAAAAAAAGTATATAAATACAGCGTCACATGGTATGATTGCCATTAATGATGAGAAAAGAATGTTAGCTGCATCTTGGTTTACAAGTCTGTTCAGTAGCTGCTGCAGGGGGGTGTAGCTACTGCAGGGAGTGTAGCTACTACAAGGGGTTTCCTCAAATGGCGATTTATATGAACCGACATGCCTTTGTTCTCATGGTTTTAATTAACAAAATCTGGCCCCATGGTGAACATTCACATTGTTTGTATATTGTATGCTTACGATGTGTTATATATAAATGGCCATGATACGCAGCCCGCTTGGGGCATTGTGATTGTACTTGAAATGTTAGCTGAGGAAATGTGGAGTTGTTTGTGACAGGTTGGTCTGGGAAATATGGAGACGAGTTGCTGATAAAGTACATTGTTGAAGCCATGATGTTGGAAACGTAGGAGTTAGCACAGTGAGCATGGCGGCTGTGTGTATTGATGGGAAGAGGTGGGATCGCTGCTGTGAACTGTTGTGTGGAGTGGGCCGCCTTGTGCCGAGAGAAAGCCAACCGTTATAATTTACTGCTGCGTTGACCAGAGCCACGCACTTCCTGCTCCATGTTTACGAGCCCCAGGTAGAGAGCTCAGGTTTTTTTTTTGTCGGTACCATTACCATTTTCAAATGAAAGGGACTTTTTCAGAGAAATGTTTAAACTTGTAGAACCATACATTTAGGTTGTGTTAAAGTTCGAGACGGGCAAGTGGCTGAAGTCATGGTTGGTGTAGCCTCATTTCAGTGTAAAGTATCACTAAACACAGGTGTGTAACAGGTCTCCCATGCACACAGAAGTGTATTCGGTTAAATAAGCCTTGTGCAGTCAAACCATCCAAACTAGACCTTCTATATGAAACCTCCTCTGCTTTTTTTCTCCCCAGGAACATGTTCATATGTGTCCACACCAGATTTTCTTTCTGATTCGGATGCTTTCCGTTTAAAGACTTGTCATTCTCTGGAACGTTTTTCTCTGTGTGTGTACTAGGGTTAACTCCTGATTACGATTCCATTCCTTTAAAGACCTGTCAGTCCAGAACACGTTCATCTTTACCATCAGATTGACTGCCTTTTCTTTAAGAACGGTCTTTGTGACAAGCTGTCTGTATCAGCGTGACGATTGAGAAAACCGTTTCACCCTAAAGCCCAAGAAGATGCTCCCTGTCTGGGCTGACTGAAGTAGACGGAAGGAAAGGACACGGGTTTCTGCATTGCCTGGTGTCATGTTTCCATCAGCTGTCAGCTACATCCCAATGGTTGGGTTTGTTATAGAGGGATTGGGTTAAGCCTGGTTTGCCTTGATTTTTTCATGTTTTTCCCCCGTCACACGTTCTGCAGATCTGTATCTACCGTTTAAAAAAAAAAAAGCTAAATACACAAAACAAACCACCAAACAAACAAACCCAACCAACCAAACAACAACCAAAAACGAGAACAACCTCAAACCCATTATGAAAGTATTCTGCACACATTTATGCACGCACGTACATACACACATTCGCACACGCATGCATGCATGCTGGCACGCATCACACACATGCACACACGCATGCACATACACACATACACCACACACACACACACACACACACACGCGCGCGCGCGCGCGCGCGCGCGCGTGCGCGCGCATGCAGACAAAGCTATACAACAATAAAAATGAAAAGAAATGTTAATCAGATGTCGATCTGAAAACCCTGTCTGCCATTGGGACAATAACGGTGTTTTGATTACTGGGACTGGGAACTGGGTTGAGAGAGTAGAGAGTGGGCTGTTGTAATGAGGGCACAGGGGACGCCAGAAGTGGACTGTTGGGGCTACATCAGGCACAGGGGACGCCAGAAGTGGACTGTTTGGGCTACATCAGTCACAGGGGACGTCAGAAGTGGACTGTTGGAATAAGGGCTACATCAGTCGCAGGGGACGCCAGAAATGGACTGTTCGGGCTACATCAGGCACAGGGGACATCAGAAGTGGACTGTTGGGGCTACATCAGGCACAGGGGACACCAGAAGTGGACTGTTGGGGCTACATCAGGCACAGGGGACGCCAGAAGTGGACTGTTGGAATAAGGGCTACATCAGGCACAGGGGACGCCAGAAGTGGACCGTTGGGGCTACATCAGGCACAGGGGACGCCAGAAGTGGACTGTTGGAATGCAGGTTACATCAGGCACAGGGGACGCCAGAAGTGGACTGTTGGTGCTACATCAGGCACAGGGGACGCCAGAAGTGGACTGTTGGAATAAGGGCTACATCAGGCACAGGGGACGCCAGAAGTGGACTGTTGGAATAAGGGCTACATCAGTCACGGGGGACGCCAGAAGTGGACTGTTGGTGCTACATCAGGCACAAGGGACGCCAGAAGTGGACTGTTGGAATAAGGGCTACATCAGGCACAAGGGACGCCAGAAGTGGACTGTTGGAATCAGGGCTACTTCGGTCACACAGGGGACGCCAGAAGTGGACTGTTGGAATGAGGGCTACATCAGGTACAGAGGACGCCAGAAGTGGACTGTTGGTGCTACATCAGGCAGAGGGGACGCCAGAAGTGGACTGTTGGAATAAGGGTTACATCAGTCACAGGGGACGCCAGAAGTGGACTGTTGGAATGAGGGCTACTTCAGGCACAGGGGGCGCCAGAAGTGGCACATTCACATCAGACTGTACAATAGTCGCTGTCCCCATAGAGTTGGCATAGTGTCGCTGTTGTACTGGAACATTCACACCAGACTGTACAACAATGCCTGTCCCCATAGAGTCGACATGGTGTTACTGTTGTACTGGCACATTCACACCAGACTGTACGTCAGTCACTGGGCCCCACACAGTCGGCATAGTGTCGCTGTTGTACTGTGTTGCCTAGCTCACTGTCGGTTGTTGGACTTCCACATCATGGTCGGCTAGGGCATACAGGCACTGTCAGTTTAGGCGTCGCCTTAGTGGTGTCATTGTGTAAATAGACACAAACCGCGTTGACAATGGTACAGATCGGTAGATAGTGTGTTACAAGTTGGTAGGCCATTAAGGTACTCTAATTTGGACATTGCCTTTGTTAACAGATGTAATCCATACAGGCAGCTGTATAGATAGTGTGTAAGAAGTTCCCTCAAACCCGAATTGTGGTATAATTGGAAACGGAAGTCGGCTGCACAATTTTTTTTTTTTTATATAATATCTTTCTTTCTGTAGTCTGGCAAGAAATAAGAAAAATATAAGTAAGCCATTTAAGATCCAGCAAGTAAACAACGCATTATCTAATGGTTAGATGGAAATGGGATCGATGAAAACGGCTGAATTCAGTATTTGTTTGAAAGAACAACTAAAGCTGATATTTTTTTACATTGCTGTCAGAGAGAGTGAATGGAGTGGAGGAGGGGCTGGGGCAACCAGCACTTTAGAGAGAGAGAGATAGAGACAGACAGGGAGGGGGAGGGAAAAGAAAAGAAAAGCCAGCCCTTACTTCTGTTGCCCTGTGTTTTTTTCCAGACGATCTGATGTTGCGGTACATTGATGCTAAGCAAGGCAGTAATGTGGACTTGTCTGTTATGCCATGTATGTCCAGACGATCTGTTGATGCTAAGCAAGGCAGTAATGTGGACTTGTCTGTTATCCCCCACAGCCTGCCGTGTGAGGAGAGGACGCCCCGGCACCGGTGCAGGCCCTTTTGATGGGCACGGGTTGCCAGGCGGCCCCGTGCTGGGTGAGGCCCTGCCCGACCTCTTCCTCTATCCCCACACGGGACGTGACAGAGAGCTTCCGCTGCAGAGTGTGCGGCATACTGCTCACCAACCGCAAGAACGCTGCGCGCCACAGACGCAAGTGTGAAAAGAAGTGCCACTTGGAGTGCTCCCTGTGCGGCCAGCAATTCTACCGCAGGATGTGTACACACAAAGCACATGAGGACCAAGCACGAGCACCACGACAGCCAGCAAGTGCCCACCCTCCCACAGGCACATTTTTACTGATGGGGGGTGATTATTTCGGACAGTGTATGCGGAGAATCACCGTGAATTTACTCTAGATGCAGTGGACTGAGCTCAGAATTTGGTGGTGTTTTTGTTTGTTTGTTTTTCTTTCCCAGTCCGTAATGTTGTGTTATACATACATCTTTAAGATATACTTGTGCTCATGGCTTTGCAGTTAAATATGCAACTGCCACCTGCATTGACAAGCACTGAAGTGAAAACACGAGATGTTTTTTGTTATAGGCACTCTGCATTATGCCAGGAGATCTTGATGAGCGACTGTATTGGGGTTCAATGTGGATGATGCCAGCCACCGTGTAAGGAAGGTCCCAGCTTGGCGCAGAAGGTCCTAGCTCGTCAATGAGTAAGGAAGGTCCTAGCTTGTCACAGACGCTCCCAGCTTGTCACTGTGTAAGGAAGGTCGTAGCTTATCACTGTGTAAGGAAAGTCCTAGCTTGTCACTGTGTAAAGGTCCTAGCTTGCCACTATGTAAGGAAAGTCCTAGCTTGTCACTGTGTAAGGAAGGTCCTAGCTAGTCACTGTGTAAGGAACGTCCTAGCTTGTCACTGTGTAAGGAAGGTCCTATGTCGTCACTGTGTAAGAAAGGTCCTAGGTCACTGTGTAAAGGTCCTAGCTAGTCACTGTGTAAGGAAGGTCCTAGCTCGTCACAGTGTAAGGAAGGTCCTAGCTTGTCACTGTGTAACGAAGATCCTGGCTCGTCACTGTGTAAGGAAGGTCCTAGCTAGTCACTGTGTAAGGAAGGTCCTGGCTCGACAATGAGTAAGGAAGGTCCTAGCTTGTCACAGACGCTCCTAGCTTGTCACTGTGTAAGGAAGGTCCTAGCTTGACGCTGTGTAGGGGAGATCCTAGCTTGTCACAGTGTGAAGAAGGTCCTAGTTTGTCACTGTGTAAGGAAGGTCCTAGCTTGTCACTGTGTAAAGGCCCTAGCCTGTCACTGTATAAGGAAGGTCCTAGCTTGTCGATGTGTAAGGAAGGTCCTAGCTTGTCGATGTGTAAGGAAGATCGTAGCTCGTCACTGTGTAAGGAAGGTCCTAGCTCGTCACTGTGTAATGAAGGTCCTAGCTTGTCACTGTGTAAGGAAGGTCCTAGCTCGTCACTGTGTTAAGGAAGGTCCTAGCTAGTCACTGTGCAAGGAAGGTCCTAGCTCGTCACTGTGTAAGGAAGGCCCTAGCTTGTCACTGTAAGGAAGGTCGTAGCTTGTCACTGTGTAAGGAAGGTCGTAGCTTGTCACTGTGTAAAGGTCCCAACTTTTCACTGTGTAAAAGGCCTAGTTTGTCACTGTAAGGATGGACCTAGCTTGTCACTGTGTAAGGAAGGTCCTAGCTCATCACTGTGTAAGGAAGGCCCTAGCTCGTCATTGTGTAAGGAAGGTCCTAGCTTGTCACTGTGTAAGAAAGGTCCTAGCTTGTCACTGTGTAAGGAAGGTCCTAGCTCGTCACCGTGTAAGGAAGGTCCTAGCTCGTCATTGTGTAAGGAAAGTCCTAGCTTGTCACAGAAGCTGTTAGCTTGTCACTGTTTAAGGAAGGTCCTAGCTTGTCGATGTGTAAGAAAGGTCCTAGCTAGTCACTGTATAAGGAAGGCCCTAGATAATCATGGTGGAAGGAAGGTCCTAGCTCGTGACTGTGTAAAGGTCCTAGCTTGTCACTGTGTAAGGAAGGTCCTAACTTGTCACTGTGCAAGGAAGTCCTAGCTTGTCACTGTGTAAGGAAGGTGCGTATGTGATTTGTTTTCTAAGGAATGGACATCCTAAATAGTGACTTTATCTAAGGAATGGACATCCTAAAAAGTTTCTTTTGCTAAGGTATGGACATCCCAAAAGTGACTTTTTCTATCGCATGGACATCCTAAAAGGGACTTTTTCTAAGGTAGAGACATCCTAAAAAGTGACTTTTTCTAAGGTAGAGACATCCTAAAAAATGACTTTTTCAAATGTATGGACATCCTAAAATGATTTTTTTCATTCTTAAGCTATTGATATATCTCTGAAATCATAAGGGGAACAAGTGTGTAGATATGAACAAAAACGGCGATGTTCAAAGGCACAGCCTTCGTTCATGAAGTGCCCCTCCAGTGTCACTAGATTCCAGATCACAAGCGTTGATTGGTTGACCTGCGTGGGTAGCTGCCTCAAAGTGTGATATCATCACTCAGCAAAACTTACTGATAGACACATGGAACAGCTCTAGAGGACAGGGATGATTATATGAGAGAGAATGCCACACACACACACACACACACACACACACACACACACACACACACACACACTAAAAGAACCAATACAAAGGTCTTACTGCTTAATTTAGTGCCATAGATGTGAGGAGTCCACACGAGATCATTTTGTGAAAATGAGAACTCAGATGTGTTTGCATTCAGTCTGTAGTTTTCGGGAAATGCAGTGGGGAAGATTTTCTCTGTCCAGACACATTCACATGTTGGCATTACAGGCATCTCCTTGCCATCCTATGGAAAAGATCCCTCATACCTTCATGCAGTCAAGCATGGACTGGGTCAAGCGAGGGAATGGACATAGATTGTGAATGAAAAAAACCTCTCATTGTCATACCTTCATGCAGAGTCAAGCATGGACTGGTGAGGGGATGTGAAGGAATGGACACAGCTTCTATCACAGAGAGAACCAACCAGCCATTATTGGTCGTGTGAGGGAAGGACACAGTTTCTGTATCACAAACCTCTCATACCGTCATGCAGCGTGAAGCATGGATTGGGTCATATGAGGGAATGGATGTAGTTTGTGTATCACCGAGCAGAACCAACCAGCCATCATGGGTCATCAGTGAGGGAATGGATGTAATCTGTGTGTCACAGAGCAGAACCAACCAGCCATCATGGGTCATGTGTGAGGGAATGCATGTAGTGTGTGTGTATATCGAGCAGAACCAACCAGCCACCACAGTGTGGTGGTAGCAGTGCGAGCTGGGAGGGGGGGCGGGGTCAGTCCCATCACATCATTGGTTTGCTGGAGCTCTCGGCCCCACACAGCTCCTGTCCAGAGCTCAGAGTGCTGTGATCTCACACGGGAAGACTGGAACCATACAGTCACGTTGCGTCCTCTTAATGGCTTGGAGATTTTGGCTGAAAATTTTTTGACCAGCATTGCAGGTGCCTGAATCTCTCGGACCTGTTATTCTCGGGTATATTTGAAAAGAAGCGTATTTTCATAGCAGATTGGGACTCCATGATCGCCAAAGCATCGTCCTCTTCATCCCTCATCCTCACTAATCATGAAAGAAGTCAGATTCTGTAGCTGTTCATGCCATTCTGTCTTAGTAGCCTTGGGTTTTCATTTCCTCTCCATGTCTTTGCTTGCTTGGAGTTCATGTGAAATGTCTTAGCTCTCAACAATTCATGGCGGTGAGTTCATGTGAAATGTCTTAGCTCTCAACAATTCATGGCGGTGAGTTCATGTGAAATGTCTTAGCTGTGAACAATTCATGGCGGTGAGTTCATGTGAAATGTATTAGCTGTGAACAATTCATGGCGGTGAGTTCATGTGAAATATCTTAGCTCTCAACAATTCATGGTGCTGATCATTGGATGGACGTCGTGGCACTTTATGGATAAGGAGGCTTAGTCACATGAGCTCCATGACAACGCCATTATTGGTGTGGATGTAGGGTGAGTAGTGTCCTGCCTATGCCGGATCAGAATGGGCTCCACTGAACATCACCAAAATGACAAGGCAGCAGTGCAGTGTCTCCTCTGATGGGCGATCTCATGACGGCTTGATATTGACTGCTGCTTGTGCACTGTGGTGCTGGGACTGCGGTATGGTAAAATGGTGAGGAATGGACTGCAAGGAGGGAAAGCTACTGGGAGAGCAAAGAACATGAGATGGACACACGCACGCACGCGCGCGCGCGCACACACACACCCCCCCCGCCCCCCCCCCCCCCCCCCCCCCCCCCCCCCCCCCCCCACACACACACACACACACACACACACTCCGCCTTGTGAAAGAAAAAGAGTGGGATATTGAGCACAAGTTGGGAAAGGGCAAAGGTACCCATGACACCTTTCGAACATACTGTTTGTAGTGACAGAAGTTGTGTGAAGGTAGGGGTGTAGCAGTGCAGTAGGCCGACGTGTTGTGTGGTTGATTCAGTCCGACTTCTGACCGTCTTAGAGGTGTGTCGCAGCGTAGTGGTGTGCCCTGGCAATGAGTTCCAGTGTGGGCACAGCTTAAAATGCTGCGACTGGTAGGACACTTGCTTTCTCTCTGCTGACAGGGTGAACACCCCATTCCAGAATAGTCTGCCAGGCAGCAAAGAAGCAAAAAAATTATTAGTAGTATTGGTGGTGGTGTTGTTATTTTGATCGGAATTATGTGATCTTGGAGCTAAATAGATCATTCTTTCTAAACTGTTGTCGGACACCAAGCAAGCTGGCAACATTTGTTACCATGGTGAAACAGTTACCAGCTCATCGCGGTCTCTTTGAAGATCTCATATGGTGATTAGGACCGGATTAGCAGAAGTTGTTGTTGATTCTTTTTTTTTTTTTTCTTTCTTTTTTTGTTGTTGAGGGGTTTGCTCATCTTTAACCGTGACTGGCGCGTGAAAGAAAATCTTAAAGTAGTCACAGAACGATAAACAGTAAATAACAGACAAGCAGGGTTACGTGACAGTTATTTTGCGCATGGCTTTTTTTTTTTTTTTTTTTTTTTTGGTCTGATTTGAACTGTAGCATGTCGTTCTTTGCTGTTAGCTGGAGCACGAAGAAGAAAAGCATAGGCTTCATGTGGTTTTTACTTTTTACACAGTGACACTTTTTACTTACACAACTCTTCCTCCGAGCTGCATTTTAATGTGAACATAATAACATAGTATAATTCCTGAGAAGGATTAATAGTGTTTGCAGTGAGACATAGTAACGTAGTAGTATTCCTGAGAAGGATAAATAGTCTTTGCAGTGAGACATAGTAACGTAGTATTATTCTTGAGAAGGATGAATAGTCTTTGCAGTGAGACTTGGTAACGTATTATTCCTGAGACGGATAAATAGTCTTTGCAGTGATACTTAGTAACGTAGTATTATTCCTGAGAAGGATTAATAATCTTTGCAGTGAGACTTAGTAACGTAGTATTATTCCTAAAACTCTGTGAAAATAAAGGAGCATGATAATATGACACAGTAATAATTGTCACTATCACGGTCCCTGTCGTTAGAAACGCTGTGAAATACAGGAGCATGACGATATGGCACAGCGCTGACTGAGGCTCCCACCTCCACTCCCCCCTCCCCTCCCCTGCTGTAGTCTCTTATCTGGCAGTAATGTTTCTCAGTTGTCTGACCTGGTGCCCTGGCAGTGTATGTTGAGTGTGTTCATCGTTCTGTCCTGTGTCGTGACATGGTACCCTGGCAGTCATTGTATGTTGAGCGTGTTCATCATTCTGTCCTGTGTCGTGACCTGGTGCCCTGACAGTGTATGTTGAGCATGTTCATCATTCTGTCCTGTGTCGTGAATTGGTGCCCTAGCAGTCAGTGTATGTTGAGAGCGTGTTCATCGTTCTGTCCTGTGTCGTGACCTGGTACCCTGGCAGTGTATGTTGAGCGTGTGTCATCATTCTGACCTGTGTCGTGACCTGGTATCCTGGCAGTGTATGTTGAACGTGTTCATCGTTCTGTCCTATGTCGTGACCTGGTACCCTGGCAGTGTATATTGAACGTGTTCATCGTTCTGTCCTATGTCGTGACCTGGTACCCTGGCAGTGTATGTTGAGCGTGTTCTTCATTCTGTCCTGTGTCGTGACCTGGTGCCCAGGTAGTCAGTGTATTTTGAGCGTGTACATCATTCTGTCCTGTGTCGTGACCTGTTACCCTGGCAGTGTATGTTGACTGTGTTCATCGTTCTGTCCTGTGTCGTGACCTGGTGCCATGGCAGTCAGTGTATGTTGAGCGTGTTCCTCGTTCTGTCTGTCCTGTGTGATGACGTGGCAGTGGATGTACTGTGTGTTCACTGAGCGTCTTGCTAACGATGTCCATGGCCACTGTTGTTGTCACCAGAGAGTAAATGGAGTTTGCCGTGTGATGCCGTGGCAGTGGATGTACTGTGTGGTTCCCTTGCTAACGATGTCCATGGCCACTGTTGTTGTCACAGCTGTGCAGCCGAACAGTAAGTGGAGTTTGCTGGTCAGAGGGTCCCCCACCATGGTGCCCCTGTCTTGCGCTGCCGAAGACCCTTTCCTGGCACCTGCCGCCCTGGGCCTGGGACCGCCTCCCCAGTCCCTGCTTCACTCCGGTTATAGCACTCCCCGCGAGCGGTCCGACGGCAGTCTCACCTGCCGCAACTGTGGCAAGACCTTCTCTATCCCCTCCAACATGCTGCGTCACCGCCGGCAGTGCGAAGGTCGAGGTCACCTGCAGTGCCGACACTGCAGCCGACTGTTTTCCCGGCGGACAAATACAAGCGTCACCTCCGCATCAGACATGGAGACTGTGATGTGACGGCGTCGGCCTTGCTGCGGATGGAGCTGGATCGGCTGGTGGCGGAGCAGGGCCTTGACGTGGAAGCGGGGTCGTCGTTGGTGAAGATGGAGGCAGGCGGGGAGGACCAGCAGGGAGTACAGGCCGCCCCCTCCTCTGCGTCTTCGTCGCACTGATGGCCGTGCTGTGCTTTTTTCCCTCAAGCTTTTTCCTTTTTTTTCTTTCTTTTTTTTTTTCTTTCTTTTTCTTTTTTTTTTTGTTACCCAGAACCATACCTCGTTCATGTTTTTTTTCTCTTTCTGATTTTTTTCATCCTCAGTCTGAAATGCGAGGAGGGATTCCTGTTCTAGCGTGTTTCTTTTCAGTTCAGTCTCCATGTGGTGAAACAGCCACAGAGCACCCATTCTGACATTGAGCCTGGCAAGATGTAACGACCACATGACTTTTCAGGAAAAGACGAGCTCTTCTGTTGACTTCTGTACCTATGGCAGCAAGAAGGGTGGTCTTTAGTGTGACTGCTCAAATTTTGATGGTGATGAGACCTAAGAAGGCAAACACACCCCCACAGTAGTGTTTCACCAATTAAGCAGTACTCAAAAGTGACAACTTTCACGCCTTGGTCTAACCTTCTCAACAGACTTTGTGATTAAGTCAACAGTGTCACAGATTGTCATTGCATACTGCTTAGACATGTTAGTGGGTTACCTATGAGATCGCCGTGACATACTGCTTAGCCAAGTCAGGGGGTTACCTTTTTAAGCTGAGTTTACAGTTCACTGCTTCATTGATTTGGTTTCAAATTGTTTTTGTGTGCTTGCCATGTTGAGGTTTTGATCGTTTTTTTTTTAAATTTTTATTATTTTTATTTATTATTTATTTTTTTTTTGCCAGACAATCTTGTTCTGTTTACCTGGTTCTCCCAACATTCATGTACAGCATTTCATGATTGTCCGTTGTTCGAAGAATGGTTATGATAGAAATGACTAGAGGAGTCGGTTCTTGTTTTTTTTGTTTTTTTATTTATTTTTTTTTTTTAAACGAACAAAGGAAATGGACACTCCCTCTCCCACTCATTAAAAAAGACCCCCCCCCCCCCCACACACACACACACACACACACACACACACACACACACACACACACCTCCCAAATTGATAGTCTTGTGAGGAGAGCCAACAAATGTGTATTCCGACTCCCATGCTGATCGTAATGTGCAATGCTTCAAGTGTGCGGGCTTGGTGCTTACTGAAGCCAGTTGTTCTCTGAGCATGAAGGATTCGTTCTTTGCAGTGGATATGAACATTGTGCATTGTGGAAGGTCGGTGGCATCTTGAATGTTGTCTTCATTTCTCTGTTCTTCAGTGCCAGATTAAAGTTCAGGAAACGTTTGCAAAATAATTGTGCAGTGTGTGTGTGTGTGTGTGTGTGTGTGTGTGTGTGTGTGGGTGTGATGAATGACACTGCGATATGTTATCTTCCAGGATCTTTTGCTCATGCATTACTTTAAGTTAGCATCTTCCTCCATCCCACGCCACCCCCTCCTCCTTCATCTTTCTCCCTCTTTCATACAGACACTCGCAATCACTCTTATGTGTGCAACTGCACCAGCACATGTATCCATGTACTCAAACGTGCATGTGTGCAGAAGCATACACACACACACACACACACACACACACACACACACACACACACACATATATATATATATATATATATATATAGAGAGAGAGAGAGAGAGAGAGAGAGAGAGAGAGAATCATTTGACTTGCTGGTGACTTGCTCTCTAACCCACAGCTGCTGAGAGCAACGCAAATACTGACTTCCAGAACTGAGAAAAAGTCTGTTTCTAAGATTAAGAAAACATTCCTAATAACCAGCTAGTTGTGATAATTGTCGGTGGCAGCAGTATCTTGCATTGGTGTGACAAAAGAAAAAGCAGAAATGACACGCGTGCACACCCGCATGCAGGCACGCACACATACACAAACGCAAGACGCGCGCGTGTACGAGCCACCCCGAGCTCCCTAATGTCTTTTGGGGCCATCTTTGTCTGACTTTGCACAGCATGGACGCACAGGTTGACAACTGCTCGTAACAATGATGGCAGCAAGGGCGGAAGCAGATCTAGCTACTCCACACTGTTTCTAAGCACAGTTTGCCCGCCACTGTCCTCCATGATTGCTCTGAACAGTTCACGTTGACAACTCCAGGCTGGAGAGTGTTCTCGCTTGGAGAACTTGAGTCCGACCTAGCTTGTGTTGAGAAAATGGCATATAATTCATTGCAGGTTGATATGTAGGTCGAATTTCAAATGGTGCTGTCACAAAAATCCTGCGTTTATTTTGTCAATACATCCGAAAATGATGGGTTTTGTCTGTAAGATCGCATTTCTGTTAGAAGAGATGTCTATGACTGTTTCGGTGTTCAGGTTTTTTCTTTTCTTTTCTTTTCTTTTGGTTTTAACCCTGCTTTTATCAGTTACTCATCATCTTATTGAAAATTTTACGAACAGAGTTTCATTGGGGTTTTGGTGGGGAGGTTGAGGGTAGGGGAGTAGAAGGACTTGGGGGTGGGGAGTGGAAAAGGGATGTGGAGAGATTGGTGTGAAGTTCGTCATTTGTGTGTGTGTGTGTGTGTGTGTGTGTGTGTGTGTGTGTGTTTTGTTTGCTAGCCACCGTTAAGTGTTGGGAATTAGGAATGCAGCTTTCATAAACAGAACAGGCTGTGCCATATTCCTGCAGGTCTTTATCATTAGCCTGAAGCAGCCGACGAGGAATTCCACTAGACAGAGAACATGGCATTGATTCTATGGGTGGTCTTTCACTTGACAGAGAATGTAGCATAGATTCCATGGGTGGGTATTTCACTAGACGGAACGTGGCATGGATTCCATGGGTGGTCTTTCACTAGACAGAGAACATGGCATGGATTCCATAGGTGATCTTTCACTAGACGGAACGTGGCATGGATTCCATGGGTGGTCTTTCACTTGACGAAACGTGGCATGGATTCCATAGGTGGTCTTTCACTAGATGGAACGTGGCATGGATTCCATGAGTGATCTGTCAATAGACAGTGAAGAACATTGCATGGATTCCATGGGTGGTTTTACACTAGACAGAACGTTGCATGGATTCCATGGATGGTCTTACACTAGACAGAGAACGTGGCATGGATTCCATGGATGGTCGGTCATTTTAACGTCTGGCACAGGAGAGTACTGTTTGACTCTGGGTACTGCTGCATTGTCATAGTTCGTGATGCAACGGCAATATAACTCCATGGGTGGTCTTACACACGTTGCATGGATTCCATGGGTGGTCTTACACCAGACAGAGAACGTGGCATGGATTCCATAGGTGATCTTACACTAGACAGAGAACGTGGCATGGATTCCATGGATGGTCGGTCATTTTAACGTCTGGCACAGGAGAGTACTGTTTGACTCTGGGTACTGCTGCATTGTCATAGTTCGTGATGCAACGGCAATATAAACTCTCTCTCTCTCTCTCTCTCTCTCTCTCTCTCTCTCTCTCTCTCTCTCTCTCTCTCTCTCTCTCATATATCCCCCCCCCCCCCCCCCCCGTCTACGTCTCTCTCTGTCTTTCTCTATCTGTCTCTGTATATCTGTCTCTGTCTGCCTGTCTCTCTCTCTCTCTCTCTCTCTCTCTCTCTCTCTCTCTCTCTCTCTCTCTCTCTCTCTCTCTCTCTCTTCTCTGCCGACCCCACTCCAGTCAGAACTTGTCCAAGAAATACATATTTCAATGTCCTCATTGTTCCAGCACTGTCGGTCAAGCTGTGTAGACGGTGGTGGTCTGTGTGTGTGATGACAGAAGTGTGCATAGTGATGGTCAGTGTGTGATGACAGCTGTGTGGATATTGGTGGTCAAGTGTGCGGACAGTGGTGGTCAGTGATGACATCTGTGTGGACAGTGGTGGTCTGTGTGGATAGTGGTCAGTGTGATTACAGGGTGTGTGGACAGTGGTGGTCAGTGTGTGGACGGTGGTGGTCAGTGTGTGGATAGTGGTCAGTATGTGATGACAGGTGTGTGTAGACTGGTGGTCAGTGTGTGGACAGTGGTGGTCAGTGTGATGACATCTGTGTGGACAGTGTGTGGACAGTTGTGGTCAGTGTGTGGACAGTGGTGGTGTGTGGACAGTGGTCAGTGTGTGATGGTAGCTGTGTGGACAGTGGTAGTGTATGATGACAGGTGTGTGGACAGTGGTGGGCAGTGTGATGAGAGTTGTTTGGACAGTGGTAGTCAGTGTGTGGACAGTGGTAGTCAGTGTATGATGACAGGGTGTGTGGACAGTGGTGGGCAGTGTGTGTGGACAGTGGTAGTCAGTGTGTGGACAGTGGTAGTCAGTATGTGATGACAGGTATGTGGACAGTGGTGGTTAGTGTGTGACAGGTGTGTGGACAGTGGTGGTGACTGTGTAATGACTTCTGAGTGGACAATGGTGGCTGGTGTCTTGACAGGTGTGTGGACAGTGGTGGTCACTGTGTAATGACAGGTATGTGAACAGTGGTGGTCACTGTGTAATGACATCTGTGTGGACTGCGGTGGTCAGTGTGTGACAGGTGTGTGGACAGTGGTGGTTAGTGTATGATGACAGGTATGTGGACAGTGGTGGTCAGTGTGTGATGACATACCAGTGGTCAGTGTGTGACAGGTATGTGGACATTGGTGGTCAGTGTGTGATGACAGGTATGTGGACATTGGTGGTCAGTGTGTGATGACATACCAGTGGTCAGTGTGTGATGATAGGTATGTGGACAATGATGGCAGTGTGTGTGATGACATACCAGTGGTCAGTGTGTGACAGGTATGTGGACAGTGGTGGTTAGTGTGTGACAGGTGTGTGGACATTGGTGGTCAGTGTGTGATGACTTACCAGTGGTCAGTGTGTGATGATAGGTATGTGGACAATGATGGGCAGTGTGTGATGACATACCAGTGGTCAGTGTGTGATGATAGGTATGTGGACAGTGGTGGTCAGTGTGTGATGACATACCAGTGGTCAGTGTGTGATGACAGGTATGTGGACATTGTTGGTCAGTGTGTGATGACTTACCAGTGGTCAGTGTGTGATGTCAGGTATGTGGACATTGTTGGTCAGTGTGTGATGACTTACCAGTGGTCAGTGTGTGATGACAGGTATGTGGACAGTGGTGGTCAGTGTGTGATGACAGGTACGTGGATAGTGGTGGTCAGCGTGTGGACAGTGGTGGTCAAAGTGATGACAGCTGTGTGGCTAGTTTGGAATGTTTGTAGGTCACTTCTTCAGTCATATTAGCCCATCATTTCTGAGGTCAGGTGCCAATGATTTCTTGAAGTATTCTGACCATATCTGGGTAGAACTTTCTGTTAGCATGACTTCTTTTGTTTTCTTTTCTTTTTCTCTCCCACCTCTGCTTCAGGTGTGTTGGTGCCAGATTTCGTTGTTTGTAGCAGATGACTTTCGTATTAATGCTAATAGTGAAGGTATCCAAGTTGATCTGGGTAGAACTTTCTGTTAGCATGACTTCTTTTGTTTTCTTTTCTTTTCTCTCCCACCTCTGCTTCAGGTGTGTTGGTGCCAGATTTCGTTGTTTGTAGCAGATGACTTTCGTATTAATGCTAATAGTGAAGGTATCCAAGTTGATTATGCTTTCAGTTGGTGACAAATATTAGAGGTACAAATCCTAACTAACTGGAAGGGCACTGCGAAGATTGAACTCCTTTACTAAAGTCAAAGGCCCCATCAGTCAAACCCTAGTTTGGATCCATTACAGTATCCCCCTGATAACCCTCCACCCCCCACTTCCCACCACCTACCCTCAAGGTCAGATATGTAGTGATGTATGAGCAACAAACAACTGACACTAGTTCAGTGTTATTTCACACACCAACTTTACTTGAGTAAACAAAGACTTAAGTATGCAAATCAATAGAACTTCAGTCAGATCAGTCTTTCTTTGGGCTGACTTTTTCCAACATTATAGCATCATAAATGGAGGGCATGTTTATGACGAGTTGAGTTGTAGTCCACTTGGTATCAGAACTTTCCTGGTGTTGGAGATGTGTGTAGATAGTTTGTCCCACAGCTGGTGACTGTCCATCTTCTCTTTAGGCAGGCTGATGTGTTGGGTCTGCTTGGTCATGTGACAGGTCCACCTTCTCTTCAGGTAGGCTGATGTGTGGGTCTGCTTGGTCACGTGACTGGTCCACCTCTTCAGACAGGCTGATCAGTTGGGTCTGCTTGGTCACGTGACTGGTCCACCTCTTCAGACAGGCTGATCAGTTGGGTCTGCTTGGTCACGTGATTGGTCCACCTTCTCTTCAGGCAGGCTTATGTGTTGGGGTCTGCTTGGTTACGTGACTGGTCCACCTTCTCTTCAGGCAGGCTGATCTGTTGAGTCTGCTTTGTCATGTGACTGGTCCACCTTCTCTTTAGGCAGGCTGATCTGTTGGGTCTGCGTGGCTGCATGGTAGCGTGAATTTTCGATCCTGTGTTGGGCCAGTTGTAAGAAGACTAGAAAGCCAGGGAGGACAGGAACCCAGGATAGTTCTTGTGGGTTGATCAGTGAAACTCGACACAGAATCTTAGAACAGAGAGAGATGACCTGTTCCCCTAACTGGCATACACCAGTGTATGTCACTGACTGTGATTACTCTTACAGCCGTAAGTGGAGCAGTGAAGTGAGGAGACTTGGTCTCCCTGTTTGTGCAAAACTTAACATCCTCTCTCTGAGGCCTGTCTCATTGACAGGTCAGAGAAACATGGCAACCAATGGTATCACTATAGAAAAGAAAGATGTGTATGTCACTATTGTCAGTAATCAGGAGGGGGCGGGGGTGTGATCTGAGATGTGTATGTCAGTAATCTGGAGGTGGGGGGGGGGGGTGTGATCTGAGATGTGTATGTCAGTAATCAGGAGGGGGCGGGGGGGTGTGATCTGAGATGTGTATGTCAGTAATCAGGAGGGGGGGGGGGGGTGTGTGTGATCTGAGATGTGTATGTCAGTAATCAGGAGGGGGCGGGGGTGTGTGATCTGAGATGTGTATGCCAGTAATCAGGAGGGGGGGGGGGTGTGTGTGATCTGAGATGTGTATGTCAGTAATCTGGGGGGGGGGGGGGGGGGGGGTGATCCGAGATGTATATGTTAGTAATCTGGAGGGGTGTGTGATCTCAGATGTGTATGTTAGTAATCAGGAGGGAGGGGGGAGGGTGTGATCTGAGATCTGTATGTTAGTAATCAGGAGGGGGGTGGGGGTGTGTGTGATCTGAGATGTGTATGCCAGTAATCAGGAGGGGGTGGGGGGGGGGGGATGTGATCTGATGTGTGTGTGTCAGTAATCAGGAGGGGTGTGTGATCTGAGATGTGTATGTTAGTAATCAGGAGGGGGTTGGAGGGGGGGTGTGTGTGATCTGAGATGTGTATGTTAGTAATCAGGAGGGGGGGTGGAGGGGGAGGGTGTGATCTGAGATGTGTATGTTAGTAATGAGGATGGGGGGGGGGGGGGGGGGGGGGGGGGGGGGGGGGGTGATCTGAGATGTGTATGTTAGTAATGGGAGGGGGAGGGGGGGGTGATCTGAGATGTGTGTTAGTAATCAGGAGGGGGGGGGGGTGGGGGGGGGGGTGATCTGAGATGTGTATGTTAGTAATGAGGAGGGGGGGGGGGGGGGTGATCTGAGATGTGTATGTTAGTAATCAGGGGGGGGGGGGGGGGGGGGGGGGGGATATGTGATGATCTGAGATGTGAGTGTCAGTAATCAGGAGGGGGTGTGTGATCTGAGATGTGTATGTTAGTAATCAGGAGGGGGTTGGGGGGGGGGGGGGGGGGGGGGGATATGATCTGAAATGTGTGTGTCAGTAATCAGGAGGGGTGTGTGATCTGAGATGTGTATGTTAGTAATCAGGAGGGGGGATGGAGGGGGGATTGTGTGATATGAGATGTGTATGTTAGTAATGAGGATGGGGAGGGGGGGGGGGGTGATCTGAGATGTGTGTGTAATGTTAGTAATCAGGAGGGGGGGTGGAGGGGGAGGGTGTGATCTGAGATGTGTATGTTAGTAATGAGGATGGGGGGGGGGGGGGGGGGTGTGATGAGATGTGTATGTTAGTAATGAGGATGGGGGAGGGGGGGGGGGGTGATCTGAGATGTGTATGTTAGTAATGAGGATGGGAGGGGGGGGGTGTGATCTGAGATGTGTATGTTAGTAATCAGGACGGGGGTGGAGGGGGGAGGGTGTGATCTGAGATGTGTATGTTAGTAATGAGGAGGGGGGGGGGTGATCTGAGATGTGTATGTTAGTAATGAGGAGGGGGGGGGTGATCTGAGATGGTATGTTAGTAATGAGGAGGGGGGGGGGGGTGATCTGAGATGTGTATGCTAGTAATCAGGAGCGGGGATGGAAGGGGAGGGTGTGATCTGAGATGTGTGTTAGTATCAGGAGGGGGGTGGAGGGGGGAGGGTGTGATGTGAGATGTGTATGTTAGTAATGAGGGGGGGGGGGGGGGTGATGTGATCTGAGATGTGTGTGTAGTAATCAGGAGGGGGGTGGAGGGGGAGGGTGTGATGTGAGATGTGTATGTAGTAATGAGGAGGGGGGGGGGGGGGGGGTGTCTGAGATGAGATGTGTATGTTAGTAATCAGGAGGGGGGTGGAGGGGGGGGGGGGGTGATCTGAGATGTGTTAGTAATCAGGAGGGGGGTGGGTGGAGGGTGAGGGTGTGATGTGAGATGTGTATGTTAGTAATGAGGGGGGGGGGGGGGGGGGTGATCTGAGATGTGTGTGTAGTAATCAGGAGGGGGGGTGGAGGGGGAGGGTGTGATGTGAGATGTGTATGTTAGTAATGAGGAGGGGGGGGGGGGGGGGTGATCTGAGATGTGGTGTTAGTAATCAGGAGGGGGGTGGAGGGGGAGGGTGTGATGTGAGATGTGTATGTTAGTAATGAGGAGGGGGGGGGGGGGGGTGATCTGTGATGTGTATGTATGTTAGTAATCAGGAGGGGGGTGGAGGGGGGGGGGGGGGGGTGATCTGAGATGTGTGTTAGTAATCAGGAGGGGGGTGGAGGGGGAGGGTGTGATGTGAGATGTGTGTGTTAGTAATCAGGAGGGGGGTGGAGGGGGGGGGGGGGGGGGGGGGGTGATCTGAGATGTGTGTGTAGTAATCAGGAGGGGGGGTGGAGGGGGGGGGGGGGTGATCTGAGATGTGTGTTAGTAATCAGGAGGGGGGTGGAGGGGGAGGGTGTGATGTGAGATGTGTGTTAGTAATCAGGAGGGGGGTGGAGGGGGAGGGTGTGATCTGAGATGTAGTAATGTTAGTAATCAGGAGGGGGGAGGGGGAGGTGATCTGAGATGTGTATGTTAGTAATCAGGAGGGGGTTGGGGGGGGGGGGGGGGGGGGGATATGATCTGAAATGTGTGTGTCAGTAATCAGGAGGGGTGTGTGATTGAGATGTGTATGTTAGTAATCAGGACGAGGGTGGAGGGGGGAGGGTGTGATCTGAGATGTGTATGTTAGTAATATGGACGGTGTGTGTGTGTGGGGGGGGGGGGGGGGGGGGGATCTGAGATCTGTATGTTAGTAATCAGGAGGGGGGATGGAGGGGGAGGGTGTGATCTGAGATGTGTGTTAGTAATCGGGGGGGGGGGGGGGGGGGGGGGGGGGGGGTTTGATCTGGAAAGGGACAGTCGTCGCCCCCACCTGCAGTGTGAGATATAGAGAGAAGTGAGATTAGAAGGGACATTCTCTAAGAGGCTGGAAGTATTTTTAGCCTTAATGCTAATGAACAAAACTCAGAAAGGGCATTCTGTAATATGTTGGAGGTATTTTTTTTTAGCCTTAATGCTAATGAACAAAGCTCAGAAAGAACATTATCTAAGATGTTGGAGGTATGTTTAGCCTTTATGCTTTATGCAGTCTTTCCCACGACCACAGTGAGTGTGAAAGGAAAAGGAGAAGGGGATTTAGCAGTTTCTCTGAAGTAGAGGAAAGAGGGGTGGAGAGTTGAGACTTGTGCTTTAGTACGACGAAGTTCCCTGCTCTGTTGTGGTTAGCGCTGTGCGCCTGTCATGGAGTTAGCTTTCATCACACATCAGTCAGACAGACTGAGGGAAGAGTGTGAGGAGGGGGGTGGGGGTGGGGGTGTGAAGGTGCATACTGAAAATTGACGTACACTGATAATAATTGCAGTTTGTGAGACAAGGAAAGGGAGAGAAAGAGGGAGGGGGGACAAAAAACGGGGGTCGGGGGGAGGAGTTTGTAGAGGATGGTGTGGCTGGCAGTTGACACATCACTAGCTCTTCCCCTTTATCTCTTATGAATTTTGTTTGCTTACTTGATCGGGACCGTGATCTGGGTCGGCTATTAGGTCTGTTTGTTCCCCGTAGAGATTTCTTCATTCTTTCTTCAGGAAACAAAGATCTTCCAAAATGCCAGTGTTTCATAATGCTGGAGACAGTGGAGGAAATCCTAGAATTGTCCTTTAAATCTGATCCATGTTTAATTGGCTACCAAGTTTCTTTTCACCAAGTTTCCATATAAATATGTCCGGTAGTTTTCAGGTAGTCTTGCTGATAGAGACACACTGACAGAGGTAACTGTATTTTAAATACGTTCGGTAGTTTTCAGTAGTCTTGCTGGTAAACACACTGACAGAGGTAACTATATTATAAATACGTTCGGTAGTTTTCAGGTAGTCTTGCTGGTAAACACACGGACAGAGGTAACTGTATTTGAAATACGTTCGGTAGTTCTCAGATAGTCTTGCTGGTAAACACACTGACAGAGGTAAATGTGTTATAAGTACGTTCGGTAGTTTTCAGGTAGTCTTTCTGGTAAACACACGGACAGAGGTAACTGTATCATAAATACGCCTCGTAGTTTTCAGGTAGTCTTGCTGGTAAACCTACTGACAGAGGTAACTGTATTATAAATGCGTTCGGTAGTTTTCAGGTAGTCTTGCTGGTATACACACGGACAGAGGTAACTGTATTATAAATACGTTCGGTAGTTTTTAGGTAGTCTTGCTGGTAAACCTACTGACAGAGGTAACTGTATTATAAATACATTCGGTAGTTTTTCAGGTAGTCTTGCTGATAAACACACGGACAGAGGTAACTGCAGAAAGAAAAAACTCGTGGAGAGCGCGTCCTCAGAAGAGAAGCCCCCTTCAAGCAAGTTTTTCGGCCCTTAACTCCTGACACTCTAGGGGGGTTGGGCCACAGCTGGTTCATGACTCGGGATGTCCCTCTGCTGCCCCTTTTTTTCCATCTTGGGATGAGCCATGGCTGGGATTCGAACCCATGACCCTCTGGACATGCTCATTTTCCACTTAATGACTCGCGCACCAACCACTGAGCCACTGGGACACTGATATTTATAGGAAAGTTAAGCCTTATGAAGTTCACTTTTTGTCCTCCTTGACCAGATCCAGCTTGAACACCTCTCTGCCGCTTCTGCCATTGCTTTCAGGGCTATGTTTTTTTCCCTCCCTGCAACTGAGAGCTGTTTCATGAGGCTGTATGCAGATGTTCCTACAAACCCCCTAGCTCTAATTTCTGCCGTGAGAACTTTGACCTGATAGCCTTCTCTCCTCAGGCTGTTTGCCAGATCAGCATACTTTTCAGTCTTGTAGATTTGAGCTGCCTCCATTCTGTTCTCATATGGCACCGTGAGCTCGATCGTGATCAGCTGCTTGGTTGACTGAGAGTGGACTACTATGTCTGGTCTCATGCCACTCTTGCTGATGATATCTGGGTGACTCTTCCATTCTAGGAGGTCTGCAGTGCACTCCCAGTCATCTGCCCCGTCCAGCAGACTCTGCCTGCATGTTCCGAGTGGCACTGTTGTTGTTGGCCATGATTCGCTGCCTCCTGCCGTGAAGAATGTTGCCGGTGCTTTTGGAGTCCTGATTTTCCCTTTTGTGGTGTTGGTACTAGCCCAGACTACTTGTACAATCTCTTTGAGTATTTGGTTGTGCCTCCATGTGTACCTTCCTTGAGCCAGGGCTACTTTACATGAACTAAGGACATGATCCACTGTTTGTTTTCCATGGCAGAGGGGGCATGAAGGATCGTCTGTTTTTCCCCACTTCACCAGGTTTGCATTGAGGGCAGAAGGTCATATGCAGATCTGAGAATGAAGCTGATCCTGAGAAGGGCCATGTGCCAAATGTCATTCCAAGTGAGACTTCTTTGGAGTGCATTCTCCCACGTTGTCCATTGCCCTTGCTGGCTCTGCTGGACTGCTTTTTGGAGTCTCTTTTTTTTTTTGGTCTTCTTTTCTTATCGCCTGAATCATCATGTCTCTTTTGGCTTTTCCTTTGGCCTTTGACCACCATTCAGTTTTGGTCACCCCCAGTCCTTGTCTGTGGGTCTCTGTGTGTGCAGAATCCTTCGCCTCTTGAACTTTCCATTTTCTGCCTGTCTTCAGGTGGGGCTTGATTGCTCCTACCACCTTGTCTCCTGAGTCCTTCAGCATGCTTTGGAGTCTGATCTTCCTGCTTTGTATTCCTCCAGGATGGATTTCAGTGGTAGTTTCAGCTTTGCTTGGCGACAGTACAGCGCTGTGTCAGTCAGACAGGGTGGGACACCAAGCCATTTCCTTGTGAACTTGTTGATTTTGGATTCCATTGCTTCCACTATGCTGGTGCAGATGTCGTATATCATCAGAGGCCATAGGAACTTTGGTATCAGCATGAACTGCAGACACCAGACCATGTAATATGTATTACAAATACGTCCGGTAGTTTTCAGGTAGTCTTGCTGGTAAAACCTACTGACAGAGGTAACTGTATTATAAAGCGTTCGGTAGTTTTCAGGTAGTCTTGCTGGTAAACACACGGACAGAGGTAATTGTATTATAAATACGTTCGGTAGTTTTCAGGTAGTCTTGCTGGTGAACACACTGGCAGAGGTAACTGTATTATAGATGCGTTTGGTAGTCTTTAGGTAGTCTTGTTGGTAAACACACCTGGCAGAGGTAACTGTATTATAAATACATTTGGTAGTCTTTAGGTAGTCTTGCTGGTAAACACACTGACAGAGGTAACTGTATTATAAATATGTTTGGTAGTTTTTGTGTAGTCTTGCTGTCAAACACGCTGAGAGAAGTAACTATTATAAATACGTTCCGTAGTTTTCAGGTAGTAGCAAAAACACACTGACAGAGGTAACCGTATTATAAATATGTTCGGTAGTTTTTTTTTCTTCTTCTTCTTCCTAAAGTACTGGTTCACTCAAAAAAACGAGTAGGTCACCAGCAGGCTTGTTAAAAAGTAAAATAAATGAATTAAAATAAAAAATAAAGTGCGACTCAGCCTGTTTGCCCCTAGAGCGAAATTTGACAACAAGGAGTCGCACACGATATTCAAAAAGTTAAAAGTAGGTAACCGTATTATAAATACGTTCGGTAGTTTTCAGGTAGTCTTGCTGGCAGACGCAGATTCCTGTTTGGAGGAAACTGTATTACGAATACGTTCTGAAGTTTTTGTGTTGTCTCGCTGGCAAACACACTGACAGATACAGATTCCGTATTTGAGGTAACTATATCATAAATGTGTGTGATAGTTTTTGTGTAGTCTTGCTGGCAAACACACTGACAGATACAGATTCCTTATTTAACTAAAATCATAAATGCGTTCGGTAGTTTTTGTGTAGTCTTGCAAACACACTGACAGACGTAGATTCCTTTTTTGAGGTAACTGTATTATAGATACGTTCCGCAAACAAAGGACTTTAAAATCAGAAGCCATTCGTTGAAAATTTTACTCTGAGAAAAAGTTACCAGAATGTGGGGAAAAAAATGCCCCCTCTCTCTTTGGCCTCCCATCCCCCAGCTTTTTCTGACCCCCACCCCCCACCCCATTTAAAATGGAGATTCCCATCCACCCATATGCACAGCAAGCCTGGCCTAGTCCATGTCATGGCTTGTACCCACAGAATTATGTGACGGCAGTTCTGTCTGTCCCCAAAGGCTCATGAAAATTGCAGACAGAGAAGACTGGATGTGACGCATTACTCACCTGTTTCACTGTTAGTTTCAAAGTGAGTTGACTGCAGGCGGAAATCGAAACAAATTTAAAAGGAATTTAGGTAAATCTGTCGGTTGACTTGGACAAATAAATTACGAGACAAACCACGATGCATTTTGACCTCTTAGGTCTTCTTCAGGCAAGGAAAACAACATTCAGGACAATGACACTTATCTTCTCAAAATCGACCTAAGATGGGCGTTAAATGCTCCATTCAGCACTTACCTTGCGCCGACTTTGAGAGGAGAAGTGATTGCTCGTTTTTTCGTTTTCATTGTCCTGAATGTTGTTCATCTTGTAATTTGTTTGTCCATGTCAGGTGGCAGAGTTACTTAAATTCTTTTAAATCTGTTTTACAGTGTTCTATGTGAACATTTGCCTCTCTGATGTGCCATGTGTTGCCAGACCTTGTGTCCATTCTGACGGTACTATTGTTGTGTTCTGTTATTGTGTTGCAGTGGCAGGAGGTGTGTCCATTCTGACGGTTCTGTTGTTGTGTTGTTATTTGTGCTGCAGTGGCGGGAGGTGTGTCCATTCTGACGGTACTATTGTTGTGTTCTGTTATTGTGCTCTGCAGTGGCGGGAGGTGGACTAGCCACGGAACTGGGGGCAGACTACTTCGCCATGCTGCCGCCCTCCTCCCTCAGCCTGACGCACCGGCCTCGAGAGAGGTCGGGCGGCTCTCTGCAGTGCCGCAACTGCGGCCGCACTTTCACCCAGCCCTACAACATGGTGCGCCACCGCCGCAAGTGCGAGGGCAAGTTCCACCTGGAGTGTCCGCACTGCGGCCGCGGCTTTTACCGCCGTGACAAATTCAACATTCATGTCCTGAAGCACACCCACTCCTCCACTTTCTCCACTTAAAAGGCTGGGTCCGGGTAATTTTTTTTTTTTTTTTTTTTTTTTTTTAATCGTGTTGTCTCGTTGCAGCTTAGAAGGACTCGACTTGCTCTGTGTCAAGTTAGGACAGAAAGGATCAGCTGTTAAAAAAGCAGTGCTGACGCTCTCAGTGTGAGAAAGTGGCGCTGAAAACTGTGGGACACACGGAACAATCGTGTCGTGGTGCCGTACAGTTTCTGCAGTAACGCTTGTGTCACCGTGGTGTGTAGTGTCAGTGCTGGTATGTTAGTTCTGGAATGGCGTTGATATTGTGTTTCGTTTTCTTTTGCCTCGCTTCTTTTTTGTTGGAGCAGTAGTTATCCTTGGTTTTACTCACCACCGGTATTGATGTTGGCGTGGAGGACAAATACTTGTCGAAAGATCTGACTTTATCTCAAAATTTCTTTTTTTTTTTGGCCTCAAAAGTTTTCAAAACCCTGTCTGTCAGTTTCTCTCTCTCTCTCTCTCTCTCTCTCTCTCTCTCTCTCTCTCTCTCTCTCTCTCTCTCTCTCTCTCTCTCTGTTTGTATCAGTCCCCCGCCCTCTCTCTCTCTCTCTCTCTCTCTCTCTCTCTCTCTCTCTCTGAATTTCTCTTTTTCATTTTATTTTGATGATTTCCAGCATGTGTGTGCACGCCGGTCCTTCCATTAGCAAGTTCTTTGTGAAGCTGTATGGGTGGTTTTAACTGTTGTTCTTTGAGGAGGATGGGCAGGTAGCTATTAGACAGCAGTTTACATCAAAATCTCTTTCGTTGCATGTAATGACACCCTCAACTTGGAGAAAAACACATCCAACCGATCCTTTTAAGGATCGGTCAGTGAGATGAAGAAGACAGTGTTCACCATTACCTCTGTGTGAAGGACCAAATATCTTCTGGTCAGAGAAGATAAGTAATCTACAAGGCCACTGGTAGTCTTCTTGCCCTTCTTAAAGCTTAGAGAAATAAAACTTCAGCTGAGTAGGAATTGAAACAATGACTGTAATTACATGTAAAAGTCCAAAGAGGAAAGACGTCCAGATAAGGACTGTAATACTACAAAGGAGTGATATATAGAGAGATCATAGTAATACCAAGGAGTGCCCTCATATGTAAACAAAGCTCTAGTACTGCCAAAGAGTACTCTCACATGAAGGACTAGACTGTAATACTATGAGAGCTCTCGTGTGTAGAAGAAAAAGTAAAGAGTGCAATCATGTGTAGGAAAAATCGATAACACTACTAAGGAGTGCTCCTATGTGTAGAGAAAGACTGTAATAGAACCAAAGATTGCTGTTATCTATAGGAAAACTAATACTGCCAAAAGAGTGCTCTTATCTGTGGAGAAAGACTGTGATACCACCGAAGAGTGCTGTTACATGTACAGAAAGACTTTAATACTAACAAGGAGTGCTCCCATTTGTAGAAGGAGACTGCATTACTACCAAGGAGCGCTATCAAATGTAGAGGAAGACTGCATTACTACCAAGGAGCGCTATCAAATGTAGAGGAAGACTGCATTACTACCAAGGAGCGCTATTAAATGTAGAGGAAAGACTGCATTACTACCAAGGAGCGCTATCAAATGTAGAGGAAGACTGCATTACTACCAAGGAGCGCTATTAAATGTAGAGGAAGACTGCATTACTACCAAGGAGCGCTATTAAATGTAGAGGAAGACTGTAATGCTGTCAGGGAGTGCTCCCATGTGTAGACAAACTTTAATACTACTAAAGAGTGCTCCCATGTGTAGATAGACTCTAATACTACCAAGGAGTGCTCCCATGTGTAGATAGACTCTAATACTACCAAGGAGTGCTCCCATGTGTGTAGATAGACTCTAATACTACTAAAGAGTGCTCCCATGTGTAGATAGACTCCAAGGAGTACTCCCATGTGTAGATAGACTTTAATACTACCAAGGAGTGCTTCCATGTGACTGGGATATTTTGATATTAGCAAGGAGTGCTCCCATGTACAGAGGAAGACTATAATACCACCAAGGATTTCTCCCCTGTGATTAGGGAGACAAATGCCTTGAGCTACTGTTTGAATCTCTCTTTCTGAACCCCCAAACCCCGCATATGACTGTGTTTTGACCCAAGTTCCAAAGAAATTTGATAGCTATCCCAGTTCCATTCCACCCTTGGGAGTTCGTATTCTTCCCCATTTGAACAAAGCAGATATACACCTTGGAGTAGTTGTGATTTATCCAAGTTTCATCATAACCCACCATGGACGTTCTTCTTCACTCCAGAGATCCGGTTTGATTTAGCCTCATTCCATAAAGATTCCACTAGTTCCTAGGCATACAAGTCCATTTTTTTTGCTGAAATGTGTTCGAAGTTCCCATCCTTCAAAAAAAATGTTCACTGACGGTTCCAAATCTGAGGAGGGAGTTGCCTCTGCTGTGTTTTTTTTAGCGGCAGAACCCCTCAGAGAGGTTCTGAACACATTCCCACCGACAGCTCCATCTACACTGCTGAGTTGACAGCCTTGGTCCTGGGCTCTTGAAATGGTCTCTAAATCGAAATATAAAGATTTCCTCATTTTGTCAGACTCCCTTTATGCTTTGAAGGCTATTGCTGGCCAAAATCTCAAGCACCCCACAACTGCTGAAAATTTTCGAACTGTACACCTCTCTGAAATCAGATGGATACAACATACGTTTGCTTGGGTTCCCAGGCATGTGGGCATTTCAGGCAACGAGGTAGTTGATCAACTTGCCAAAACTGCCACAAAGAAAGAGTTGAGCAGATTGTCTATCCCTCACACTGATCTGAAAACCCCAAACCCAGGCTTATGTCAAAGACCTCTCGCAAGAGGAATGGAACTCGCAGACGGATTACAAATTGTACAAAACCCATCCAAACCTGAAGGAGTTTTTACCATGTTCCCGGAACTGCTGTAAAGACGAAACGGTCTTGTGCCGCCGTTTGCAAACAGGCCACTCGTCTTACACCCATCTTATCTTTTAAAAGGAAGAAGTCCGTGGTGCATTCCATGTCATGTGCCACTCACAGTAAAGCATATTCTTTTAAAGCGTTGGGGCTTGCATGATGTGAGACATAAACACTTTACAGCAGAATCCATGAAAATCTTGTTTAGAGAGATGTCCCACCTGAGGTGATCTTTGAATTTCTTCTGACAGAGATTAACATTTTTCACCTGATTGAAATTTTACGGAGGACAGATTTTTAACAGTTTCTGGTGCGTTTTTAGAAGATGTATTTCAAAGAGATGTGCGGATATATATTTTTGTTGATGACTTGTGAGAGTTGACTTCAACGTGGTGACAGCCCTGATACGGCCATTTGCAGTCGGCTGGCTGTAGACAACATTACTTACAGTAATACTACCAGGGAGTGCTGGGGATTGACTGAGGGTATTGACTATCAAGAAGTGCTCCCACGTGTAGAGGAACCTTACACTACCAGGGAGTGCTTTATGTGTAGAGGAACCTTATACTACTAGGGAGTGCTCCATGTGTAGAGGAACTTTATACTACCAGGGAGTGCTCCATGTGTAGAAGAACCTTATACAACAAGGGAGTGGTTTATGTGTAGAGGAGACTTATACTGCCAGACAGAGCTCCATGAGTAGAGGAACCTTATACTACCAGGGAGTGCTCCATGTGTAGATTACACTTATACTAAAGATCAGGGAGTGCTCGATGAGTAGAGAAAACTTATACTACCAGGGAGTGCTCCATGAGTAGAGGAAAACTTATACTACCAGGGAGTGCTCGATGAGTAGAGGAACCTTATACTACCAGGGAGTGCTCCATGTGTAGATTAGACTATACTACCAGGGAGTGCTCCATAAGTAGAGGAAACTTATACTACCAGGGAGTGCTCGATGAGTAGAGGAAACTTATACTACCAGGGAGTGCTCGATGAGTAGAGGAAACTTATACTACCAGGGAGTGCTCGATGAGTAGAGGAACCTTATACTACCAGGGAGTGCTCATGTGTAGATTAGACTTATACTATCAGGGAGTGCTCGATGAGTAGAGGAAACTTATACTACCAGGGAGTGCTCGATGAGTAGAGGAACTTATACTACCAGGGAGTGCTCGATGAGTAGAGGAAACTTATACTACCAGGGAGTGCTCCATGAATAGAGGAACCTTATACTACCAGGGAGTGCTCCATGTTTAGAGGAAACATACTACCAGCAGACCTGTTTACTCCTTACGGTTACCGTCACTTCTACGGAAAAAAAAGATTCGAAATTACAGGAATACAGGACCCCCCCCCCCCCCCCCCCCCCAAAATTATAGGGAAAAAAAAAATCAAAGAAAGAAAAAATAGTTAAATGCGGAGTTTCGTCTGCTACCGTTTCGGTCAAAAGCAGTAAGAAGACATTTCCCAGCGTGCCTTACGTCTTTATCTTGTCAAAGATGGCGATGAAACAGTCTTACATGCCAACGGCCGGCTCTTCTAAATCTTTCAAAGTAGCGAAAGTATTGCAATTATGAAGATTACGGGGGGGGGGGGGGGGGGGGGGGGGGGGGGTGTTTGTTTTCAAATTACAGGTTTTTGTCTAAGATATTACAGGTACACAAATTTGGGGTAAGCGAGTCTGTACCAGGGAGTGCTTCACGTGTAGAGGGAGACTTATACTACCAGGAGTGTTCCATGTGTAGAGGAGACTTAAAAACAGGGAGTGCTCCATGTGTGGAGGAGACTTGTACTGTCAAGGCTGCTCCATGTGTAGTGGACTCTAATACTACCAGGAAGTGCTCCATGTGTAGAGGACACTTAAACTGCCAGGGAGTCCTCCATGTGTGGAGGGCACTTAAACTGCCAGGGAGTCCTCCATGTGTGGAGGATTTAACGATATCAGGGAGTGTTTGCAAGTGTAGAGAAACACTGTAATATTAACAAAGGAGTGGTCCTATGTGTAGAGGAGGACTTAACGATATCAGTGAGTGCTTTAAGTGCAGAGACGTACTGTACTGTTAATAAAGGAGTGGTCCTATGTGTAGAGGACTTAACGATATCAGTGAGTGCTGTAAGTGCAGAGACGTACTGTACTGTTAATAAAGGAGTGGTCCTATGTGTAGAGGACTTAACGATATCAGTGAGTGCTGTAAGTGCAGAGACGTACTGTACTGTTAATAAAGGAGTGGTCCTATGTGTAGAGGACTTAACGATATCAGTGAGTGCTGTAAGTGCAGAGACGTACTGTACTGTTAATAAAGGAGTGGTCCTATGTGTAGAGGACTTAACGATATCAGTGAGTGCTGTAAGTGCAGAGACGTACTGTACTGTTAATAAAGGAGTGGTCCTATGTGTAGAGGACTTAACGATATCAGTGAGTGCTGTAAGTGCAGAGACGT
The DNA here is from genome assembly GCA_016801955.1 of Conus betulinus. Classification (NCBI taxonomy): domain Eukaryota; kingdom Metazoa; phylum Mollusca; class Gastropoda; order Neogastropoda; family Conidae; genus Conus; species Conus betulinus. The sequence continues at coordinate 238,694 of JADBJO010001113.1, forward strand.
ACTGTACTGTTAATAAAAGAGTGGTCCTATGTGTAGAGGACTTAACGATATCAGTGAGTGCTGTAAGTGCAGAGACGTACTGTACTGTTAATAAAGGAGTGGTCCTATGCGTAGAGGACTTAACAATATCAGTGAGTGCTTTAAGTGCAGAGACGTACTGTACTGTTAATAAAGGAGGTGTGGTCCCATGTGTAGAGGACTTAACAATATCAGTGAGTGCTTTAAGTGCAGAGACGTACTGTACTGTTAATAAAGGAGTGGTCCCATGTGTAGAGGACTTAACAATATCAGTGAGTGTTTAAGTGCAGAGACGTACTGTACTGTTAATAAAGGAGTGGTCCTAGGCAAAGAAGTCTGTACAGCTGAGAAAATGGCGTGCAGGAGAAAAAAATCGACGCTTGAAAATAAAACTTCATTCGCCAAAGCGAGTACATGAACATAATCAGAAATAAAATCATTGCTCTCATTTTCGTACAACGGCGTCTTGCAGTGTTTTCGACCCAGTCCTCCAGCTTGGAGTCATGTCCCCAACCTCAGAACCTGTGTCCTTCATCTTTACCCTCCCAGATGGACAGCAGTTATCTCCCATTCTGAAGCAAAGTTATCAATGTTGGAAAGGGGAAGGGAAGAGGTTGTGTCAACATTTTCACTGTTTGCTTTCAGTTTGTACGCTGTGCAGTATTAAGATACGAAAGACTTTTTAGATTGTGTATTCGGTATTTTGTTCTGCTCAGCATGTGGACATTTTCTGGTGGCACCTAAAAATAATGATCTGGCCAGGGAGAATTTTTGAAGCAGTAGCCAAAGGCAAATAAGGAAACATCCTGACTCCCAGAGCCGCGATTATGTTACCAGGGAGTGCTTACTTGTGCAGAGAAAGAGGGGAACACAAGTAGAGAGTGTTGTCGTATATAAGGAAAGACCATACAAAGGCGTAAGAGTGTTCCCGTATATAAGGAAAGATCATAACAAGACGGAAGAGTGTTCCTATATGGAGAAAAAGATGGCAGAACTAACAAGGTATGCTGTATATCCAGGCTGCAGGTTCCATTTGTAACATTTCATTCATGTTACAGCCTCCATGTTCATGTCTGGATACTCTTAAGGAGCGCGGTGTAGTCGGCTGAGCCATAGGAAAACTAATGAAAAGAATCCGTGTCATGGTCTTCAGAGGCTTTCTGTTAGGTTAGTAGATTGGTTCACATCCGCAGCATGTAGTTTTCTGTATGTTGTATTTGTCATAGTCGAGAAACACGTTCCTGGTTGGATTTCATGTGAAACTTTAGAACTGGAAGATTATAGCCAAACTGTGCAGTGTGTGTGTGCATGTGTGTGTGTGTGTGTGTGTGTGTGTGTGTGTGTGTGTGTGTGTGGGTGTGTGTCCTAACTGGATGTTGCCCCTGCTCGGTGGTTGTGTGTGTGGAAGTCCACAGGGCGAGAGGTTACCCATGTTTGCTGTTCTGCTTGCAGTGGCAGCATGCTCCCCCATTGTGGAGGTCTGCAGTGATGCCTCCTCCTCTCTCTCTGTTCAAGTCGACGCTGTGGCGTCCCCGCCCTTCCCTAGCATGTCGGCACGTCGAGGCTTTGCCCAGGCCTGGCACCTGAAGAGGCTCCAGTGTCGCAACTGTGGCAAGGTGTTCCGCTATTCCCGCAACATGGTGCGCCATAGACGTCGGTGTGAGGGCAACTTCCACCTGCAGTGCCCCGTCTGTGGGCGGGGCTTCAACCGCCGGGATTACTTCAATATGCACATCGCCAAGCAGCAGTGTTGACTAATCTCCGTTCCCTTGCTACAGACGTGACGGACATCTGACTGCCCACGATCTGAAGAGCCGGAGTGATGAGAGCACTGCTGTGTTTCAATGTGCATACCTTGGCATGCCTATGCCTATGTCATCAGTGGTCTTTGACATCGTTCGTGCCACTGATCGCACCGGACTGCAATCTCAGACAGTCACTACAGCTGTGATGACATTCATCTGATCTCAGTTCAGTCCTCAGCAGACGTGTGTGAAGGAACAGCCTCCTTGGCTGTGCATGTTGATGTTGTGAAGGTGCTTCTCCACCGTTGATGAGGGTGGCTTTGAATGAGGAGTTCCTATCATTACAGAATTCACCGAGATATCCAGACAGTGTACTGCTTTTTATTGTTAATCGGCAGTTGTGGGGTTTTTCACCAGAGACTGTTTATTCCACAGTCGTATTTCTGTGATGGTATTTTGTTGAATCGCTCTGTGAAAGACGTTCACCGTCAATTGTTGAAGTATCATTATTGGGTGTTGTCTTTTTTCTTCTTCTTCTTCTTTTCCTTATGTAATCAAAATCTATAACAGCAAGATCATTCATTTACTTTTAGGAATGGGTTTTTGCAAACAGACACAGGTCAGCTCTTTCCACTCTTTCAGTAACTTTCAGACAGCCAGACAGCGAAGTCGGCAGCAGTACATACAGGTACTTGCCTAACATACAGACTCTGACATAAATTTAAGGCCCTTTAACAGTGAAGTCATCAGCAGGTCTGCCCATAATGCCCAGGTCTGCCCATAATGCCCATGTCTGCTCATAATGCCCAGGGCACCAGCAGGTCTGCACATAATGCCCAGATCTGTACATTATGCACAGGGCACCAGCACGTCTGCCCATAATGCCCAAGTCTGCTCATTATGCCCAAGGCGTCAGCAGGTCTGCCCATAATGCCCAAGACACCAGCAGGTCTGCCCATAATGCCCATCAGGAGGTCTGGCCAAAATCAGCAGGTCTGCCCATAATGCCCAAGGCACCAGCAGGTCTGCCCATTATGCCCAAGTCTGCCCATAATGCCCAAGGCATCAGCAGGTCTGCCCATAATGCCAAAAAGCACCAGCAGGTCTGCTGCCCATAATGCCCATCAGCAGGTCTGCCCAGGGCATCAGCAGGTCTGCCCATAATACCCAAGGCATCAGCAGGTCTGTTCATAATGCCCATCAGCAGGTCTGCCCAAGGCATCAGCAGGTTTGCCCATAATACCCATCAACAGGTCTGCCCAAGGCACCAGCAGGTTTGCCCATAATGCCCATCAACAGGTCTGCCCAGGGCATCAGCAGGTCAGCCCATAATGCCCAAGGCACCAGCAGGTCTGCCCATAATGCCCATCAACAGGTCTGCCATAAGGGCATCAGCAGGTCAGCCCATAATGCCCAAGGCACCAGCAGGTCTGCCCATAATGCCCATCAACAGGTCTGCCCAGGGCATCAGCAGTCAGCCCATAATACCCAAGGCACCAGCATGCCCATAATGGCATCACCAGCAGGTCTGCCCATAATACCCAAGGCACCAGCAGGTCTGCCCATAATGCCAAGGCCCAGGGCATCAGCAAGTCTGCCCATAATGCGCAGGGTATCAGCTGGTCTACCCATAATGCCCAGGGCATCACCAGGTCTGCCCATAATGCCCATGGCATCAGAAGAGTCTTGGCCTTAACTCACTGTTGGATTTGAACCATATGCTATTAGAACGGAAGCCTGACTCGCCATTCAGTATGATTCCCGTCATCTTGTAATCAGGATGTTATTCTCGCTTGCCATTTCCGAGTTGTGTCCGCATTTGTTCTTGGTGTTTGGTTCGCAGAGTGTTACGGGGCATAGAATAATGTGAAGTGACTGGACGCAGGGAGAGACTGAGGGCCAGCAGAGAAGCAACAGGTTTTGGTTTCTTGGTGTGGATGAGGTTTTCTGATTCAGTCGAGGTATTGTGAAGGACATAAGATGATTCATCATGACATGGAGCACACAGTTCATCGTTAATCAGAGGGAGAGAGAGAGAGGGGGCGGGGGGGTTGGGAGGGGGAGGGAGGGGGGTCGGAAAGGAGAGTGGATATGTAGAGAAGTGGTTCGTGGAGGGCTGGAGGATCAAACGGTGCTCTGGAGGGAGTGCCATTGAGCCAATGACTGTGTGTGTTAAGAGAAAGTGGGATGATGGGTCATGGAGCCTATGACACTGTGTGTTAAGAGAAAGTGGGATGATGTGTCATGGAGCCTATGACACTGTGTGTTAAGAGAAAGTGGGATGATGTGCGCCATGGAGCCTATGACACAGTGGATGCGCCATGGAGCCTATGACACTGTGTGTTAAGAGATAGTGGGATGATGTGTCATGGAGCCTATGACACTGTGTGTTAAGAGAAAGTGGGATGATGGGTCATGGAGCCTATGACACTGTGTGTTAAGAGAAGTGGGATGATGTGTCATGGAGCCTATGACACTGTGTGTTAAGAGAAAGTGGAATAATGTGCCATGGAGCCTATGACACTGTGTGTTAAGAGATAGTGTGGGATGATGGGTCATGGAGCCTATGACACTGTGTGTTAAGAGAAAGTGGGATGATGTGTCATGGAGCCTATGACACTGTGTGTTAAGAGAAAGTGGGATGATGTGCATGCGGGATGGTTCGATTCTCCCCTCCCCACTCCCCTTCGAAAGCCTGTTTCCCTGTCACACATGCAGACTCAGAACCCCTACTTCTCACTTCACCCTTCCCACAACCAGTGCACGCACGCACGTACAAGATGCAAGAGGGTTAGGGAATCACAGAGAGAGAAGATTTTTTTTTTTTATAAAAAAGAGTTGTTGGAAGTGGAGTGTTTCTCAAGGACTTCAGGTACATTCCAGACAATGTTGGCCATAGGAGAACGAGAAATGGAGATGAGGTGCGTCGTACAGGTATTCAGGGCCAGCGCCAGATACGGTTGAGAAGCAGAGAGAGAGAGAGAGAGGGTAGGTTTGTAACAAATTCTGGTCAGAAGAGGCTGCTATGTCTGTGCAGGCCCTGAGCTGTGTTCTGTTTTGCCTCCTTCACATAGGTCTCACCTGTAGAAAGAAACTCGTGGAGAGCGTGGCAGCAGCGAGTCCTCAGAAGAGAAGCCCCCTTCAAGCAAGTGTTTCGGCCCTTAACTCCTGACACTCTAGGGGGGTTGGGCCACACCCAGTTCATGACTCCGGATGTCTCTCTGCTGCCCTTTTTTTCCCATCTCGGGACGAGCCATGGCTGGGATTCGAACTCATGCCCTTCTGGACATGCTCATTTTCCACTTAATGACTCGCGCACTAACCACTGAGCCACTGGGACACCTGATATTTGTAGTAAATTTAAGCCTTATGAAGTTCACTTTTGTTCCTCCTTGACCAGATCCAGCTTGAACACCTCTCTGCTGCTTCTGCCATTGCTTTCAGGGCGCTGTTTTTTTTCCCTCCCTGCAACTGAGAGCTGTTTCATGAGGCTGTATGCAGATGTTCCTACAAACCCCCTAGCTCCAATTTTCTGCTGTGAGGACTTTGACCTGATAGCCTTCTCTCCTCAGGCTGTTTGCCAGATCAGCATACTTTTCAGTCTTGTAGATTTGAGCTGCCTCCATTCTGTTCTCATATGGCACCGTGAGCTCGATCATGATCAGCTGCTTGGTTGACTGAGAGTGGACTACTATGTCTGGTCTCATGCCACTCTTGCTGATGATCTCTGGGTGACTGTTCCATTCTGGGAGGTCTGCATGCACTCCCTGTCATCTGCCCCGTCCAGCAGATTCTGTCTGCATGTTCCGAGTGGCACTGTTGTTGTTGGCCACGATTCGCTGCCTCCTGCCGTGAAGAATGTTGCCGGTGCTTTTGGAGTCCTGATTTTCCCTTTTGTGGTGTTGGTACTAGCCCAGACTACTTGTACAATCTCTTTGAGCACTTGGTTGTGCCTCCATGTGTACCTTCCTTGAGCCAGGGCTACTTTACATGAGCTAAGGACATGCTCCACTGTTTGTTTTCCATGGCAGAGGGGGCATGAAGGATCGTCTGTTTTTCCCCACTTCACCAGGTTTGCATTTGAGGGCAGAAGGTCATATGCAGATCTGAGAATGAAGCTGATCCTGAGAGGGGCCATGTGCCAAATGTCATTCCAAGTGAGACTTCTTTGGAGTGCATTCTCCCACGTTGTCCATTGCCCTTGCTGGCTCTGCTGGACTGCTTTTTGGAGTCTTTTTTTTGGTCTTCTTCTTTTCTCATCTCCTGAATCATGTCTCTTTTGGCTTTTCCTTTGGCCTTTGACCACCATTCAGTTTTGGTCATTCCCAGTCCTTGTCTGTTGGTCTGTGTGTCCTGTTATTTCTCTGATCTTGAGACTTTCTTTTGCAGAATCCATCGCCTCTTGAACTTTCCATTTTCTGCCTGTCTTCAGGTGGGGCTTGATTGCTTCTACCACCTTGTCTCCTGAGTCCTCCAGCATGCTTTGAAGTCTGATCTTCCCTGCTTTGTATTCCTCCAGGATGGATTTCAGTGGTAGTTTCAGCTTTGCTTGGCGACAGTACAGCGCTATGTCAGTCAGACAGGGTGGGACACCAAGCCATTTCCTTGTGAACTGTTGTTGATTTTGGATTCCATTGCCTCCACTATGCTGGTGCAGATGTCGTATATCATCAGAGGCCATAGGAGCTTTGGTATCAGCATGAACTGCAGACACCAGACCTTGTATTTGCCAGGGAGCCCACAATGGTCAATGGTCTCCAAGCCTTCTTCCGACATCTGTTTGGTTTCTTTTGCTCTTTGTGTGTCTTTCAGCGTATCATCATACCATCTTCCAAGGCTCTTGACTGGCTCTTCTGAAACTGTTGGAATGGCCTGGTTGGCAACACTGAAGACACAGATTCGGCCACTTTTCCTTTCCTCAGTGAGAGACTCCGTGATTTCTTTGGCTTGAACTTCATTCTGGATGAGGCAACTATGTCATCCAGCCTCTCCAGCACATGACGTGTCTCGTCTTCTCTGGATGAAATCACTGTAGTGTCATCCATGAAGGCCTTGAGAGGGGGCATCTTGTATCCATCACCAAGGTCTGTTTGTCTTGCGTTGCTTGTTGCTGCTTTCAAGATGACTTCCATTGCCAACACGAACAGTATTGGGGAAATTGCACAGCCCATTGCAATGCCCACTTCCAAGTTGATCCAATCTGTTGTGTACTCCTTGGTAGAGAAGCGCATTGAGAAGCCATTGAAGTACTTCTTGAGCATGTCGCGGATGTTCTTTGGCACATGGTACATCTCAAGAGCCAACTGTATCATCTCATGGGGTACAGATCCATATGCGTTTGCCAGATCAAGCCACACTACGTCCAGGTCTCTCTTTTCTGTTTTTGCTCTTTGGATTGCGTCCCAGATCATTGTGGCGTGTTCTACACAGCCAGCCACGCCTGGGATGCCACCTTTCTGGACTGACACATCCAAGTACTTGTTTTCCATGAGGTACTTGGTCAGCCTTGCTGCCATGACAGAGAAGAAGATTTTCCCTTCGACGTTCAGTAGTGATATTGGCCTGAACTGGCTGATGTCACTTGAGTTTTGCTCTTTGGGGATGTACACACCATCTGCCGTCATCCACTGGCCGCTGATCTTCTGGTTTCTCCAAGCTGATCGCAGCAGCCTGTGGAGCCACTCCAGCACCTTGGGACATTTCTTGTACAGCTGGTAAGGTATTCCGTTTGGCCCTGGTGATGATTTGGCTCTGGCTTTGTCGACCACCTTCTTGATTTCCGCCAACGTTGGAGGCTTGTCATTGAACTGTTCCTCAGGGGTTGTTGGCCACACCAGACCTTGAATGTCGAATGGTGCTTTACTCTGTGAGTCAGAGTATGTTTTCCTCAGATGTTGCTCAAGAACTTCTTTGTCCACACTTAGGGTCCCAGATTTTGGCTGCTCAGAGTTCTGGCAAACTGGAAGGGGTCTCTGAAGAAGAGCTCTTTGTGTCTTCTTTTTGCTCTTCCTCTTCCTCGCAGATTCCGCTTTGCTGAGGGCGCTGTGTTTTGCTTTCAGGTCTCCCAGAGTTTTTCCAAGCCTTGTTTTTCAGCTGGCAGTGCTGTCTTCATTTGCTTCTTGAGGTTTTTGGACCCTGATCTTGTCCATCTCTTCTTGGCGTCTAGATTTCTTTGGAGGGTGTTTTTTCTCTTTAGGTAGTTTTGCTCCATAGGCGTCTCTACATGTGGCATACACAGTGTCCCCGATATGTGGCTAGTAGTTTGTGTTCCAGGGTGCTTTTCCCTATCAGGGCATCGAGTCTTTGGACGATTTCTGCATCCAGTTTCTCCCAATCTTTAGTCTCGTTTGCTCGTGGCAGGTTGAGTTTCAGGCGCCTGGCATCGAGGGCCTGTGCAAATTCCTCATCCGAACCAACAGCGTGGATGTCCTTGGCACTGTGGTTTGGTTTTCACCCTCTGAGTGCCTGGTGTGTCAGTGTTTTTCTCGTTATATTTACTGAATGTTACAGATCAAAAAAGGGGTGAGGTGGGGGGGGTGTGGTGGGGGTGAATTACATGCAGAGAGAACAATTCAGGGTGAACAACGTGGGCGGATAACTGTTCAGGGTGAATAATGTGCGTGGATGATAATTTAGATGAATCATGCGCGGAGATAACATTCCAGAGTGAACAGTGTGCGGGGATAACAAATCAGGATAAATCATGTGTAGGGATAACAATTCAGGATAAATCACGTATGGGGATAACAAGTCAAGATAAATCACATGTGGGGATAACAATTCGGGATAAATCATATGCCTTGATAACAATTTGGGATGAACAATGTGAGGGGATAAATCGCTTGTGGGGGTAACAGTTCAGGGTGAACAATGTGCGTGGATAACAGATCAGGGTAAATCGCTTATGGCAATAACAATTCGGGATAACTGACATGTGTGGATAATAATATACATAAATATAAATGAGTAAGGTGTGGAAATAAGTGTTTGGGGCGAGCTGCGTACGAAGATGAAGAATGAGAGTGAATTATAGGCATTCGTGATAGTTCAGGGGGAAATCACAGGCAGAGATAGCAGTCGCGTGCCGAGATAATGTTTCAGGCTGAATCACGTGCAGAGATAATGATCGAGGGGCGGGTCACTTGCAGAGATAAAAAGAATTATGAATGAATCACTGGCAGATGTAGCAGGTGAGGGTTAACCACGCAGTTGCTGGTAAGTCGCACTTGGAGCTTAGAGTTGAAGCTAAATCGCATGCGAAGGTAACAGTGGAGGGTAAATCTCATTCCAATGTAAGAATTGAGGCTGTGTTGCTTGCGGAGATAACAGTTCAGGGTAAATCACTTAACAGTGATGACAATGGCTTGTAAATCAGAGCTAGCAGTTGAAGCCAAATCGCATGTAGTGATAACTGATGGTAAACCACGTGCAGAGCTAACAATTGAAGCTAAATCGCACGCAGTGATAACTGAGGGTAAATCACACATAGAGCTGACAGTTGAAGCATGCAGTGATAACTGAGGGTATATCATATATAGAACTAACGATTGAAGCACGCAGTGATAACTGAGGGCAAATCATACAGAAGTAACGGGTTGAAGCCAAATCGCAGGCAGTGATAACTGAGGGTATCATCACATATAGAGCTAACAGTTTGAAACTGAATCACACGCAGTGATAACTGAGGTAAATCACACATATAGCTTACAGTTGAAGCTAAATCGCACACAGTGATAACTGAGGGTAAATCACACATATAGCTTACTGTTGAAGCTGAATCACACGCAGTGATAACTGAGGGTAAATCACACAAAAGAGCTAACGGTTGAAGCTAAATCGCGCACAGTGGTAACTTAGGGTAGATCATATATAGCACTAACAGTTGAGGTTGAATCACACGCAGTGATAACTGAGGGTAAACCACATGTAAAGCTAACAGTTGAAGCTAAATCACACGCAGTGATAACTGAGGGGTAAACCACATGTAAAGCTAACAGTTGAAGCTAAATCACACGCAGTGATAACTGAGGGTAAACCAGCTGCAGAGTGTGAGAGTGACATGAAGAGATGACGGTCGAGGGCGAATTGCATTCAGAGGTAATAGTTGAGGGCGAATCACTTTCAGAAATAACAGTGTAGCCTCCTTCACTTGCATTGTGATTGCATTGGCAGGTAAATCATGCTAAGATAGTAGATGAGCGTGAATGACTCAATTGACGAAAACCACGTGCAAAGACAACACAGTTGGGTGGGGGGGGGGGGGGGGGGGGGGGGGGGGGGGGGATATACAAGTAGAGACGACAGACGAGGGTGAATCACGTGTTGGTACAACAGGGAGGGGGGAAGGCAAAGGTTGCAGTTGAAGATGATTTAGGAACACAGCTCCGATGCCGAGAGAAAACGTTACTTGCGGATGTCCATCAATACGAAAAAATCTTAAAGTAAGGTCGCTTCACTTGACAGTGAAAAGCACTGAGAGTGCATGGTTTCATGGCTGTTTTCACACTCTATGGCCCGTGGTTTATGCCTGCTGTGGAATGACATTGGTTGGCCCCCTGTGTCTCGCTCTGCACACCCTGTCACTGCCCGTGTCTCAATGTATGAGTGAGAGTTTGTGAGTGCGGCACACGCACATGCTCATCCCGTTTTTTTTTTTTTTTTTTTTTTTTTTTTTTTTTTTTGCAGTTTTGACTTGTAAACAAATTCTTTCTGTGTTTTTTTTTTTTTCCTTAATGCTTGATTATAAGTGGCAGAAACCCCAGCTTGACCGATTTCCCTCCTCCACCACCACCCCCACCCGCTCCCCCTGTAATAAAATGGCTTAGGTTTAGACTCGTGTTGTGTGGAAATGTCTTTCCCTGGTCATCGAGTTTCACTCACAGTGCTCTGTCATGCTGTGCTTTGCATGTGTCCATGCTGCAAAGGCCTAGCTGTTGCCCGTGGTTCATTTTGGTCGTGCTGGAATCAGTCGCTTGGTTCAGAATAAAAGGCTCTGCATCTGTATTGTTGTGTGTGTGTATGTTGAGAGATAGAGATGGGTGAGGGAGACAGACAGACAGAGAGAGAGGGAGAGTTGTGCCAGAACACAATCCTGAAATTATCGTGAATAGTGTAACCCGAAACTAATAATTGCAAGAAGCTTTATCTAGAAGGTAGTCGGACACCCGCCTCTCTCTCTCTCTCTCTCTCTCTCTCTCTCTCTCTCTTCACAAGTTCTGTCTTTCTCCCCCCCCCATCTACCCCCCCCCCCCCCCCCCCCCCCCCCCCCCCAACCTGCTGATTGTTAACAATTGGAGTGGTGGGAGAAAAACGAAAAAGTGTTGTTGATTCAGGTTTTTATATTCCTTTGGAGCTAGAGTTCCTTGTAGCTTAGAAGAGAGTACTTTCCCACCGGCATTTCTGGTAAGACCGAAGAACAGCACCAGCAAACTTACTGTTGACAGAACACACATGCCTCAAGCGTGAGCTTTGTGACTTGCTGAAAGGGTTTGTCCTGTGATGTCTTCACACTGGCCAGGGACTAGGAGTCTCCTTTTAACAATGGTGTTTGTGTTTCTGTTCTGGTCAGCTGCTCTTCAACACACACTCCGGCCCATGGCGCCGTCTGGGAGTGCGGAGCAGGAGGTGGGAGTGATCCCCCTCCGTGGCAGACCTTCAGAGCGCAGAGCCGGGGCGGGAGGGAAAGTGTACCCGTGCCGGAACTGCGGCAAGCTGTTCAAGTACGGCCACAGCATGATCCGCCACCGGCGGCAGTGTGAGGGCAGCTTCCACCTCAGCTGTGACCACTGCGGGCAGAGGTTCCACCGCCGGGACCGCCTCAACACGCACCTGCAGGTCAGGCACCAGATCATTGCGCCCCCCGTCTACCGCTACGGCACAGAGCACTGGCCGCTGCTGCACCCCCTGTCTGAGGGCCAGGAGCAGGACCAGCCATAAGACCCAGGGTGCTCTGTGGAGAGCAGTCAGATGTTGAGGATGTTGCTCATCGTCCACAATGTCCTCCGTGTATACATTCAGTGTGGTCTTTGGTGAAGATAGATTGCTGAGGATATTGCTCATCATCCACAGCATCCTCAATGTACACACCCAGTCCTTGGTGAAGATGGATTTCTGAAGATGTTGTTCATGGTCCACAACGTCCTCAATGTACACACCCAGTGGTGCTTAGGCACACACTTACAAACATGTGAACTCACATGTGCATATACTTGTTCGCGCATGTACGTACTGTTCTGACAAAGTGACTAGATCATTGCAGAGTTCCAGAGAAAGAAGACTGCTCTGTTGGGGTTACCCTGGTGCAGTGGGGTACGTAGACTGGATAAGGGATCCGCTGATTGATTAGTTTTGTTCTGCTCCTGTACAGATTTAGTATTTCATACCAGGATCATTTCTATATACGGTTTTTGTTATAATCCCAGAAAAGTTTCTTGTTGCAAGTTTTGTGTGTGTGTGTGTGTGTGTGTGTGTGTGTGTGTGTGTGTGTGTGTGTGTGTGTGTGTGTATTCGAAGAGAAAGATATCAGCGTATTCGTGACTGTGCAAGCATATGTCAGTGTGATACATCTCAAAAATGCAGTTGTTACATTTTCGTAGTCACTTGTCTGTATTGAATGCCTGCATTTGTCTCGTAACTGTGTCTGCTGGATCTTCCTCTCAGCTCTCACCAAGACAATCTCTCTCTCTCTCTCTCTCTCTCTCTCTCTCTCTCTCTCTCTCTCTCTCTCTCTCTCTCTCTCTCTCTCTTTCTGTTTTCCCCTGTCTGTCTGTCTGTCTGTCTGTCTCTCTCTCTCTGTCTCTCTCTCTCTCTCTCTCTCCCTCTCTCTCTCTCTCTCTCTCACTCGCTGTGGAGAAACCAAGTGATGAAGCGAAGCATGCTTTCATATTAGTACAAAGTTTTTTGTACATACTGAACTTGATAGGTTCTCCCCCAAGATTGATCTACATTTATGTGTTCATGTGAAACCCGTTAAAATATTCTGTTGTAAAGTCGGTACGTCATTCAGCTTCTCACAATATTGTGTACCACGCAATCTGACTCCGTCCAATCAACAGTTTTTATTATAATCCACTCACATATGGCACCAGCCAAGTTTTTTCTTTTTTTTTTTTTTTTCCCAAGTTTTAGAGGAACATTCCAATGAAACAAGAGAAGTTATTGCTGTGAACATACTCTTAGAAATAGGGCTTGCTGTTTCAATATCAGACAATGAGCTGTTGGAAATTAGCGGCGATGTCGGCTTGTCTCCTTCTCCATCTCTCCCCCATCCTCCCCTAGTATCCTTTCCATCATTATTTGTCAGCTTGGAAACAGAGCATTATCATTTATCAACTCGTGATCATGAATTAAATGTAGACAGCAATTTCCAGAGTAGTCTTTTTTTCTTGAATAGAGAAGGCAGGACTGAAGTGGTCCCACATGTAGACAGCCCTATAGCATGCGCTGTGTTTGTTTGTTTCTGTGCAGTATGGTGTGGTCAGAAGCCTCCTTCAGCCAGCTGCTTCACTGCCAGAGGAGGGGCGGGTCAGCCTAAAGGTGAAGGTGCAGCAGGTGTGCCAGCACAGTATGTGCCCAGGGCCAGGGGTAGAGGCTCACCTCTGTTGTCCAGAGGCACCCACCCATCCAAGGCGGGTATGCCACGCTCCCACAGGGGGGCATCCCGTGGGTTCCAGCACGTGTGCAGGAATTGTGGGAAGAGCTTTGCCTACAGCCACAGCATGATGCGTCATCGTCGCAAGTGTGAGGGGTCGTACAGTTACCACTGTCTGCTGTGCGGCAAGCTGTTCCATCGCCGGGACCTGTACGTGGACCACATGTCCACCCAACCACAACATCATTGAACTGCCACGTCACAGGCCGCCCGCGCCCCATGGAGATGACCCTGTGTCACTGGGGTCAGGGCTGAGTGCCATGGGAATGTCGCTTCTGACGTCACAGAGTTCACTGATGGCAGGGGACAGCAGGGAGACAGAGGGGAGCGTGGAGCACATGGCGGGACTCTCACAACTCATTGAGCAGCCTACCCCTGCAGGTCCCTCCAGTGCACCCAGTGAGCAAGAAGAAGATTGACGGCTGTGTGTTCATTGGTCAGTATATGTCTCTCTGGGTCTCTCCAGTACACCCAGTGAGCAAGAAGATTGACGGCTGTGTGTTCCTTGGTCAGTATGCCTCTCTAGGTCTCTCCAGTATACCCAGTGAACAAGAAGAAGATTGACGACTGTGTGTTCATTGGTCAGTATGCCTCTCTGGGTCTCTCCAGTATACCCAGTGAGCAAGAAGAAGATTGATGGCTGTGTGTTCCTTGGTCAGTATGCCTCTCTGGGTCTCTCCAGTACACCCAGTGAACAAGAAGAAGATTGACGGCTGTGTGTTCATTGGTCAGTATGTCTCTCTGGGTCTCTCCAGTACACCTAGTGAGCAAGAAGAAGATTGTTGGCTGTGTGTTCATTGGTCAGTATACCTCTCTGGGTCTCTCCAGTATACCCAGTGAACAAGAAGAAGATTGACGACTGTGTGTTCATTGGTCAGTATGTCTCTCTGGGTCTCTCCAGTACACCCAATGAGCAAGAAGAAGATGGACGGCTGTGTGTTTATGTGTCAGCGTGCATTTTGGGTCCTTCCAATACACCCAACGAGCGAGAAGAAGAAGTTGGATAGCTGTTTTCATCACAATGATTCTATCATCACTCTTCAGAAATCTTTTCGTATACCTCTAGCTCTCTTCAGCGATGGTTTTCTTTCCGGAGTTATGGTATTTAAAACAACGCTTTTGTTATCTGAAGCAATGTATCGCCTAAAAACCCCCAAAATAGACACATTCATCACAAAAATATTATTTTAGAAATAATGCGCAGAATGTTACGAAAAATTACGAAAAACTAATGCAAAATGCCAAAATTTCAAAAACTGTTGAAAACTAATATAGCACATTATTTTTAGCCTCACTCTTTCAGATTTATTAGTAGCAACTCTACGTTCTAGGTCTGCTGCGAAACGACTGAGTGGTTCGTTTGGTGCGTTGAATCATCAGCAGATGATTATGGCTTGTATTGTTCAGTTTAAAAGTGAGGTGACTGCAGGCGAAAATTTAAAACAAACTTGAAAGAAAAAAATTACTATGCTGCCGAACGAAAAACAACAACAAATTACAAGATAAATGCGTTTTGACCTCTTTGGTATTCTTCAGGCAAGACAAACTACATTGAAAATAATGAAAACGAAGAATGAACTATCAGTAATCTCCTCAAACTGGGCGCAACATGGATGTGTGTGAGGTGGCAGAATTCAATAAAGTCTGACACATTTGGCAGTTATGTCTTGATGCATGTTTCTGTAGGGATGCCAGGGCTCTTGTACAAATTGACAACTGCAGTGACCATAGTGTCCAAAGAATGGTAAACTGCAGTGACCGTAGTGTCCATAGAATTGACAACTGCAGTGTCGCATTGTCCATAAAACTGACAGCTGCAATGACCATAGTGTCTATATAGAACTGACAACTGCAGTGTCGCGTTGTCCATAGAACTGACAACTGTGGTGACCATAGTGTCCATAGAACTGACAACTACAGTGACCATAGTGGCCACATAATTGAAAACAGCAGTGTCGCGTTGTCCATAGAACTGACAACTGCAGTGACCATAGTGTCCATAGAATTGACAACTGCAGTGTCGCGTTGTCCATAGAACTGACAACTGTGGTGACCATGGTGTCTATAGAACTGACAACTGCAGTGACTATAGCGTCTATAGAACTGAAAACTGCAGTGTCGCGTTGTCCATTGAACTGACAACTGCAATGACCGTAGTGACCATAGAACTGACAACTGCCGTGACCATAGTGTGCATAGAACTGACAACTGCCGTGACCATAGTGTGCATAGAACTGACAGCTGCCGTGACGGTAGTGTGCATAGAACTGACAACTGCGGTGATGGTAGTGTCCATAAACTGACAACTGTAGTGACCATGGCGTCCGTAGAACTGACAACTGCAATAATCATGGTGTCCAGAGAATTGTAAACTGCAGTGACCATAGTGTCCATAGAACTGACAACTGCAGTGACAATAGTGTCCATAGAACTGACAACTGCAGTGACCGTAGTGACCATAGAACTAAAAATGCAGTGACCGTAGTGTCCATAGAACTGAAAACTGCATTGTCCATAGAACTGGCAACTGAATTGACAACATTGTCCAGAGTACAGTCATGGGAAAGATTTCAAAAAGTCGAAGGAAGCCTGACCCATTCTTACGCCATCGGAAATATTTTTCACAGGTTTCCTTCCCCCCACCCCCTGCTCCCCAGGACATGCCCAAGTACGATCAGTGACACCAGTCCACGCCTTCATATGGTCCACCCAGGACGTCTGTGAGACGGTCCAACCTCTGCTGTGTCCTGGACTGGGAATTTAGGCATAATCCAGGCTTGCTTAGTGCTGATGTTTGGATTTACTGACTGACTTTGTCAGTGGTTGTGAGTAATTAGGGGGCATACTGACTAACTTGGTCAGTGGATGAAGTAATTTGGGCGTACTGACCAGCTGAGAGGTTGAAGTAATTTGGGCGAACTGACCAACTTAGATAGTGGATGAAGTAATTTGGACGTACAAACCTAATTTAGTGGATGAAGATATAGGCCTACTGACCAGCTTAGTCACAGGGTGAAGTAGTTGGGGCGTACTGACCAGCTTAGACAATGGATGAAGTAATTGGGGCATACTGACCAACTTGGAGGATGAAGTAATCGGGGCATACCACCACCAAATCGGAGATGAAGTCATTCGGGCATTCTGACCAACTTAGTGGATGAAGTAATTGGGACGCACTGACCAACTGAGTCACAGTATGAAGTGATTTGGGCGTACAGGATGAAGTGATTGGGGGCATACTGACCAGCTTAGAGGATAAAGTAATTTGGGCATACTGACCAACTTAGTGGATGAAGTAATTTGGGCGTGCTGACCAACTTAGTGGATGAAGTAATTTGGGCGCACTGACCAACTTAGTTGATGCAATGATTTGGGCGTGCTGACCAACTTAGTGGGTGAAGTAATTTGGGCGTACTGTCCAACTTAGTGGATGAAGTAATTTGGGCATACTGACCAACTTAGTGGATGAAGTAATTTGGGTACTGACCAACTTAGTGGATGAAATGATTTGGGCGTGCTGACCAGTTTAGCTTGGTTGAAGTAATGTTTCCAGCATGTTATGCAAAGAAGCGAAGAATATATAAGGTAATGTTGCTTTTATATATATAATTTGGATTTGGCTCATAGCCCAGCCGACCGCACAGGGCCATATCAGGGATGTCACCACGTTAAAATCAACTCACAAGCATAAAAAAAACAAACAAACAAACAAACAAAAAAAAAAAAAAAAAAAAAAACACACTTTCACACATCGCCTTAACATACATGTTCTAAAAAACGCACCAGAATACACACACACACACATACACACACACACACACACACACACGCACATGCACACACACACACACACACACACACACACACACACACACACACACACACACACACTATATATATATATATATATATATATATATATATATATATATGCATATATGCATATTTTTAGTTCTCTATACATTTGTTTTCCACGTGCTTGTTGGATGTTGACAAGATAACTGTTATTGTCTGTGGTCGGCTTGGCTGTAAACATGAACTGAACTAAACTACTGTCGTTGTCAAGCTCTTTCATACACGGGCTGAAGGAGGGACATGACCAGCAAATCCTGCTATTTCTGTCGACACAACTGTGTTGGTAGAACTACAACTGCATCGTACTGTAGAGACGAAATAAACGTTTGTTTGATGCCTGCGAAAACAGAACATCGAGGTCCATATATGAACAGACACAAGTGTTTAGAGGTTTTTTTTTTTTAATTGTAATTTGTAAGGGTTAAAGGCGATAGAGGTAGTGAACTGTCAGAGGTTCACTGTGTTATAGGGCACGGCATAATGGAAGGCGGAACTTTTCGTCTACTTCTGCTGCCTTTAGCTATCCCTGAACTGAATCAGGTAGCCATTTACTGCTGGGGGGATGGAGGCAGAGCGGGTTTGCAAGCCAAAGAAGTCGACCCCAGTTGGTTCAAAATCACGACCGTCTGCCGACAAATACACTTTCCATGTGATCAGAGTCTTTCTAGCCCAAACACATAGAGATATATGGACATTTCTCTCTCTCTCTCTCTCTCTCTCTCTCTCTCTCTCTCTCTCTCTCTCTCTCTCTCTCTCTCTCTTTCTCTCTCTCTCTCTTCTTCTTCTTCTTCTCTCTGAGTGTACGTGTGCACCTATGCTTGTGTCTTCAAACGTGTTTTATAGTAATGTAACCATGAAGCCCCCCCCCCCCCCCCCCCCCCCCCCCTTTCTTTTTTTTAATTTCAAAAGACGGTTTCATTCGGATGCATATGGTGGATTATGTTGTAATTGATGGTCTTGTTCTTCCTAAGTCATTTCCAGAACGTTCACGCACGAAGTCACAACAACACACACACACACACACACACACACACACACACACACACACACACACACACACACACACACACACACACACATACAAGCGTGCGCGCACTCTCACACACACACATACGAACGTGTGTGCGTCCGTTCGCTTGCTCGTACCCAACACATATACACATGTGTGCATGTGCACGTCCACACTGACACACGCATGCACACACACGCATACACATAAGCGCACACAATTCATACACACACGCACATGCGCACACGCCCACATACAAAGACACACACACACATACACAGATATGTACACATATAGCTATTATGCAGATACGTGTGTTCACACAAACCCACAAATTACACACACACACACACACACACACACACACACACACACACACACACACACACACGCACAAACGTGCACACATGCCTGCGTGTGCGCGCACATACACACACACGCGCGCGCGCGCGCGCACGCCCACGCACACGCATGGGCCCAAGCCCACACACCATACACACACGTGTACATCCACTGCACATGCACACACACACACACACACACACACACACACACACACACACACACACACACACACAATGGTAGGTAGGTATTCAAGGTCTGACCAGCGCGTTGGGCTAATGCGTAGGTCAGACATCCGCTGAGTCGTACCCACGAGACCCTCTTCTTCAATAGTCTCATCTTTGTTGTTAATTCAGTCATCCATCAGCTTCAAATCATGCATAGCGTGGTCTCAAAACTTAGCGGATATGGTGTAGCGTATATGGACTAGACCGCACGCAGTGACGCCTACTTGATGAAACTGAAACTGGTGGATTATAGGTAGAATGATAGTGTGTAAAAGGTACGCTTCACGTTTTGAGATTATTTTTTTGATTGAGTTCAGAAATAAAATTCTGAGGCCTTCAATTACAGATCACATTTAAAACAAACATGGACATAGATAACATTTAAAACAAAAAGGACACAGATAACATTTGAAACAAAAGTGGGCATAGATAACATGGAAGAAGCGGACTTAGATAAGATTTAAAACAAAAGCAGACACAGGTAACACTTAACACTTAAAACAAAAGCGGAAACAGGTAACATTTAAAACAAAAGCGGACACAGATAACATTTAAAAGAATAGTAAACACAGATTAATAATTAAAACCAAAGCGGACACACATATCATTTAAAGAAAAGTGGACACACAAAACATTTAAAACAAAAGCGGACACAGATAACATTTAAAACAAAAGCGGACACAAATAATTTAAAACAAAAGCGGACACATATCATTTAAAACAAAAGCGAACACAGACAACATCTAAAACAAAAGCGGGCACAGATATCATTTAAAACAAAAGTTGACACACATAACATTTAAAACAAAAGTGGACACACACAGCATTTTAAAACAAAAGTAGACACAGATAACATTTAAAACAAAAGTAGACACACAAAACATTTAAAACAAAAGTAGACGCAGATAACATTTAAAACAAAAGTGGACGCAGATAACATTTAAAACAAAAGTGGACACAGATAACATTTTAAAACAAAGGTGGACACAGATAACATTTAAAACAAAAGTGGACACACAAAACATTTAAAACAAAAGTGGACACAGATAACATTTAAAACAAAAGTGGACACAGATGACATTTAAAGCAAGAGTGGACAGAGTTAACATATAAAACAAAAGTGGACACAGATAACATATAAAACAAAAGTGGACAACGACAAACATATAAAACAGAGTGGACAGAGATAACATATAAAACAAAACTGGACACAGACAACATATAAAACAAAAGTGGACACAGACAACATTTAAAACAAAAGTGGACACAGACAACATATAAAACAAAAGTGGACACAGATAACATATAAAACAAAAGTGGACACAGATAACATATAAAACGAGAGTGGGCACAGGTAACATTTAAAACAAAAGTGGACACACAAAACATTTAAAACAAACGTGGACAGAGATAGCATATAAGACAAAAGTGGACAGAGATAACATATAACAAAAATAGACAGAGACAACATTTAAAACGAAAGTGGACGCAGTGTTTGTGAAAAGACATGAATCCCCCTAAAGAAGAAGACAAGTGACAATTTCCTTTCATTTCTTTTTACCAATGTGCTTTTGATAATGTGTTCATTAACCAGTGATTTGATGCAGCCTATCTCAGCCTTCCTTTCGTTAGATTTTAGCGGACTTTTAACTACATAGCCAGATAACATGCTTCTGATCTTAAAGGAAAGGCGGCACTGTCTCGGCATTTTGATTCTTGTTTGTTCATTGTCGAATTATATGATCGTTTTTTTTGTTTGTTTGTTTTTTGGGTTTTTTTTTGTTTTTTTTTTGTTTTGTTTTGGTCTGTTTTTGTTTTGTTTTGTTTTCTCGTTTACACACAGATAACATTTTGTAGATAGAATTGTGTTTAATGCACAATCTTCCTTCTTTTCAATGAAAATATTAGATTGTAAGACGTCTGCTCAGCTGTATCAGCTCACAAACAGTTTGCTAGGCAGGAAAAGTCACGCTGTGCTCCCCACTGTTTTCACTCCTTCCGAACTCCCCCTCTTCTGACTTTTTCAATGCCAAAATCAAAACAATCAGAGACAATCTGAACAGTTCAAATTTCACTGGATCCCCTCTAGATAGTGATCGTTCTTTTTCAGGCCAACCTTTGACTGTTTTCAGTTCTGTGACTGAGGATGATGTTAGAAAAGTGATTGTTAGTTCGCCTAGAAAATCATGTGACCTTGACCCATTGCCTGCATCCATTCTGTTCCGCTGTATTGATGTTTTGCTCCCCTTCATAACCCATGTCATAAATGCTTCCCTCTTGTCTGGCGTTTTCCCCCAAGAATACAAATCTGCTGTAGTTCGTCCCCTTCTCAAAAAGCCTTCCCTGGATCCCAATTCATTCAAAAATTACAGACCTGTCTCGAATCTCCCCTTCCTTGCAGAGAAAATTGCTCCTTGCTCGAGAAAATTGTGCTTGCTCAGCTCTCAGTTCATCTTACTCAAAATGAGTTGAATGACCCGCACCAGTCTGCTTACAGGGCTGGGCCATAGCACAGAGACCGCTCTCCTAAAGTTGTAAACGATCTCCTTCTTGCCCTTGATGATGACAAAATCTCCCTTCTCTCTCTTTTTAGATCTTTCCGCGGCATTTGACACCATTGATCATGACATTCTCCTTTCCAGACTCCAAACTTCTTTTGGCATTCAGGGCACTGTTCTTGAGTGGGTTAGGTCATATCTCAGTGATCGTTCCCAGAGAATTGTTGTCAATGGTCTTTCTTCATCTCCTACACCTCTAACCTGTTGGGTACCGCAAGGTTCCGTCCTTGGGCCGGTTCTGTTTGCTCTGTATGTCAGACCTGTATCAGACATTATTGATCAGCACTCATCGCTGCATATGAGTTTTGCTGATGACACTCAGATGTACAAGTCAAGCACTGTATCTGAAGTCAAGGATGTTGTCAGTGATGTTAAAGGCTGTTCACAAGATTTAAAGAATTGGATGACTTTGAATAAGTTGCAGCTGAATGACGACAAAACTGAAGTTCTTCTCCTTGCTCCTCCCAAACTCCAAGGTCATCCCTCCCTTCCTGCTTTCATCAGTATCGGAAGTTCCGATATTCAACTCTCATCCCAGGCTCGTAACCTCGGTGTGACTTTTGATTCCACCCTTTCTTTCAAGCACCACGTGTCTAATGTTTGCAAGGCAGCATATCTGGAAATACGTAAGATCAGTTCAGTCAGACACTTCCTTTCCATTGAAGCCACAAAAACTCTGGTTTGTTCCCAAGTTCTCTCAAGGCTGGACTACTGCAACAGTCTCTTGGCTGGCTCACCAAAGTACCTAATCAATAAACTGCAGAAGGTTCAGAATAGCGCTGACAGGCTTGTTTGCAAGGCGTCTAAACGTAAACATGTCACTCCTCTGTTGCAGTCCCTCCACTGGCTTCCAATTCAGAGGCGAATTGACTACAAGCTGGCTTCTATCTGTTTCTCTTCTGTTTCTGGCACTGGACCAAAATATCTTTCCGACATCCTCCACATCTACATCCCATCCTGTCAGCTTCGTTCCTCTGCCGACAGTCGCCTCTTGCGCATTCCTTCTGTCAGAACAAACTCTTTTGGTCAACGTTCTCTTTCCTTCCAAGGACCAACTGTCTGGAATACACTTCCCATCAGTGTCAGACACCTACCTTCACCCTCTTCTTTCAAATCTGCCGTCAAAACTAACTTCTTTCTTCAGTCGTAAACCCCCCCCCCACCCCCCCCCCCCCCCCCCCCCCCCTCCTTATCCACCTTCCGAGTGTCTGAGTGGGTTTTTGCGTGCACGCCTGGTGGTTGTGTTGCTTGTGCGTGCAGGCCGTGTTGATGTGAGTGCGTGCGTGCATGCGGTGTGTTTGAGAGCGTGGGTGTTTGCTCGTGCGTGAGCGCGCGCGCGCGCGCGTGTGTGTGTCTGTATGTATGTGTGTGTGTGTGCGTGCGAGCGTGCGTGCGTGCGTGCGTGTGTGTGTGTGTGTGTGTGTGTGTGTGTGTGTGTGTGTGTGTGTGTGTGTGCGTTGTTGGTAACGTAAAGCGCTTAGAGCCCTATTTTTAGAGAATAGGCGCTATATAAATCAACATTATTATTATTATTTTACACGTAGACACTTGTATCCTTTTAAAGCCTGCCTTTGCGGTAAGCCTCTTGCAAGAGGAATTGATGTAGATATAGTTTTAGCTTGAGGTGCTGGTAAATCTAGACTTTCTTTGTCATCGGCATCACTAGCATGACATTTTGGAATGGTGTAGTATCTTACTTTTTTTTTATATTTCATATGAACCCTTTTTTCCCCCCCTAAACACTGGTCTGCCTGCAGTGTTTTTGATTTGATTTATATGATGCTGTTTATTTTGTTCCCCTTCATCCTAAGAAGTCTTGTTTTCGAAGTAAACTTCCCGAAAAAATGTCTGTGTGGTCGGTGTTTTTAAATTTTTTTGTGCTGGTGTTTTTTTTTTTGTGTGCTGGTTGTTGTTATCTGGTGTTTGCGTGCGTTTGTTGCTTTTCAACCAATGTATATGCAAATTTTCATTGTTGGCCTCAGATAACGAAGTATGCTCACATAATCAGTGCAAGCTCTCTTCTGCTCTATTATTTTTGTGTAGTTGTGGACCAGAACACGTTTAGATTTTCCTACACCATTTAGTCAGGGAGAGCTAGGGTTCTCTTACATTAAATGCGAAAACAACAGAAAACATTGGTTTTTCCCTCCCCCCTCCCTCCCCCACCTTGTCCCGTCCATTAGGCAGATATGTAGGTTACGCTAAAGAGAGTGAAGGGGCTGGGGGGGGGGGGGGGGGGGGGGGTCTAGGACTGAAGACTGCGTGATAGTTGAAGTGTTTCAAATGTGAGGCTCACGTTTTTCTCGGCATCTGCTCTCACAGCTGGGTACAGATTTGGAATTCCAAAGCGTTTGTTTTGTTTTGTTTGATTTTGTTGGTACCGGATTTTACAGCTGGTATTTT
>JADBJO010001113.1:270000-357500 GCA_016801955.1 Conus betulinus
TGTGTGATAGTGACACTGAACACCATCAGACACTGTGTGATAGTGACACTGAACACTGTGTGATAGTAACACTAAACACTGTGTGAAAGTAACACTAAACACTGTGTGTGATAGTGACACTTAACACCATCAGACATTGTGTGATAGTGACACTGAACACTGTGTGATAGTGACACTCAACACCATCAGACATTGTGTGAAGTGACACTGAACACTGTGTGATAGTGACACTCAACACCATCAGACATTGTGTGAAAGTGACACTGAACACCATCAGACACTGTGTGATAGTGACACTGAACACTGTGATAGTGACACTGAACACTCTGCGATAGTGACACTTAACACCAACAGACACTGTGTGATAGTGACACTGAACACTGTGTGATAGTGACACTGAACACTGTGTGATGGTGACACTAAACACCATCAGACACTGTGTGATAGTGACACTGAACACTGTGTGATGGTGACACTAAACACCATCAGACACTGTGATAGTGACACTGAACACTGTATCATAGTGACACTGAACACCACCAGACACTGTGTGATAGTGACACTGAACACTGTGTGATAGTGACACTAAACACCATTAGATACTGTGTGATAGTGACACTGAGCACATCAGACACTGTGTGACAATAACACCTGAACACTGAGTGATGGTGACACTAAACACCATCAGACACTGTGTGATAGTGACACTGAACACCATCAGACACTGTGTGATAGTAACACTGAACACTGTGTCATAGTGACACTGAACACCCATCAGACACTGTGTGATAGTGACACTGAACACCATCATACATTGTGTGATAGTAACACTGAACACTGCGTGATAGTGACACTAAACACCATTAGACACTGTGTGATAATGACACTGAACACTGTCTTATAGTGACACTGAACACTATCAGACACTGTGTGATAGTGACACTGAACACCACAGACATTGTGTATCAGTGACACTGAACGTGTCATAGTGTGGTAGAGCGTTCACAGGAATTCGGAACTTACCTGAAACTGGTTCATGTGAACACCAGAAAACGGGTCGACTGTGAATATAGGCAGCGCTCATGAAGATGTGTGAGTGCTCAGAAAGAGGGACACTGAACCTGTGCGAGAAACACTGATGGGACACCAGAGGAAGGGAATACAGTGGACACCGGAGAAGAATATCATTACCACTTTATAAAATCGGAAGAGAAGATTGATGGTGACGCTACATTTGAATCAGACACCGTTTGAGGTCTGTGTTGGATTTAGTTACGTAAGACAGAAAAGTCGAGGCATTGCCATGTATTAATGAGATCATTCCGAACGGAACCATCTGTGTTGTTCCTACAGTGAGTGAGTGGTGCCAGTGATGGCAGTCTGCAGCTAGATGTTTCCTGTTGATACCTGTTGGGAGCTCTGTTTCTGAAAACTGTCGGCTGGTTCATAATGGCAATACCTGGCCAAGCGTATTGTCCGTGAAACGTGTGTGGTGGGGCAGGGAGGAGGTTATTTGGTTTTGCTGTTTTGTGATTGCTGGTATCAGTCAGATGAACGGTGCGGAATAAATATTTTCAGTCAACTGATGACCGACGGCAGTGATTAATACATATGATAGTAACTATTTTGAATCAAACTGATGGCCTCGGTAGACGGAGTATAATGATGGAAACAATAAATACAAATGATAATAGAAATTTTGAATCAAAGTGATGGCTACTGTAGATGAGTTAATTCATAATGATGGCAATGACTAATGCATATGATGATAAATATTTTAGATCAGCTGATGGCTCCTGTAGACGTGTTGGTTATATTGATGGCAATAATTAATACATGTGATACTGTTAATGATGTAATAATAGTAACTGGGGTATTTCGAGCCATCCACCTTGAACTAAGTCTACAAAGTTAATAAAGAATAATAATAATTATGATACTGATAATGATGGGGATATTTTGAGCTTATATTTTGTATGAGCTCAGAACATTTACAGACGACGAAACAGACAACGAAACATATTCTACTCAACAAAACCTGTGCAAATCAAAACGGTCGTGCACAAATGCATGTGCCCACGCGGACACCCACCTATCCACATAGGCACTCAAGTGCTCGCACTCAGACACACACATGCACAATTGCGCGGGCAAGTGCACACACACACACACACACACACACACACACACACACACACACACACACACACACACACACACACCACACACTCCCCCGCGCACACACCATGGCAGAAACACACGAACAAACCCACGAACGTTGGTTGTTGTCAGAAAAGCCCACGAGTCAAACATAGAACAGCACTCCACGTTGTTGTCAGAAAAGCCCACGAGTCAAACATAGAACAGCACTCCACGTTGTTGTCAGAAAAGCCCACGAGTCAAACATAGAGCACTCCACGTTGTTGTCAGAAAAGCCCACGAGTCAAACATAGAACAGCACTCCACGTTGCTGCACAGAGCAGTACTCCAGGAGTCAGAAGGCACGCAGGTCGATGCTGAAGATGCAACGCAGAAATGATAATGAACGCTTGGCCCAGATGCCTCCACTAATTTCCTGACAGGAGGTGGAACACACATGCCAGTTAATGGTGCCAGTTAAAAATACTTGTCTTTGAAAGATAGACTTGCATTTGAGGCAGGCATGCCTACCGTCCTTGACCATCCGGGATTAGTCCCGGAAAGTTGATTTTAGAAGCCACTGTCCCGGAAATCCCGGATGCAACACGCGTTCCGGGAAAAAAAAATATCGGGCGTCCCGGAAAAAAAAAAAATCGGGAGTTAAAAAAAAGCCCGTTCTTCTCGTGCTGCACAGAACTGAGCCAAAAATACCATCTGCTAGAGTGAGTAGACGTAATACGCGCATGCGTGCGAGTGAGTAGACGTAAACATGCGTGCGAGAAAACAAAACAAAACAAAAAAAAAAAAAAACATATCGCTTTCACTTTCAAGTCAGAACATGGCGTCGAAGAGGAGACATGATGTCGACACAGAGTTGGATTCTGACTCTTCGATGGGTCAGAAAGGAGTGAAAAGAAGAAAAAAGAGAAAACGCCGTGAAGCGAGGTTGTGTCTTCAAAAAAGAATTCTCGGAAAAGTGGCCTTGTCTACAACAAGGGAGGAAAGGAGTTTTGTTTGCCTTCTGCAAGACGTGTGTGTGTGTGTGTGTGTGATTTCTCAGTGAAATCTGGCAGCAGAGATGACTGTCGGCGCCACATCATCAACTCAGACAAACATGCTCGGTATGCATCGCCCGTCAGACTCGACAGACAACACAAAAACGCCAAAAATCAGTGACTTTTTCACTAAACCAAGCACCAGTGAATCTTCAAGTTCAACAAGCAGTAACTTGGATGTCACGTGCGGAGAAGTGATGACAGTGGGGCTGGTAGTGAACATGAACTTGCCAGTGACGTCACTAGACATTTTACCAAAAGCTGTGAAAAAGATGTTTCCAGATTCTGAAATAGATTTCCAGATTCTGTACATAGCGTATATAAGGTAAGCAATCAATGTTTCTATCTTGACACTGTTCTGTCCCTGATTTTACGGATTTGTCCCTGATTTCTGTCAATATTGTCCATGAAAGCAAATTTTGGGGTAGGCATGCCAGTTGAGGGGAGGGGTGCGCGAATCCTTTTCTGATGAGCGCTGAGTGAATGTTATTGCTGTTACAAAGGGAAGTCGGCAGGACCAGCCAGCGACAGGTGTTTCAGACTGTGAAGGGCTTGCTGCTTGCTGCTGGTTACCTGCTGGTGAGAGTCGCACAATAACATAAGCAAAAAAAACGAAATTTTCCAATATGGGATCGATCTTTCTGTCTATATGGAAAGCGTATGGAAAAAAAAAAAAGACACACACACACACACACACGCACGCACGCACGCACGCACGCACCACCACCACCACATCACACCACATTACACCACACCACCACACCATCACCACCACTCCACACACACACACACACACACACACACACACATACACACACACACACACACACACACACACACCTACCATCACCACCAGTAATGAACACTCATTGAAGGGAAAATAAGAATTCTAAATCAAACAGTAGACTATATTTTGTCTCAAAATTAGAAGGTGGAAATGTAAGAGACGTGGCCTTTTGAGGCCAGCAACTGGGGATCCAAATCCTCAACGATTAACATTGTGTGAAGAAAACACTGGACGCTGTTTGACAGTTTTGAAGCACACATGATGCTGCAGGACGTGGCAGGTACAAATGGTGACACGTTGGTCCAGATACCCTGCAGGACATGGCAGGTAGAAATAGTGGCACGTTGGCCCAAATACCTTGCAGAACATGGCAGGTAGAAATAGTGACACGTTGGCCCAAATACCTTGCAGAACATGGCAGGTAGAAATGGTGACACGTTGGCTCAAATACCCTGCAGGACACATGGCAGGTAGAAATGGTGACACGTTGGCCCAAATACCCTGCAGGACATGTTAGGTAGAAATGATGACACGTTGGCCTAAATACCCTGCAGGACATGGCAGGTAGAAATGTGACACGTTGGCCTAAATACCCTGTAGAACATGTTAGGTAGAAATGATGACAACGTTGGCCTAAATACCCTGCAGGACATGTTAGGTAGAAATGATGACACGTTGGCCTAAATACCCTGCAGGACATGGTTAGGTAGAAATGGTGACACGTTGGCCTAGATACCCTGCAGGATATGTTGGTAGAAATGTGACACGTTGGCCTAGATGCCCTGCAGGATATGGCTGGTAGAGATGGTGAGATACTAGATGCCCTCACGTTCCATACAGGATGTGACGCAAACATCAAAATCCGAGTCCCAGTTAAAATATTAAGTAAAGACACTTCCAAAATCTGCCCATTCCAGCTGAAACACACAACTTTGTTAAAAGGCGAATTACGTTCAAGGAGAAAGGGGCATGCAAGAGGATCCTTCTATAATGACTGCTTTGTCAGTTTAATCGTTCCTCAAGAGTGGACGTCTGTAGGCCCAGCAGTCGACGGGTGTTCGGTTATTGAGGAGCTTATCAGGCGTGGTACTGGATCCGGATTATCTGCTGATAAGAAACAGCTATCACATAAGCAAACAGGAAACTCCCTGAAATCGGGTGGATCCTCTTACTTATATGTTCAGTGTCAGTAAAGAGAAAACAAACATGAGCTGTCACTGAAGGCGAATGGGGGGGTGGGGTGCGAGTAAGGGGATAAATAAACAGTTAGACTGGAATGATTTGTCCCAAAATCAAAAGGTGTAAATGTCGAAGACCTGGGGGGGGGGGGGGGGGGGGGGGGGGGCAGGGGGCAGTGGTAGCGAGCCAAACTTACAAGCATTCTTTTTCCTTTCTCCTATCATCCTTTCTGTCTTCATTCTTTATCGCTTTCCCCTTTAAAAAAAAAAAAAAAAAAAAAAAGCTCTCTCTCTCTCTCTCTCTCTCTCTCTCACACACACACACACACACACACACACACACACACACAAACACACACACACACAATGCACAACACACACGCAAATGCACACGCGGCACACACACACACACGCACACGCGCACACACACACACACACACACACACACACACACACACACACACACTCGCGCACACACCGTGGCAGAAAACACACGAACAAACCCACGAACACCGTGAGCATGGAGGGGCAGGTTACTGATATGCTTCAAGGTCTTCATACAAACGTACCGATGCTTTGGGCAATATAACATTTTGAAATACACCACAAAATGTTGCTGACAGTTGCTGGACCTTGGTGAGACCCTATGTAAAGAGGTACTAACTGTTGTCTAGGCAACGTTAAAGTAGCATACGGACTTAATTCATGGTAAGAACAGAGAAATTCAGTTTGGAGAGAGAGAGAGAGAGAGAGAGAGAGAGAGAGATCACGTCTAGGCAAAAAGAATGGACCATTGGGGGGGGGGGGGGGGGGGGGGGGGGGGGGGGGGGGGGGGGGCGTTTTTTGTTGTTTTTTTTTTTTTTGTTTTTTTTTTTTTTTGGTTTGCTTTTGTTTAATAGCTATCAGATTAAAAAGGTCACTCAGTTAAAGGCTACTCACTGTGTGCGTAGCTTTCGTCGGCAATCCGGCCTACTTCTTCAGCGCAACTGCTAGGTTGAGAACTGGATTCAGTGCGCACCGCCGTGAGCGAACTCACGACAATGCGACTGAATGAGAGGAGTACATCGATGGCAGGTTGTGCCGGCCCGGTCGCGGTTAAGGGTGGGGTTCCTGGCGGCGATGTGGACTGCCTCCTTAACTCCCTTCTGGAACCATCTTGCTTCTCTGTCGAGCACTTGCACGTTGTCCTTTTCAAATTGATGTTGGGTGTGGATCAGATGTTCACCCACTGGAGAGGACTCACGTTTGTGTTCCTTGAGTCTCTTGTGCAGATTGAGCTCAGTTTCACCAGAGTAAAGCGGCTGACACACGAGCCTCCCCGCCTGTCTGCTTCGGAAGTACCGGTCGAACCCAATCCAAAACGTAGCGTCTGTCATAGTAAACGTACATCTCAAACGGACTTCGGCATCAAGTTAAACCCGACCGTTCGAGAGATACACCGTGATCTATTCGAAACGGACAGTTACTATCCTCCAACCAGTCAACGCTTAGCATTGAGCCAACACCCATGATACAAGGAAAAATGGCGTCGTCCAGCAAGGCGGTCAGACTGTCCGATTCGGAGACCAAAAATTTGATTGAATCGTACCAAGGCTATGATGTACTTTGGAATGTCATCTCAAAAAAATTATAAGAATCTAAATATTCGAGAAAAAGCTTCGTATTCAGTTGTACAGTCCTTTGAAGCGGCATGTGGGATCAAACTCGAAGGTTTTAAAAACTATCGTGAAGCACTCCGTCCGTTCGACACCGACTGGTCGGACCGCACAGGTTCAAACGTTTCGTCTCAACTGTACGGGCGAGAAGGCTCGCGTGTCAGCAGCTTAAGTATGGTCACAGTCCTGGCAGTCTATCTTGTATATCACCCCTGATTTGTCCAATTTAACTGTTTTGTCCTTGGGGTGGACTAACTGGCTTCTGATGGTGTTTGTGGGGCTTGGCGTGGACACTGACTCCCAACTTCCGGATCTTCCTGCTGAGAGCTTCAGTGACGCCGCTGACGTTGCGGCATGGAGACGTGCCCTCTCGAAGGGTTTGACGTTCAGTGGAGAGGTGGGGTGTGATTTTTTTCTTGCCCCCCGGGATATCCCAGGCCCACTTCTGGTATCCCGATATACTTAACACTTTCTTGATGTGCTGCACCTTTTCTTCCCTAGCGGTATCGGTGGAGCAGATGGTCGCTCAATGGGTGAGGGTGCGAATAGCTCCCAGCTTGTGTTCCAGTGGCTGGTGACTGTCAAATTGCAAAGACTGGTCTGTGTGGGTCGGCTTTCTGTAGACAGAGAAGGCGAGGCCCGTCTCTGTCCGGGTAATGCATGTGTCCAACATCGCGATACTACCGTTCTCTTCTACCTCGTAGGTGAACTTGATGGCAGGGTGTTGTTTTTGAGATGGGACGTGAAGTCTTCGACCGCCGATCTTTTTAGTACAGTCACGGTGTCGTCCATGTAGCGGCCCCAGTAGCGAGGAGGGGGTGTGGAACGATGCCAAAGCTTTCTCCTCGAAGTCTTCCATAAAAGAGGTTAGCTACAATAGGACTCACAGGGGACCCCATGGCTGCACCTTCGGTCTGTTGGTAGAACTGTCCTTCAAAGGTGAAGTAGGTGGTGTTGAGGCAGCAGGTTAGCAGATCACAGATGTGTTCCAGATGTTTGCTTTTGTTTGTTTGCTCAGTTTGTTTGTTTGTTTGTTTTTGTTGTTTTTGTTTTGTTTTTGTTTTACTGTTTTAGGAAAGAAACTTTTCTTTTGGACATGTTGGGGCCTCAGGCTCCCATGTAGAAGAACACGTGCTGCACTGATGGCCCTCCAGCCTTGCTTTCTTCAACAGTGTCGGAATACTGATGTCACTGTAGTTGTTTCTCAAATCAATTCGTTTAAAACGAAGTGGTGGTCAAACCTGTAGGACCGTTGGAGATCAGAGGATGTTGACTGGATCAAATAGGAGCCGAAGTAGTTTTCACTTTTTAGTTTTGATTTTCAGTGAACCAAAGCGGTCATATCGCCATTGGTTTAGTCAGATTACCCTTTCTGCTGTGTTGTCCAGGGGAAGGTTGTCAACTCTTGTCATGTTTGGTCTGTCTCTGAAGGTAACGGTACACGAGTTCCTGTTTCATAGACCATGCAATGTATATCTTAATGCGCTTCAGTGTTGTGGAAGTGCGCACTGCAGGGAAAGATGTCAGGACATGTGAAGACACATACTGAAGTACTTTGTCCAAGTCACTGAGCGTACTTCTGACAGTCTCAGACTTGGCCGGATGCAAGATAATGCGGTTGACCACTGACTGGACGTGTCTGTACATGGGCAGCTGTATACATGGGCAGCTGTTACGTAGGCAGTTGTATACATGGGCAGCTGTGTACATGGGCAGTTGTGTACATGCGCAGCTTTGTCAGGTGCACGTAGCGGCCTTGTCGTTGGAGTGTTGTGGTCAGAGAAGTTACGGTCAGGCTGGAGGCTGCTGCAGTCGCTGTCGGCATTTGAGGGTCATGTTTGTTTTCTACAGCTGTGTCTGACAGAAGTTTTTGATGTGTAGGGAAAGGCTGAAACTCTTCAGGAGAAACCTTGCTCGAGTATTCTGAATGGTATAAAAGCACAGACAGTGCACGTAGAAAAATAGCAAGCAGGGAGGGGGGGGGGGGGGGGGGGGGGGGGGGGGGGGGGGGAGGCACAGAGAGAGAGAGAGAGAGAGAGAGAGAACAACCTGGCACATAAGCTAGAAGATAATACATAGACCTCTGCATGTTTACAATGGACATATGTTTGCGCGCTCGTGTGTGTGTGTGTGTGTGTGTGTGTGTGTGTGTGTGTGTGCGCGCACGCGCGCGCGCGCGTGCGTGTGTATGTGTTCAGAAACACTATCAGAGCACAACAGGCATAAAAGTATGTTAGGAGACATTAGCTTACGCATGCCAACTTTGAGATGGACAGTCCATGCAGCGGGTAGTTGCTCCACTGGTTGTCAAGGAGATGTCTGGAGAACAGCTATTGGCTTAACCTTGGTCCGAGGTGTTTTGTCGGGGACACAGTGCACTTTATCGCTTCTGCACGATGTGTGTTTCACAGCATGTTCCTTTCCTGGCAGTATCATTTTGTGAGATTTATGTTCGCAATATCTGGGAGAGAGAAAATATGTATGTTAGTCATTCTTCCTTGTGTCTCAGTCTTTTCAGTAAACAGGAAATGAAATCATCGCCAAAAGGAGGCCCAACTTCGCCAGTAGACAAACTTCCCCAAAGGCAAATTTCTCCAGAAGACAAATTTTCTTGGTAAACAAACTTCCCCAATAGGCAAACTGCCCCGGAAGACCGATTTCTCCAGCCGACAAACTTTCCTGGAAGACAAACTTCTCCATTAGATAAACTTTCCCTGAAGACAAGCTTTTCCAGTAGACAAACTGCACCAGTAGACAAATTTTCCCAGTAGACAAACTTCCCCAATAGAGAAACTGCCCCAGTAGACAAACTTCTCCAGTAGCAAACTTCCCCCACTAGACAAATTTCCCAAGTAGACAAACTTCCCCAGAAGACAAAACTTCCCAAAGACAAACTTCCTACAAACTTCCCCAGCAGACTAATCTCCCCAGTTATCAAACTAGCCCCAGCAGACAAACTTCGCCAGTAGACAAATTTCCCAGTAGATAAAACTTCCCGCAGACAAACTTCCCCAGTAGACAAGCTTCCCCAGGAGACAAAGCTTACCACAGACAAACCTCCCCAGGAGACAAACTTCCCCCACTAGACAAACTTCCTTAGAAGACAAACTTCACACTTCCCCAGTAGACAAACTTTCCCAGTAGACAAACTTTCCCAGCAGTCAAACTTCCCCCTGTACACAAACTTCCCCGTAGACAAATTACCCCAGTAAACATACTTCCCAGTAAACAAACTTTCCCTGTAGACAATTTTCCTCAGAAGACAAACTTACCTAGAAGGCAAACTTTACCAGAAGACAAAGTTCTTCAAAAGACAAACTCTTCCAGCAGACAACTAGACAAACTTTCTCAGTGGAAAACTTTCCCAGTAGACAATCTTGCCAGAAGACAAACTTCCCCAGTGGGCAAACTTTTCCAGTAGACATTCCGGGAAGATTGTCCGGGAAGATTGTCTGGGAAAGTTTGTCTACTGGGTGGGTTTGTCTATTGGGGAAGTTTGTCTGCTGGAAGAGTTTGTCTTTTGAAGAACTTTGTCTTCCAGTAGACAAACTTCCCTAGAAAACAAACTTCCCCAATAAACAAACTTTCCCAGTAGACAAGCTTTTCCAGTAGACAAACTACCCCAGTAGACAAATTTCCCAGTAGACAAAACTTCCCCAATAGAGAAACTGCCCCAGTAGACAAACTTCCCAGTAGCAAACTTCCCCAGTAGACAAACTTCCCCGAGTAAACAAATTTCCCCACTAGACAAATGTCCAAGTAGACAAACTTTCCCAGTAGACAAACTTCCCCAGCAGTCAAACTTCCCCCTGTACTTTCCCAGTAGACAAGTTTGTTTACTGGGAATGTTTGCCACTGGGGAAGTTTGTCTTCGGGAAGATTGTCTACTGGGAAAGTTTTCCACTGAGAAAGTTTGTCTACTGGGTGAGTTTGTTTATTGGGGGAAATTTGTCTGCAAGGAAGAGTTTGTCTTTTGAAGAACTTTGTCTTTGGTAAAGGTTTGCCTTCTAGGTAAGTTTGCCTTCTGAGGAAATTTGTCTACTGGGAAAGTTTGTTTACTGGGAAGTATGTTTACTGCGTTAATTTGTCTTCGGGGGAAGTTTGTGTACAGGGGGAAGTTTGACTGCTGTGGAAGTTTGTCTACTGGGAAAGTTTGTCTACTCGGGAAGTTTGTCTTCTAAGGAAGTTTGTCTAGTGGGGGGGAAGTTTGTCTCCTGGGGAGGTTTGTCTGTAGGAAGGTTTGTCTCCTGGGGAAGTTTGTCTACTGGGGGGAAGTGTGAAGTTTGTCTACTGGGGAAGTTTGTCTACGGGCGAAGTTTGTCTGTTGGGGCTAGTTTGATAACAGGGGGAGGTTAGTCTGCTGGGGAAGTTTGTAGGAAGTTTGTCTTTGGGAAAGTTTGTCTTCTGGGGAAGTTTCTTTACTTGGGAAATTTGTCTAGTGGGGAAAGTTTGTTTACTCGGGGACGTTTGTCTACTGGGGCAGTTTGCTACTGGGGAAGTTTGTCTACTGGGGCAGTTTCTCTATTGGGGAAGTTTGTCTACTGGGACAGTTTGTCTACTGGGAAAGTTTCTTTACTGGGGAAGTTTGTTTTCTAGGGAAGTTTGTCTACTGGAAAAGTTTGCCCACTGGGGAAGTTTGTCTTCCGGGAAGATTGTCTACTGGGAAGTTTTCCACAGAGAAAAGTTTTGTCTACTGGGTGAGTTTGTCTACTGGGGAAGTTTATCTGCTGGAAGAGTTTGTCTTTTGAAGAACTTTGTCTTCTGGTGAAGTTTGCCTTCTAGGTAAGTTTGTCTTCTGAGGAAATTTGTCTACTGGGAAAGTTTGTTTACTGGGAAGTATATTTACAGGGGGTAATTTGTCTATGGGGGAAGTTTGTGTGTACAGGGGGAAGTTTGACTGCTGTGGAAGTTTGTCTACTGGGAAAGTTTGTCTATTCGGGAAGTTTGTCTTCTAAGGAAATTTGTCTAGTGGGGGGAAGTTTGTCTCCTGGGGGTGGTTTGTCTGTGGGAAGGTTAGTCTCCTGGGGAAGTTTGTCTACTGGGGAACTGTGAAGTTTGTCTACTGGGGAAGTCTGTCTACTGGCGAAGTTTGTCTGCTGGGGCTAGTTTGATAACAGGGGGAGGTTAGTCTGCTGGAGAAGTTTGTAGGAGTTTGTCTTGGGAAGTTTTGTCATCTGGGGAACTTTTGTCTACTTGGGAAATTTGTCTGTTTACTCGGGGACGTTTCTCTACTGGGGCAGTTTGCTACTGGGGAAGTTTGTCTACTGGGGCAGTTTCGCTATTGGGGAAGCTTCTCTACCGCGAAAAATTGTCTACTGGGGCAGTTTGTCTACTGGAAAAGCTTGTCTACTGGGGAAGTTTGTTTTTCTAGGGAAGTTTGTCTACTGGGAAACTTTGCCCACTGGGGAAGTTTGTCTTCTGGGAAGATTGTCTACTGAGAAAGTTTGTCTACTGGGTGAGGTTGTCTATTGAAGGTATTGGGGTAATTTGTCTACGGGGGAAGTTTGTGTACAAGGGGAAGTTTGACTGCTGTGGAAGTTTGTCTACTGGGAAAGTTTGTCTATTCGGGAAGTTTGTCTTCTTCTGAGAAAGTTCTCTAGTGGGGGAAGTTTGTCTCCTGGGGAGGTTTGTCTGTGGTAAGCTTTTCTTATCTAGTTTGTCTGCGGGAAGTTTTGTCTACTGGCGAAATTTGTTACTGGCTTATCTGTTGGGCTAGTTTGATAACAGGGGAGATCAGTCTGCTGGGGAAGTTTGTAGGAAGTTTGTCTTTGGGAAGTTTTGTCTTCTGGGGAAATTTGTCTACTTGGGAAATTTGTCTAGTGGGGAAGTTTTTGTTTACTCGGGGACGTTTGTCTACTGGGGCAGTTTGCTACTGGGGAAGTTTGTCTACTGGGGCAGTTTCTCTATTGGGGAAGTTTGTCTACTGGGAAAATTTGTCTACTGGGGCGGTTTGTCTACTGGAAAAGCTTGTCTACTGGGGAAGTTTGTTTTCTAGGGACGTTTGTGTACTGGGAAACTTTGCCCACTAGGGAAGTTTGTCTTCCAGGAAGATTGTCGACTGGGAAAGTTTTCCACTGAGAAAGTTTGTCTGCTGGGTGAGTTTGTCAATTGGGGAGGTTTGTCTGCTGGAAGAATTTGTCTTTTGAAGAACTTTGTCTTCCAGTAGACAAACTTCCCTAGAAAACAAACTTTCCCAGTAGACAAAAGGTTTTCCAGTATACAAACTGCCCCCAGTAGACACATTTTCCCAGTAGACAAACTTCCCCAATAGCAAACTGCCCCAGTACACACAAACTTCCCCGAGTAAACAAATTTCCCCCACTAGACAAATTTCCCAAGTAGACAAACTTCCACAGAAGACAAAACATCCCAAAGACAAATTTCCTACAAACTTCCCCAGAAGACTAACCTCCCCATGTTATTAAACTAGCCCCAACAGACAAACTTCACCAGTAGACAAACTTCCCCAGTAGATAAAACTTCCCGCAGACAAAATTCCCCAGTAGACAAACTTCCCCAGGAGACAAACTTTCCCACAGACAAACCTCCCCAGGAGTCAAACTTCCCCCACTAGACAAACTTCCTTAGAAGACAAACTTCCCGAGTAGACAAACTTTCCCAGTAGACAAACTTCCCACAAACGTCCCCAGCAGTCAAACTTCCCCCTGTACACAAACTTCCCCCGTAGACAAATTACCCCAGTAAACATACTTCCCAGTAAACAAACTTTCCCAGTAGACAAATTTTCCTCAGAAGACAAACTTACCTAGAAGGCAAACTTTACCAGAAGACAAAGTTCTTCAAAAGACAAACTCTTCCAGCAGACAAACTTCCCCAATAAACAAACTCACCCAGTAGACACAAACTTTCTCAGTGGAAACCTTTCCCAGTAGACAATCTTCCCAGAAGCCAAACTTCCCCAGTTGGCAAAGTTTCCCAGTAGACAAACTTCCCTAGAAAACAAACTTCCCCAGTAAACAAACTTTCCCAGTAGACAAGCTTTTCCAGTAGACAAAAGCCCCAGTAGACAAATTTTCCAGTAGAGAAAACTGCCCCAGTAGAGAAACTGCCCCCAGTAGACAAACTTCCCCAGTAGCAAACTTCCCCAGTAGACAAACTTCCCCCAGTAAACAACTTTCCCACTAAAAAAAGTAGTAGACAAAACTTCCCCAGTAACTTCCTACAAACTCCAGCAGACTAACTTCCCCCTGTTATCAAACTAGCCCCAACAGACAAACTTCCCCAGTAGACAAACTTCACTTTCCCCAGTAGACAAACTTTCCGAGAAGACAAACCTTCCCACAGACAAACCTCCCCAGGAGACAAACTCCCCCACTAGACAAACTTCCTACAAACTTCACACTTCCCCAGCAGACAAACTTCCCCCAGTAGATCAAACACTTCCCCATTAGACAAACTTTCCCAGAAGACAAACTTTCCCACAGACAAACTCCCCAGCAGACAAACTTCCCCAATAGACAAACTCTTTCCCAAGTAGACAAACTTTCCGAGAAGACAAAACTTCCCACACAGACAAACCCCCCCAGGAGACAAACTTCCCCACTAGACAAACCTCCTTAGAAGACAAACTTCACACTTCCCCAGTAGACAAACTTCCCCAGTAGACAAACTTCACACTTCCCCATTAGACAAACTTTCCCAGAAGACAAACCTTCCCACAGACAAACCTCCCCAGCAGACAAACTTCCCCAATAGACAAACTCACCAAGTAGACAAACTTTCTCAGTGGAAAACTTTCCCAGTAGACAATCTTCCGGAAAACAAACTTCCTTCCCCAGTGGGCAAAGTTTCCCAGTAGACAAACTTCTCTAGAAAACAAACTTCTCCAGTAGACAAGCTTTTCCAGTAGACAAACTGCCCTCCAGTAGACAAAATTTTTCCAGTAGACAAACTTCCCCAATAGAGAACAAACTGCCCCAGCAGACAAACTGCCCCAGTAGCAAACTGCCCCAGTAGACAAACGTCCCCGAGTAAACAAACTTTCCCCACTAGACACATTTCCCAAGTAGACAAACTTCTTTAGACGACAAAACTTCCCAAAGACAAACTTCCTACAAACTTCTCCAGCAGACTAACCTCTCCCTGTTATCAAACTAGCCCCAACAGACAAACTTCGCCCGTAGACAGACTTCCCCAACAGACTAACTTCACACTTCCCCAGTAGACAAACTTCCCCAGGAGACAAACCTTCCCACAGACAAACCTCCCCAGGAGACAAACTTCCCCCACTAGACAAACTTCCTTAGAAGACAAACTTCCCGAGTAGACAAACTTTCCCAGCAGACAAACTTCCACAGCAGTCAAACTTCCCCCTGTACACAAACTTCCCCCGTAGACAAATTACCCCAGTAAACATACTTCCCAGTAAACAAACTTTCCCAGTAGACAAATTTTCTCAGAAGAGAAACTTACTAAGAGGGCAAACTTTACTATAAGACAAAGTTCTTCAAAAGACAAACTCTTCCAGCAGACAAACTTCCCCAAAAGACAAATTCACCCAGTAGTAAAACTTAAACAGTGGAAAACTTTCCCAGTAGACAATCTTCCCAGAAGACAAACTTCCCCAGTGGGCAAAGTTTCCCAGTAGACAAACTTCCCTAGAAAACAAACTTCCCAGTAAACAAACTTTCGCAGTAGACAAGTTTTTCCAGTAGACAAACTGCCTGAGTAGACAAATTTTCCCAGTAGACAAACTCCCCAATAGAGAAACGGCACCAGTGAACAAACTTCCCCAGTAGCACACTGCCCCAGTAGACAAAACTTCCCCCAGTAAACAAACTTTCCCCACTAGACAACTTTCCCAAGTAGACAAACTTCCCCAGAAGACAAAAACTTCACAATGACAAACTTGATACAAACTTCCCCCCAGCAGACTAACCTCCCTCTATTATCAAACTAGCCCCAACAGACAAACTTCCCCAGTAGACAAACTTCACACTTCCCTAGTAGACAAACTTCCCCAGGAGACAAAACCTTCCCACAGACAAACCTCCCCAGGAGACAAACTTCCCCCACTAGACAAACTTGCTCAGAAGACAAACTTCCCGAATAGACAAACTTTCCCAGTAGACAAACTTCCCCAGCAGTCAAACTTCCCCCTGTACACAAAATTCCCCCATAGACAAATTACCCCAGTAAACATACTTCCCAGTAAACAAACTTTCCCAGTAGACAATTTTCCTCAGAAGACAAAACTACCTAGAAGGCAAACTTTACTAGAAGACAAAGTTCTTCAAAAGACAAGCCCTTCCAGCAGACAAACTTCCCCAGTAGACAAACTCACCCAGTAGACAAACTTTCTCAGTGGAAAAACTTTCCAATAGACAATCTTCCCGGAAGACAAACTTCCCCAGTGGGCAAACGTTTCCAGTAGACAAACTTCCCTAGAAAACAAACTTCCCCAGTAAACAAACTTTCCCAGTAGACAAGCTTTTCCAGTAGACAAACTGCCCCAGTAGACAAATTTTCCCAGTAGACAAACTTCCCCAATAGAGAAACTGCCCCAGTAGACAAACTTCTCCAGTAGCAAACTGCCCCAGTAGACAAACGTCCCGAGTAAACAAACTTTCTCCACTAGACAAATTTCCCAAGTAGACAAACTTCCCCAGAAGACAAAACTTCCCAAAGACAAACTTCCTACAAACTTCCCCAGCAGGCTAACCTCCCCCTGTTATCAAACTAGCCCCAACAGACAAACTTCGCCCGTAGACAAACTTCCCCAGTAGACAAACTTCACACTTCCCCAGTAGACAAACTTCCCCAGGAGACAAACTTTCCCACAGACAAACCTCCCCAGGAGACAAACTTCCCCACTAGACAAACTTCCTTAGAAGACAAACTTTCCGAGTAGACAAACTTCCCCCTGTACACAAACTTCCCCCGTAGACAAATTATCCCAGTAAACATACTTCCCAGTAAACAAACTTTCCCAGTAGACAAATTTCCTCAGAAGACCAAACTACCTAGAAGGCAAACTTTACCAGAAGACAAAGTTCTTCAAAAGACAAACTCTTCCAGCAGACAAATTTCCCCAATAAACAAACTCACCCAGTAGACAAACTTTCTCAGTGGAAAACTTTCCCAGTAGACAATCTTCCCAGAAGACAAACTTCCCCAGTGGGCAAACATTCCCAGTAGACAAACTTCCCTAGAAAACAAACTTCCCCAGTAAACAAACTTTCCTAGTAGATAAACTTTCCCAGAAGATAATTTTTCCAAGTAGACAAACGTCCCCTGTAAAAGAATTTCCCCAGTAGGCAAACTTGCCCAGAAGACAGGGCAAACTTCCTCAGAAGAAACGTTTCTGCAGAAGACAAACTTCCCCAGTAGTAGACAAAAGTCCCCTGAAGACAAACTTCCCACAGGCAAACTTCCCCAGTGGACAGATTTTCCCCAGATGACAAACTTCCCCAGATGACAAACTTCTTCAGTAGGCAAACTTCCCCAGAATACAAACATCCTCAGTACACAAACTCCTAGTAGACAAACTTCCGCAGTTATACTTTTTTTTTTTTTTTTTTAGAAATTTTAGAAATTGTAGGACAAGTATTACTAAAACGAAATTATGAAAGTGTTTTTGGAACAGGATCAGTGTATTTGTTGTCAGGGGCTTTAAATGCCGGATTTTTTTTTTTTGGGGGGGGGGGGGGGGGGGGGGGGGGAGGGTTCTAGTGTTCAAAGACAGGATGCAATTATATGCATTTCAAAGGGGGATAAAGCCAGATTCTACGTCAAAAATTGAAGACAAATCTCTGTATTGAATGTTATATATAACAGAGGACCATAATGTATAGCCAACTGTTCAAGAAATGTGTTACCTGGTCTCCTTAATGAGGACCAAACAGGTTTATTATAAATAGATACATAGCAGATGATATCAGGCTCATTTGTGACATAATTGATTACTTAGAAGAGTACAACTTACTAAGGCTTCTACTAAGCCTTGACTTTGAGAAAGCATTTGATTCAGTTAGCTGGGATTTCATGTTTAAAGTATTGAAAGCGTTTGGTTTTCAGCAGGGTGTTTGCAAATGGGTAGAAACCTACATAAATATTAAGTCATCTGTCCTATTAATTGTCAAGTTTGTAGCTGGTTAAAAATAGACAGAGGATGCGGACAAGGTTACCCACGATCGCCATACTTATTGATATTATGAGTGGAAATTCTAGCATTAATGACTCGCGAAAATGTAAACATACATGGAGTAGTTATTAATACCATCGAACGTAAACTTTCTCAATACGCAGATGTTACAGAATTTCTTTTTGTAGGCGACAACAAATAATTTGAGACATGCATAAAAGTACTCGAAATGTTAGGTCGTTTATTAGATTTGTATATGAATCATGAAAAAAAAAAATAGCGCAATTTGGTTGGACAGCTTTTAAAAAAAAAAATGCAGTTCGTTACATTGACCACTTAGTTATGGAGTGGCACCCACGAAAGTTCAAAATTCTTCGAATTTGGTTTACGAGTGGTTTGTGCAGATGTTAATTATTCAGAAAGAAAAAAAAAGATGAGCTAATGTGAACATGTGTTCAAGATATGGGTAAGCAGACAACTAACTCCTTTGGGCAGGGTTGCAGTTTTGGAATCATTTTATCAAAACTCATCCATTTATGGCTTTCACTACCGAATTCATCAGGCTGTTTTTTTTTTTCCCCCAAACTTTACAAAGTTACTGTTACAAGTTTGTGCGCACACACACACACACACACACACACACACACACACACACACACACACACACACACACACACACACACACACACAGAATATTGAAAAAGCAGCAGGCAAAATAACAGAAAAACTGCACATAAATTTATACAAAACGGTAGTCTTGGATCACCGGCACCCCAAATGTTTGCTTCTGCATTAAGATTACCTTGGTTGCCGTAAATTCAGACCACACCACAAATGGAAAAAATATTGCAATGTCTGATTTTCCACTTCTTAACGATATTGAAAAATATGGACCAGAAATACTTTCTCATTTTTGTAAATCAAATATGTTTTGGACAGAGGTGTTAACTAACGTACAAACACTTTTCTAACAAAGTTACTTGTAAGAATTCAGGTGAACTCCTTGCGGAACCAGTCTTTTATAATGAAAGAATGCAAGTTGGCAAGAAGACTATATGGGAAAAGCGTGGATCAACAGATGGATACATCGTATTGCTCATTTTTTGCTTGAAAACGGCCTTTTTTTTTTTCTTAAGACCGATTTGAACAAAAGTACGACGTAAACAAAAATTGTTACTTTTTCTGGTTTTAAATCAACTATAACTGAGTATATCCGAAAAGCAAACATTAAAGTTGAAAATACTAGTAGGTGTTAAAATAGGCATGTATGTTACAAAAATCTGATGTAAGTTTTGTAAAAGGTCAAAATTATATCATGAAACAGTCATAGAGAATTACATTCGTCCAAAATGCTGTACGAACTAAGATACAACACTGAATGTTGAAAATGACTGGAAATTTTTTTGCATCTTAAAAAAACTCCTCTCGAAAAATGAAATGGTTACAGGTACGAATAAAAACACAGATGCTTTGGGACTAATATTGAACCTAAAGGAAATTGGTATACTGAATAGTGATTTGTATAGCTTAGTTAAGGATAGCATCACACGTATGTTACTGGCACTGAACGATCACTCTACGTTTTGGGGAAATGCTGGTGGATTTAATGGATTAAAAGATGTCTGTCTTTATTTAACCTGAGGGTAACTGAGTCACCAGCCATGACTGGATGCGACAAAAAATACATATGGATCCTGTGTATTATTTCATGTATTATTTGCTAAATGCTACCGATATTAG
Organism: Conus betulinus; assembly: GCA_016801955.1. Lineage (NCBI taxonomy): Eukaryota > Metazoa > Mollusca > Gastropoda > Neogastropoda > Conidae > Conus > Conus betulinus. The sequence continues at coordinate 289,659 of JADBJO010001113.1, forward strand.
TGTGAAACAATTTTTTAAAAAAAATCTTAGAATGCAAGTATTCCTCAGCAAGCCAAAATTTCGATATGATATTGAACAATCTATTGCTCGAAAAAAAAACTTTGTATTTGAAGATGTTATTTCAAAATGGCTCCCATATAAACCAGTGTTTCCAGACCCAGACTAAATTATGAAAGCATGTTACTGATAATATCAGCCCACTAGAACTGTTATCATATCATCCAACACAACCCCAGTGGAAACTTCGCAGAACATGCATTTCCAGTCGGCTTTGCATCTCTCTCTCTCTCTCTCTCTCTCTCTCTCTCTCTCTCTCTCTCTCTCTCTCTCTCTCTCTTTATCAGTCGGGCACTTTTTTTTTTTTTTTTTTTTTTTTTTTTGTTTTGAGAATGTAAAATTGGGATTGTAGTCATGAACAGTATGTTGTTTGTTTTCGTGTATACTCTTTTCCTTATATATTATCTTGAAAAATATCTTGACAAAAGATGTCTTCCTTTTGTTTGTTCTCTTTTTTTTTTTTTTGTTTTTAGGGGGATTTCGAAAGGCATAATACGTCCAAAAGAAACAAACAAAACTTTCCCAGTAAATAGACCTCCGTGCATTGATGAATCATCACTGTTTGAACATTATGCGATACCTAAAAGACCTGTTTGAAAGAGAATGTCTGTATTCGTGTACAAAAAACAAAACAAAATGTCAGTGATGTTGGTGTGACCCCAGTCTGATGTGTGCTTGCTTTGTTCCTTTGTGGTTGGTGCAGGTGGCGGTGAGGTGGAGGGCGGTGTTCATGGTGTCGACAGACTATCAGGACACGTGCTGCTACGTATCCTCTGCAGGGACAGCCATCATGCCGCAGCAGGAGCAGCAGCTGCCTGGAGACGTGCAGTATATCATTGCCGACTCTGACGTCTTGAACAGCCCCTGCTCCTCTGGCAACGCCCCTGTGGTGTTCACTGCTGTGGATCAGTCTCCTGTCACTGTGTCCAACCTGCCGGCCGACAAATCTGCTCCTATTCCCTCCTTCTCTCTAGCCGATCCATCCACTTCATTTTGCAGCGTGTCCCCGGTCTATGACAACGCCCTGTCACTCCTTGGTCCCCGACGCCAACTGAACGACATGAAGTACGACATGTCTCACTTCCTGATATGGTCCAATGAGCAGAGTGCCTTTGAGTCTGTGCCTCCCAGACGTGGCCCAGGTAGACCCAGGAAGTCGTCATCCAGAGTGATACCGTACGCCGGAAGGAAGTCTGGGAGTTACCCGCCCTGTGGCAAACAGCAGGCTGGGCCTTCAGTGAGCCCCCAGTGGGGCCGGGGCAGACGTGCCAGAGCACAGGGTCACTGGAATCGTGGCAGGGGGAGAGGAAGGCGGCTGAATGCTGAAGAGGATTCTGATGGGTCAACCAGAGGTGGGATATCGGCAGCTCTCTTTGGGGGAGCCCTCAGCCCTCAGAAGAGCTCCAGAGGAAGAGGTGGTCGTGGAATAAAGGCTTTACCTGCACAGAGAGGAAAGGGCTTCCACAGTCTGAAAAGCATGATTGCTAAGAAGTATGGCCGAAAATTAGTCCAACCGGAAGTACAGCGCCAAAGAGGTCATGGCGGCAGGCGCGGTGGAGCACGTGGAAGAGCAGGTCGACCCCGCAAGTCAGTGTCTTCACCTGGCCAGGGCAGTTCAGTGCACACTGTGACTGCATCGCGTACAGCCAGGGGCCTGTCGGATGTCTCCAGGGAGCAAGTGGTCATGTTGCTGGAGTCAGCTGGCTCAGGCTGTGAAGAAGATGCTGTTCTGACGGTAGCAGGACATGAGAGAGGAAGGATATCTCGAGGCCGAGGATGCCAGCCCCGTCAACGCTTCGGAGGAATACGTCGTGGAGTTGGCCGACCTCGGAAGTTGCCAGGTCCATCAGGGTCAGGCAGACTGCCCCAGAGGATCCCAGACGCAGCCCAGAGTTACACTGCAGAGGTCCTTTCTGGAACTGTGAAGGAAGAATCTGCATCCTCTTCACAGCCAAGCGCTGCAAAAGATGAACCTGCAGCATTCCATGGCCAGGATGAAGACACAAGCCAGGCAGTGGCAGGACCTGCTGACCTTATAGAGGCAGGTCTGTCTGAGCAACACGCCATTCACGGGCAAGATGCAGGCCAGGCACCAGCCGGACATGAAAAAGGAAAGATCCCTGCACTGCGGGGACATGCTCCCAGACGACGAGGAGTTGGTCGCCCTCGGAAGTGTCCAGGTCCATCAGTCTCAAACAGATTAGCACAGAGGATTCCGGAGACTGCAGCGACCAACGCAGCAGCTGTGAAAGAAGAGTCAGCAGAGTCTCCACATTGCACTGAAGAAAAGAACTGGACTGGAGCACTGCCTTGCCAAGAAGAAAACACCGTCCAGCCCTTGGCAGAATACAGACAGAGACAGGTCGGGGACCCAGTGAAGTCAGATCTTTCAGAAACTTGCCCGGTCAGTGGCAGTGATACAGGACAGGGAAGGGGAACGGTCACTCCACTGCGAGGGCAGGTTTTTAGAAACCGAAGTGGACTACGTCGAGGAGCTGGTCGACCTCGGAAGCTACCTGGTCCCTCCGGCCAAGACAGGTTGACACAGGTGACTCCCAGTGCTGTTCAGAGAATAACTGCCAGTGCCTCCCCACTCGCTGTGGGGGAAGAAAACCTCATCCTCTTCACAGTCAGCTACAGACATGAACGTGTCTCGGACATTCCCTGCCCTGGCTGAAGACAAGGTCTCCCCACTGGTGGAGCAGGGAGAAGGAAACACAGCTCAACATGTGACATCCGGCTACTGTGGTAGGGGTGGTATGCTTCGCAGAGTAGGCCGACCACTAAGGTCATCCGCCCCGCCAGAGCATGGAGCGTGGTCACAGTCTGTTGCACACAGTGTCCAGGACTACGAGGCTGGGGACGGCGAGCTGGAACACCTAGACACGGCATCATTCCAGGACACAGGTCTGACAGGGCCCGTTCCTACCCAAGACCCAGACACAGCTGTGTCACTGAGAGAACGAGTAGGTGGTCAGAGAGGGGGCAACACCTTGGTTGGACGCAGCAGAAGAAGAAGAGAGGGAGGATCAGCACCCTGGCAGGACGCGGAGAGGGGTCCTCAGAGCTGCCCCCCACAGCGGCCGACCAGCAGACAGGTCCATCACCATGATGGGCAGGCGTGGCCGGAGAAGGAGAGGGGCGGCTTTCATGACCGCGCTCAGGCCCCGTGGAATGCTGGCTTGGAAGGAGCGTCGCCTAGAGAGCGTTGTCTCCACAGTCCGGCATCTCCGGGGCAGAGGGCGGACCCTTGGTCGTCCCGGGGCACGAGGAAGCAGTAGCAGAGGAACACGCGGTCGGGGAGCCGGTGGTAGAGGCATGAAGAGACTGTCTACCCCGGCGGCCCTTGAGGAGAACGGGGCAGAGAATAAGAGCAAAGACGTTCCGAAGGTCAGACGCCATGAGTGTACGAAATGTGGGAAGCAGTACGTGTTCGTCACCAGCCTGTACCGCCACAGGAAGATGTGTTCCGGCTGGCCCAGCCCTCAGCTGGAGGAGGACAGAGCCGACAATGAGCAGGACACGGAGGACGTCAAGGAGGAAAAGCCGCTGGTATGCGACCGATGCGGAAAGCGTTACATCTACCCCAACAGTCTGTTGCGTCACCGACAGTCCTGCCAAGAATATAGCTGGTACCAATGCGTCCTGTGTAACCATATTCTCAACGACATCGACAGCTTCAAATGGCATGGCCTGACCCATCACGGCATAGAGGAAAGTGACGTCATGATGCTGCAGAAGAAGTAGCGGATGACGGGCGAACTTAGTCTTACGACAGGTGACAAGCGTCACTGTCATTCTCTCAGTAGATAATAGGCTGACCTCATGAATATCGTCACTACAGGTGACAGGCTGACATCATGATTGTCGTCACTACAGGTGACAGGCTGACGTCATGATTGTCGTCACTACAGGTGACAGGCTGACGTCATGATTGTCGTCTCTACAGGTGACAGGCTGACGTCATGATTGTTGTCATATTAGATGACGGTGTCTTTATTGTTATCACAACGGGGAAAATAATGAGCACAGTGCGTGAGTGTATGAGATGCGCAAAGTATGAAAAGATAGAAAAAGATAGATGAAAAGATAGATAAGTACGTGGCAGAGGAGAGAGGAGGTAGGGGGCATAGATCCTAAGCCTTTGACTCTGACTCGAGGGGAAGAGAACGCTGCAAATGATTGGTTTAATACTGAAAAATGAAATGAAATATACTTTAACGTCAGACGGAAAGATCAAAGACCCAGTCCCAGGATTGCAGATAGCGCTATTCTGGGCAAGAAAGGGTAGACAATTCGACTCTGAACAACGTTAGCGCTGATGGGTTTGATGCTGCTTCATTCAGTTTGTACAGACAGACATACACTCCTAAGGTTCTGAACAACGTTAGCACTGATGGTTTGATGCCGATTCATTCAGTTTGTATAGACAGACATACAATTCTAAGGATAGACGCACAGTTAGCCCGCTTGTCGATTTTCCTTGAGACGTACACAAAATCAGCTTGTAAGACCGTATATCGATGTAAAACGATGTGCAAGTGAACGCAGTTCATGTAAATTCGATTTTATCTTAGTTGATTTTAGATTTGCAGAAAACATGTTAGAATTGGGCTTTCCTTCTTTGGTTTTATTCTCGACCCGTTTGCGTGTGTTTGTTTTTTTTTCACGTTTTTATGTGGCTCTTTTATGTTTGTTAGTTGCTTTTTCACGTTTTTATGTGGCTCTTTGGGGGCCCCTTCCCTCTCCCATCACATTCTCCTCGAATAGTTTTTGTGTGAGAGGCCCATAGCGCTGGAGTGAGAGTTTTCTATAGAGGGAGAGAACATAGTTCTTTTAGGGCTCTTTCAGTTTGTTTTCCACCTACTTCTTTTGTCTTAAAAACTAGATTCCATTGAAGGTTTTGTGCAACGTCATGTGCCGTGATGCTTTTGCATCAGCGAGGGACGTGTGAAGGTTGTTTAGCGGCTGGCAGGGTATCATATCAGGTTAAGCGTTGAACTTGTCTCAACTTCTTGTTAGTGGGATCAGATGGTGACAGTAGGAACAGGATGGTTAGGTGAGGTATGACTCGTGGTGTGTGTACGGTGACAGTAAGAACAGGATGGTTGATGAAATATCACCCGTGGTGTGTGTATGGTGACAGTTAGAACAGGAGGGTTTGGTGACACTAAGAACAGGATAGTTTGGTGACAGTAGGAACAGGATGGTTTGATGAAGTATGACCCATGATGTGTGGTATGGTGACAGTAGGAACAGGATGGTTTGGTGACAGTAGGAACAGGATGGTTAGGTGACAGTAAGAACAGGATGGTTTGATGAAGTATGACCCATGGTGCGTGTATGGTGACAGTAGGAACAGGAAGGTTTGGTGAAGTATGACCCATGGTGTATGTATGGTGACAGTAGGACAGGATGGTTTGGCGACTGTAGGGAACAGGATGGTTTGGTGAGCTATAACCCGTGTGTGTGTGTGTGTGTGTGGCATTCACTTGTGTGTCTTGGGGGTGAAGCACAGCTGTGTCACGTGATGTTTTGGTCAGTTTAATGTTTGTATCGCTGCTGCTTCCTTTGCTTGGAATGTGTGACGGTGCTGTGAAAGGGGTGGCTTTATGTAGTTGTTTTATGAAGTGAATGGTTTTATGAAGTTATTTTTACGTAATGGATGGTTTTATCAAGTTGTTTTATCAAGTGGGTGGTTTTGTGACGTGGATTGGTTCTATGAAGTGGATTGTTCCATGAAGTGGAGTGGATTGTTCTCTGAAGTGGATTGTTGTATAAAGTGGATTGTTTCCAGAAGTGGATTGTTCTATGAAGGGAATTGTTCTATGAAGGGGATGGTGTAGAGCAGCGCGGTCTGTCAACAAAAAGGACTGGTAGCCAGCTGTGTAGTGCCTTAGCCTTGCCATCTGAAAGCTCCCTGAGCCAGTGTTTCCTCGTGGGCCTGTGTCTGACACACACAGAGGTGGACATCATGACAGCTCCCAGCTTAGCTTTGTTACGTGGAGACCTGCTTGCGTGTACCCTCCGTCTGCCTTGTGCTGTGTGTGGCTGTCTGTGGCGGATGTTCGAAACATCAACATGACCAGTCGGTATTGATCCAAGAGCAACAGCTGGTGGTTCAACACATTATGTGATGAACATGACACCCCACACATGCACCCCTGAAGATGGAGAATGGCGGCCTGAATAACACGGTGATTGTCAGCATGCACTGCACGCGTGAGAATATAAACTGGGCGTGTCAACACCATGGTATCAACAGCATGGTGATTTCATGACACACCACACCCACATAGCCCTGCTCACAGAGAATGGGTGGCTGAACAACAGAGCAATAGCCATCATGCACAGCACATATCCACCCTAGAAAAAGAGAGAGAACGAGTGTGTGAACAAAACGGAATCAGCCATCACACGCCACACGTATACAAACCTGATAAAGGAAAGAGCGTACATGAACAACAGAATGAGATAGTCACACACCACAAGCATACAAACCTGATAAAGGAGGGTGTGTGCATGAACAACTGAATAGATAGTCACACGCTACACGTAAACACACCTGATAAAGGAGAGTGCTTGCATGAACAACAGAATGAGATTGTCAGACGCCACACGAATACAAATCACACACCACGCGTATACAAACCTGATAAAGGAGAGTGCTTGCATGAACAACAGAATGAGATTGTCACACGCCACACACATCATTCAAATTTTAGACAGACTGGCTGTGTCTGAATAAATGAAAAAGAAAATACAATTTTTTTTACGTGCAGCAGTCTTTTTCCTCTCCAGAAATCATGAATGTTTAACAATTGGTATCCAGAAATCGTGAATCCGTGAGCCAAAATAAAGCACTATATGCCAATGACAGTTGTTTGTGTATATATATATATATATATATATATATATATATATATATATATATATGTATGTGTGTGTGTGTGTGTATGTGTGTGTGTGTGTATGTATGTATGTATGTATATGTGTGTATGTGTATGTATATATATATATATATATATATATATATATATATATATATATATATATATATATATGTACATAGTCGTCACGTGTAATCCCTGTAATATTTGCCTTCCGCCTGTTTTTGTTTAAGACAGGTTGTTGTTTTTGTTGTTGTTTCAGAGCAAAAAACAGGTTTTCTGTTGTCAAATGATAACTTTTTTCCACATGTGCATCCAATCACTGAGAGGAGTTGTCAACATGCAAGAGGAGTAATGTTTTCAATGTGCCTGTATATTTAAACATTCATTAGAATGAATTGAGGTAGAACAACCAAAGGTATTGTAAGCAGTTACGAATTTTTGTTTTTTTTAATCTGGTGCGTTTGAGGTTGTATTTCAGTGTATGTAAGTGTTTAATCGAGTGTATTTTTAATCTTATCTGTTGTCGTATATCATATGTGTGTGTGTGTGTGTGTGTGTGTGTGTGTGTGTGTGTGTGTGTGTGTGTGTGTGTGTGTGTGTGTGTGTGTGAGAGAGAGAGAGAGAGAGAGAATAAACAAGTGCCAATTGATGACACACAGATGAGAAAAGGTGTTATCTTAAGAGGATGACACACAGATGATGAAAATGTTGTTTTTAAGAGAATGACACACACAGATGGTGAAAGGAAAGGCGGTGTTATGTATAATGATGATGACACACAGATGGTAAAAGGAAAGGCGGTGGTTTATGTATGATGACACACATAATTGATAATGATGATGACACACAGGTGTTATGTAAATGATGATGAACACAGTGTAAAATGTATAAGGCGGTGTTATGATGATGATGACACACAGATGGTAAAAGGAAAGGCGGTGTTATGTATAATATGATGATGATGACACACAGATGGTAAAAGGAAAGATGGTAAAAGGAAAGGCGGTTTATGTATGTATAATGATGATGACACACAGATGGTAAAAGGAAAGGCGGTAAGAGGTGTTATAAGGTATACTGATGATGACACACACAGATAGTAAAAGGAAAGGCGCGGTATTAAGAGATGATGACATAAAGGGTGGTAAAAGGAAAAGTAGTATTAAGAGGATGACACACAGATGGTAAAAGGGTAAAAGGCGGTATTAAGAGGATGACACACACTGATGGTGAAAGGAAAGGCGGTATTAAGAGGATGACATACAGATGGTGAAGGGTGTCTTTAAGAGGATGACATACAGATGGTGAAGGGTGTTGTCTTTCAGACAATGACACCAGATGGTGAAGGGTGTTGCCTTTAGGAGGATGACACACAGATGGCGAAGGGTGTTGTCTTTAAGACAGTGACACGAGATGGTGAAGGGTGTTGCCTTTAGGAGGATGACACACAGATGGTGAAGGGTGTCTTTGAGAGGATGACACACAGATGGTGAAGGGTATTGTCTTTAAGAGGATGACACCAGATGGTGAAGGGTGTGTCTTTGAGAGGATGACGCCAGATGATAAAGGGTTGTGTCTTTAAGAGGATGAGGATGACACACATATGGTGAAGGGTGTTGTCTTTAAGAGGATGACACATATTGTGAAGAGTATTATCTTTAAGAGGATGACACACAGATGGTGAAGGGTGTTGTCTTTAAGACAATGACACCAGATCGGGAAGGGTGCAGTCTTTAGGAGGATGACACAGATGGTGAATGGGTGTTTCTCTTTAAGACAATGACACCAGATGGGGAAGGGTGTTGTCTTTAGGAGGATGACACCAGATGGTGAAGGGTGTCTTTAGGAGGATGACACCAGATGGTGAAGGGTGTGTCTTTAAGAGGATGACACCAGATGGTGAAGATTTGTGTCTTTAAGAGGATGACACACAGATGGTGAAGGTTGTTTTAAGAGGATGACACCAGATGGTGAAGGGTTGTGTCTTTAAGAGGATGACACACAGATGGTGAAGGATTGTGTCTTTGAGAGGATGACACCAGATGGTGAAGGGCGTCTTTAAGAGGATGACACCAGATGGTGAAGGGCGTCTTTAAGAGGATGACTCCAGATGGTGAAGGGTGTCTTTTAAGAGGATGACACCAGATGGTGAAGATTGTCTTTAAGAGGATGACACCAGATGGTGAAGGGCGTCTTTGAGAGGATGACACCAGATGATGAAGGGTGTCTTTGAGAGGATGACACCAGATGGTGAAGGGCGTCTTTAAGAGAGGATGACTCCAGATGGTGAAGGGCGTCTTTAAGAGGATGACACAGATGGTGAAGGATGTCTTTAAGAGGATGACACCAGATGGTGTAGGGTGTCTTTAAGAGGATGACACACAGATGGTGAAGGTTGTCTTTAAGAGGATGACACCAGATGGTGAAGGGCGTCTTTAAGAGGATGACACCAGATGGTGAAGGGTGTCTTTAAGAGGATGACACCAGATGGTGAAGGGTGTCTTTAAGAGGATGACACACAGATGGTGAAGGTTATCTTTAAGATGATGACACCAGATGATGAAGGGTGTCTTTAAGAGGATGACACCAGATGGTGAAGGATGTCTTTAAGAGGATGACACCAGATGGTGGTGAAGGGTGTCTTTAAGAGGATGACACCAGATGGTGATTGTTGTCTTTAAGAGGATGACACCAGATGGTGAAGGGTGTCTTTAAGAGGATGACACCAGATGGTGAAGGGTGGTGTCTTTAAGAGGATGACACCAGATGGTGAAGGGTGTCTTTAAGAGGATGACACCAGATGGTGAAGGGTGTCTTTAAGAAGATGACACCAGATGGTGAAGGGTGTCTTTAAGAGAGGATGACACCAGAGATGGTGAAGGGTGTGTTTAAGAGGATGACACCAGATGGTGAAGGGTGTCTTTAAGAGGATGACACACAGATGGTGAAGGGTGTCTTTAAGAGGACACCAGATGGTGACACCAGATGGTGAAGATGTGTCTTTAAGAGGATGACACCAGATGGTGAAGGGTGTCTTTAAGAGGATGACACACAGATGGTGAATGTTGTCTTTAAGAGGATGACGCCAGATGGTGAAGGGGTGTCTTTAAGAGGATGACACCAGATGGTGAAGGGGAAGGGCGTCTTTTAAGAGGGTGACACCAGATGGTGAAGGGTTGTCTTTAAGAGGATGACACCAGATGGTGAAGGGGTGTTGTCTTTAAGAGGATGGCACACAGACGGTAAAGAGTGTTGTCTTGAGAGGAGAATGACACACAGATGGTGAAGGGCATCTTTAAGAGGATGACACCAGATGGTGAAGAGTGTCTTTAAGAGGATGACACCCAGATGGTGTAGGGTGTCTTTAAGAGGATGGCACACAGACGGTAAGAGAGAGTTGTCTTTAAGAGAATGACACCAGATGGTGAAGGGGTGTCTTTAAGAGGATGACACCAGATTGTGAAGAGTGTCTTTAAGAGAATGACACCCAGATGGTGAAGGGTGTCTTTAAGAGGATGGCACACAGATGGTGAATGTTGTCTTTAAGAGGATAGGATAACACCAGATGGTGAAGGGGTGTCTTTAAGAGGATGACACGAGATGGTGAAGGATTGTGTCTTTAAGAGGATGACGCCAGATGGTGAAGGGTATCTTTAAGAGGATGACGCCATATGGTGAAGGGTGTCGTTAAGAAGATGACACCAGATGGTGAAGAGTGTCTTTAAGAGAATGACACCAGATGGTGAAGGGTGTCTTTAAGAGGATGACACACAGATGGTGAAGGGTGTCTTTAAGAGGATGACACCAGATGGTGAAAAGTGTCTTTAAGAGAATGACACCAGATGGTGAAGGGGTGTCTTTAAGAGGATGGCACACAGATGGTGAATGTTGTCTTTAAGAGGATGACGCCAGATGGTGAAGGGTATCTTTAGGAGGATGACGCCAGATGGTGAAGGGTGTCGTTAAGAAGATGACACCAGATGGTGAAGGGTGTGTCTTAAGAGGATGACGCCAGATGGTGTAAGGTGTTGTCTTTAAGAGGATGACGCCATATGGTGAAGGGTCTTGTCTTTCAGAGGAAAAGGGAAGGCGATGTTGTCTTTAACTGCTGGCACTGGGCTTCTCTGGCAGTCTCTTCATCGCAGTCTTTTGTGCTGACGTGGGCATCTGAGGCATGGGCAGTCTGGTCTGTGCAGTGATGTCTACATCTGCATCGATGAGCGTGTTGAGTCTCCAGCCACGTCCATGTAGAGACTGCCCAGGAACGTTGAACATTGGACCGTCATGGCCTATGCACATTGACGTTTTGGTTGCTGTTAGTGACGTTTTGGTTGCTATTAGTGACGTTTTGGTTGCTATTAGTGACTCGCTGTTGTTGTTGTTGTTGTTGTTGATCTTTTCTTTTCTTTTCTCCCTTGCTCGCCCTCTCTTTTAAGCGATCATTGTGTTTGGTTTTTGTTAAGAAATTTGATTAGACCATGGAAACATCTTCTGCGGATATTACTGAATGTGCTTGGCGTGCTTTAAAACCATATTGAAGGGGGGGGGGGGGGGGGGGGGGGGGGGGGGGGGGGGGCATCATTATTGACTCATGTGCAAAACCAGTGTACGTGAGGAAACGATGTTGATATACACATTGAACATATTCAAGTTGCGACTATTCAATTCCTGGCTTTTTTTGTGGTATTTCAATGTTCAAAGTCAATGAAAGTGATCATTCGTACTCTACATTAAGTGAATCAGTGAAAAGAAATATGATGTAGATGGCATTCCAGTCCTGAGTAAATTGCTCGGCATCCACGCTCCGTTTATATTAGCAGAAAGTTAATTGCTGTACACATGAGCGACAGAAGGCCGTCGTGGTTTTAATGTCGTGTGACCGTTGACGTCAAACTTTAACCATTGATCAGAGACGGAGATCTTTATGATCGTTTCGTCTTGTGACCATCTAGAGTTTGGCTGTAAATGAGTAAGCCTTGTATGTTTTGCTTTACAACCTTTTATTGCCCATGGTAATCAGTCTGAAGGCAGGGGCATCTTTCCCGTCCTTTAGAGAGTGCAGTGGAGCGCGTGTGTCCATTTGCAGTGTGTCTTACATGTCAAAGACCTTGGCGCCGTTAACAGAAATACCAGTCCCTCTTTACGATGAGCGGTTATCCCAAACTACTGAAGGACATTGTCCGTTGCGCAAATTCCAACGGATTATCATCTTGACTTCTTGAAAACTGATATTCCTTATACTAAAACCATTTGTAAGATGGGATTTCCCACACAATGTTCTGCTGTAAACATGCTTTTTCAGTTCATGAGATTAGTTACAACGATCACAAACTGGAGTGTCATTTAGTCGCTTTACTCAAAGTCTGGTGGATCAGTATTGTACACAGATTGTGTGTGTGTGTGTGTGTGTGTGTGTGTGTGTGTGTGTGTGTGTGTGTGTGTGTGTGTGTGTGTGTGTGTGTGTGTGTGTGTGTGTGTGTGTGTGTGTGTGCTGATGCCTTAGTGTCTGTCAATGCAGACTGAATGTAATACTTCATTCTGTGGCGTTACATTGATGTCTTTCTTGTGCTTTTCTTGCTGCATATTATGCAAGTTGTGCTGTTGGTATTAGCATTTGATCAGTTTTAATGGTTGAATTTATTTAGTGTTTGATTGTTTTTTTTTTTTTTTTTTTTTTTTTTTTTTTTTTTTGTGGACTGTTACGTTCAGTTCTGGCGTTTTCGGTCAGATTTTAGGTTTATTTTCAGCTGATTTTCTCTTTGCAATTTTGAGTGTAGGCGGCTGCGATTTGGAGTCTGAGTTTTATCTGTTTGAATTCACTTGTGTGTATGTATTTATACAGGTTCAAGGGTTTTTGTTGTTTGAGGTTTTTAAATATGTTTGTTTGACGTTCGGTTGATTTTCAGATATTTTAACCTGTGTGTAAACAATGATGTACAAGTAGTGTGTGTTTTCTACAAAGTGTCAGTGTAGTCCGGTGCTGATTTAAAAACAAAGAGGAGATCGTTTGCTTCTTATATTGGTAGAACTGAACCACACATGGGTTTTCTGTTGGAATGATTTCATTTTTTGTGTCGGCTGATTTCGTTTTAAACCACGTTTAAAGTTTTTTTCTTAATGCTATTTTTGTGCTGATTCTGCGAGTTTGTTTTGAATAAAAGATATAACGAATTGTCAACAAAAGGGGAAGAAAACAAGATAACCGATGACTGCAGCATGTCCTGTTGTAGTGGGGTATTCATAACTGTGAAAAATGTTGTGTGTTTTGTTTTTCCTTTAGTGTGGATGTCAAGCTGGCTTTTTTTTTTTTCATGACTTCCTCACCGTGTGGCGGGTCTCTGTTTCTTTTTCAAAGATGGGCAATGAACTTTTTTTTTCTTCCTTAGAATTTCCAGTCCATGCTTTTGATAATTCTGTCCTTTAGACAAGAATATTGGGGGTGACGTTTAGAGGCCCTCCTGTCGGAACTCTGGCTCCACTCACTAGAAATGCTGCCGGAGGGAGTTCCTCTTTTCTGTCCTCGTAGTGCCCTGTCCTCCGTTTGGCTGTGCCGTCAGTCTTGCTGCTGCCTTCTATGGGCGGTCCTCTGTGTTATTTCCCTCACATCCCTATCTGCAGTCTTGGAGATGCTCGCCAGACAGGTCTGTTGAGCACCAGGCGGTGCAGCAGTCTGCAATGGGAGAACCACTGGCTGCCCGATCTGGGGCGCTGAGGGTCTTGCAGACTTCCATGTGCTTGAGGTCTGTTGCTTTTATTGGTTTCTGTTCAGCGCGCTCTGCTCTTTGACATGATTTTGCTGTATAACAGCCAGCCAAAAGCTACATAGAATATGCTCCCCCCGCCCCCCCCCCCCCCCCCCCCCCCCCCCCCCCCCCCCCCCCCCCCCCCCCCCCCCGCCCTCCCCCTTACCCTAGCCTACCATACCCCCGTGTCACCCTATCCCTCTTCTCACCAAACGCGGCCCTGTTATGGCTTCCCGTTCAACTGCCTTCGCTGAGGATTAGGATTGGGTTTCTAGGGCAAGTGTTTGTTATTTCCATGGCTTGTTCATCCACATTTCATATTGCAATGTCTTTGTGGCTGATTCATTGAAAGGAGATCGTGGCACATCTTAGTCAGCTTTTCTGTTTCCATGCTTCTTCTTAATTAATATTTTCATGTTCCATTTACATTGTGCTTTTAAGTCCTTTTATTTCTCCTTTCCTTCTTTTTCCTTTTGGTGTTGATGGTTGGGGAGGGGTGTGTGTGTCTGAAGATAAGAAAGAAAACAAAACAGAAAACGATCAACATTTTCAATCACCAGATGCAGAGCTTTCCCCCTTCCCCCATCTCTCTCCCTCTCTATCTTTCTGCCCCCCCCCCCCCCCCCCTTCCCCTTTCCCTCTCTCTCTCCTCTCCTCTCCTCTCTCCCCCCTCTCTCTCTCTTGTCCCCTCCCCTTCCACCACTCTCATCCTTCCTTCCCCTCCCTTCACCCCCCAGGCCATGAGCACTTTCCGATCGCTGTCTATATATATTTTTTTTTTATTTTCTTCCATGTGTACACACTTTTGAATATGCTCTTCTGATCATTTTCGCGCACGAACACACACACACACACACACACACACACACACACACACACACACACACACACTCACTCACTCACACACACCCGCGCACGCACGCACGCGCGCGTAAGCACACACACACACACACACACACACACACACACACACACACACTTCACGCACACGCAAAACCCCCCCCCCCCCCCCCCCCCTTCCTCTTGCATGTCCCCTCTCACTTCCCCACCTCCCCTTTTCTTTTGATTTCAGCCTTGCGGACAATTGCATTTTCGCTTTTCGTTTTCGCTTTTGTTGTTTACGTTTACATTCACATGCGTGGCTTCTTAGAATTTGAAGAAGAAAAAAAAAAATGGTGGTGGTTTGTTTTAGGAAAATACAGATAAAACATGAACCAAAATGTCTAGTGATCTCTCTTGTCTGTCTGTCTGTCTGTCTCTCTCTCTCTCTCTCTCTCTCTCTCTCTCTCTCTCTCTCTCTCTCTCTCTCTCACACACACACACACACACACACACACACACTTTGTGTGTGTGTGTGTGTGTGTGTGTGTGTGTGTGTGTGTGTGTGTGTGTGCCCGCGCGTGTGCGTGTGCGCGCGTGCATGGATTTGGCAAATCTTACGAAAGACGGTCGATTGATCACTTACGTCAACATTTTACTTCAACAAAGAATCTGTACTCACTATGAAGACGATGTAAGGGTAATAGTGCAAGCGCACGCACGCACTCACCCTTAGAGAGAGAGAGAGAGAGAGAGAGAGAGAGAGAGAGAGAGAGAGAGAGAGAGAGACGCGCACACAGACACTCACTTTCACACACACACACACACACACACACACTCACACACACACACACACACACACACACGTGCGCGCCTCTCTCTCTCTCTCTCTCTCTCTCTCTCTCTCTCTCTCTCTCTCTCTCTCTCTCTCTCTCAATCAGACACTGACACACATGCTCGCACGCGTGCGCATGCACACACATGCGCACGCGCGCCCAGCAGCAGCAAGAACAAATAACAGGAAGGCAATACAAAGAAGGATAAAAGCTGCGAGTGGAAAAGTTTTGCTTTGCATACAGCACGGCACTGCGTACCTTTGATGTAAGGAGAGGCCGTGCAGACAGTGTGGGACTAATACCTGTCTCAAAGAAATCACTGAGTAATCCGCGTCTGCGGTAGGTTGTGTCGGAAGGGGTGGGGACGACGGGGATGTCTCTCTTTCAGCACAATTACAGTATTACGGATAGTGTGCGGTGCGTGTTTTGTTGTCTGACTCTCGCTCTCAAAAGTTTGGATGCGTGTAATGAATATTCCCTACACACATACACCCATACGAACATAGATACAGGCAATACACGAGTAGAGATTTGTTTTTCTTTATATGCTGCCTGAACCATCAAAACATACATTAATATGAATTGGTTCAAAATCAATACATGTCACTACATAGCATACAGATCAATTCACGTCAACTAAGACATCGATATATATGGAACTTTAACCGTCAGATATCAATACACAGGGAGCTTAACCGTCAAATATCAATATATCATATCACATACCATACTTCCTATAATTCATCTCAATACACAGGGAACTTTTAACCGTCAGATATCAATACACAGGGAGCTTTAAGCTTCAGATATCAATGTATCATCTGGATCTGGATCTGGATCGGTACGTCGCTAACATCCATTTACTGGCATAGGCGCGACGGTGGGGGGTGCGCAGCGTTGATGGTATTATCGGCTTCTGGCTTTTGCCAGAGCCGACTTGAAGCTGTCGACTGCTTTTGGTGTACGATGTTATCGTCAAGGTGGCTCCACTCAGTTATTGTCTTTGGGGAAGTATGAGTTTCGGTACTGATCGGTGTGTGTTTCAGGAACGTAGTAGCACCCTATATTATTTCGTATGTAGTTCTCCACTGGGTTTTGTGACAGGTACGTACTGTTGTCTCTGGTGGAGCGAATACGTCGTCCTGGTTTCCTGGAGATGTAATGAAGTCACTCGGGGTGATCGCTGGCACCAGACCCTCAACCACCCTGTAAAAGAATCCTAGACGCAGTTGGAGCCGCCGTTCTTGGAGTGTAGTGAGCTCATGTTTCTCTCAACAAACCCGTTATGAAGCCTTGCGTGGTGGAGCGGTAGTCCTTAGCTATGAAGCGCACTGCATTTCTTTGTACGCGCTCCAGCATGTTGATCTCTTGCTGTAAGTACGGGTCCCAAATGATTGCTGCATACTCCAGGACGGGGCGTACGACTGCGAGGTAGGCATTTCTTCGGCAGGAGGTGGGACTGTGCCTGAGGTTCCGCCTGAGAAATCCTAGTGTGCTATTGGCCTTCTTTGTGGTGGATGTGATGTGTTGAGACCACTTGAGGTTGGCGGCGAATTGGATGCCGAAGTATGGGTTATGAGGGACTTGCTGCAGGATGGTATTATTTAGGGAGTAGAAGTAGGAGGAGGTAGAGATTTTGCAATGCTCATGATGTAGCATTTTGAAGCATTGAATCGTATGCCCCATTTGTCTGCCCAGACTCTAGTGACTTGAGATCCTCTTGTAGAGTGTGGTGGTCATTAAAGTCGTTGGTCGCCCTGTAAATGAGGCAGTCATCTGCGAACAGGCGTACTTGGGATTTCACTGCTTCTGGGAGGTCATTTATATGGCACAGGAATAGGAGGGGGCCAGCACGGTGCCTTGTGGGACTCCTGAGTCGACAGTTGTGGCATTGGATGTAGTGCCCTCTACCTCCACTTGCATGGTTCGCTCTGTTAAGAAGCAGGTAAGCCAGGTGTGGAGGGTGCCGGTGATGCCATAACTGGTCAACTTATGGAGGAGACGGTCTTGGGGTACTGTATCAAAGGCTTTTGAGAAGTCCAAAATCGCCATATCCACTTGCTTCCCTTTGTCGAAAGACATCAGGAGATCGTTGGTAGTGGTGAGCAATTGGGTCTCGGTGGAAAAGCCTGAACAGAAGCCGTGGGTTGAGATTTGTGAGTATTTTTTGTTGTTTTAGGTGGGACATGATATGGCGGCAGACTATATGTTCAAGGAGTTTACAACATACAGATGTCAGTGAGATGGGGCGGTAGTTTGATAGGGTATGCCGGTCACCTTTCTTGAAAGCACAAGATATGTTGGCTCCGAGCCAATCTTGTGGTAGGCGGCCGGTGTCCAGTGAAGTCTCAAAGATTATGGTCAGGATTGGGGCGATTTCGTCAGCCAAGTTCTTAAGTATCCGTTTGGGATGTTGTCCGGTCCTGAGGCTTTGTTGGGGTTTAGCTGGTGAAGCAGCTTGGCTACACCGTGGGTGTCGACATGGATGGATTTAACTGAGGTTCCTCCGAGTTCGTAATGTTCTTGTGTACTAGTATAAAGACACCGCCTCCGTTTATATTGCGATCGTTTCTGTATGCTTCATACTGGGGCGGGAACATTTCAGCTGATTTGATGGCGTCTTGGGTGGGATGGGAGGGGGGTTTTCCTGGTTTGTTGCCTCTGAGCCATGATTCAGTGCCGCAAACAATATCTGGCATGATGTATTGTATTGTTGCTGCTAGTTCTTGTTTCTTGGCACCTACGCTCTGACAGTTGATGTTCATAACCCTTAGATTTGTCTTCTTCGGAAGTTCAAAGACTGATGAGGCAGATGATTTTGTCTTTTCCTTCCTCTGTCTGATGAACTGAAGTAGGGGTGTTAGGGGTGCTAGTAGATGACACGCTGCTTGATATTTTGGGGCTACTGGCCCTTGGGGGTGAGAAGGTTCCGGATGAAGCCACAGATTCAATGTGGCTATGTTGAAGGGGGTCGTAGAAATTGGAGCACTCTAGTTCATATGACATATCATATCATTATATTCATCATAATCTCAGCAATCAAAGACACAGTCCATATACTTGGCTGCGCTGAGCCCACGTTACAGAATATAGTACCAACCAGGGTACCCACACGGCAAGCCGAGCCGCCCATGGACACAGGTGAACCAGAGCCCAACAGAGTACAGTAAATCACGTCAAACCACCCGACGAGCACTGCTGAACAAAAACACCCAGAGCACAGTAACCCACATCAAACCACCAACGAACACAGCTGAAGTATAGATTCACAAGGCACATTAAACCATGTCAAACCACCGACAAACACAGCTGAATCAAAATTCCACAGGTACAGCAACAACGACGAGCCACTGACGAATACAGTTGAATTGAAGATTGACAAAGCACAGTAAACCACATCAATCCACCGACGAACACATTTAAAAAATGAAGTTACAAGACTCAGCAAAGCACGTCGAAACACCGACGAATACAGTTAAAATGAAGTGTTACAGGATCCAGCTAACTACGTCAAACGACCGAAGTGAAGTCTCATATAGCACAAAAAATACGACGCACTACTGACCTGGGTGGTCAGCCGCTCCACATCACTTGATGGAGACAGCGACGATTAAAAAAAAAAAAAATATATATATATATATATATATATATATATAGAGAGAGAGAGAGAGAGAGAGAGAGAGAGAGAGAGAGAGAGAGATGAATTGAAATCCCACGGAGTACAGCAGACTACGACGTACTACTGACCGGGTGGTCAGCCGCTCCACATTACTTGATGGAGATAGCGATGATTAAAAAAAAAACAAAGGTGAATTGAAATCTACACAGTAAACATCGACGCCCTACTGACTTGAAAGTCAGCTTCTCCACGTAGTAGTACAACGGAGAAAACGACGAATAAAACAAATTAAAGTAGGCTGGACACCAAAGCCTCGGCCGTTTTCTAGCTCCTCGCCCCGTCGTATATTATTATTTTCGTCATATCGTTACCAAATTTTACCTTGACATAATACTTTTTTTACGTTGACGTCACAGTACTCCCCCCCCTCTAAAAATAAAACAATGACCGAACTGTTTTTTTTCTTGTGAAGAAGAAGTAAACAAACAGTAGAATACGCAAACTCTGTCTCAGAAATCACACATTGAAACAGCATCAGAAACTACAGTTCACACAAGGAAACTCACTTCCTAAGGGATCACCTGATTCTCACATGAACGGGAGAGAAGGTCACGTACCATCTTTCTTCCTGACCTGGAGATGATGCATACGGACTATTCGATGGCTTAATGATACCAAGATCTAACATGATACCAATCTCTCTCTCAACAACCTCTTTCGCAGAAAAGGGGATATCATAAACATTTCTTTCTAACAGGGACATCTTACAACAGATGTTGTAAGAGGGACTTCTAATAGTACATCACCTGAAAAAGAACCTGGTTTAGGAGTCAAAATGTCCTGAAAATCACCAAAGACTGCACGCAACTCCCTGGAACTTCTGTTAGACAAAGTACAGTCAAAGTATACTGAACGGACATCTTCATCTGGCATAGAAACGCCATCGGAACAGATAAAGTGGGAATGGGTAAAGCGTCATCACAGTCCTGGACGACACCAACTGAACAACCACTTTACGAACGGTACAACAGACTCTGGAGAGGGATCACAGAAGAAGACTCCTGGAGAGCACTCAAGAGAAACCTTCCTGCTCTCAAGCCAAAGGTGCTATCTCTGACCAAGGCACTGAAGTACCTTGTGAAAGAACAGCTGTAGGTACAACATCAGAAGTAGACGCTAACTGGAAACAAGACTTCAATGATTCATCATCTTTTTGTTTCTGAACAAGGTCAGAACGGGAAATGTGTAGGTCATCAGAGATCTGACACAAAGGCTTCTTGTCCATATCATGCTTAGCTCCCGTAACGGCAGCTAAAGAGAAAGGCTGGCTAGACACATCACTCAACTCACCACTAACAGAAACTCCAGGCACATTACCCATAATCTGCTATCTGCGACAGGGCTGTCCAAGACACAACATGTCAAATCGCCCACAAAATAAGGACAATTGACTGAAACTATAGCGTGGAAACTCATCCACTGACCACCAAAAGAAACACACTTCACCTTGGTTCCTAACACCTGACTGTCAGAAACTAACCGCTTGCGAACGCCACAAATGGTAGCACCAGCATCACGCAGAACAGAACTCAGTGTCATTCACAGAACCGGACTCCAAATGTAATTTGCCTGTGAACTCGCCAGCAGCTAAACAAGCAAAAGGAGTATTAAGAACAGAACAAGCACACTGGAATGTTTACTGTCAGCTGAGTTTTTCTCGACGACAGTAGAGTTGCCAACCACAAAAGGACACTTATCTGGGTGGCTAGGTCACAAATTCTACAAGGGTTTCTGCCTGACTTCCACGGACGCTTAGCAGCTATATGTCCTGTCTTCTTGCACACAAAACACACACAACACTGACAGATTGATCAGAAGCACCTCCTGAGGAACTCTCACACCCAGAGTTATGGCGGCAACCACGACCATGATAACGGCTACCATCAAAGTTGTTTCCACGACCGGCTGAGTAACCAGAGCTCTGACAGCTACTCTGAAAAGTAGGATATCTGTTTCGTCTATCAGACTGATAAGGGATTCTACCAGACTGACCACAGAATGGAGTCCTGTCAGACCGCCCAGAAGTTCCATGAGCAACAGAAGCAAAAATGTTTACATCAGCTTTCCTAGAAAGGACTTTAGTGGGATGAGCACGTCTGTACGACTCAGTAGGCTTGATCATGCCACCAAAAGTTTTCTCATCCTTTTTATTCAGAAAAGCAGCCAAGTCCTTAGAGACACACTCCCAAAAACTGCTCACGCAAGATAAGATCGAGATCGAGATCCACCAGACCTTCAAAAGACTTACCAATTTTTGACAGAGACCCAACGGTCAAACAAACGCCTAAGGTCTCGAAAGGTTCATCTGAGCTAGGCTTGGCCTCACGAAAACGCTTACGAAAACCGTCTGGACTACATTGAAATTTTTTCAGCAAGCTTTCTTTCAGAAGTCATATGACACATTATTTTCTGCGAGACTATGATAGAGAGTTTAATGCAGACAAGTATGTAACCCACAAACCCTCATACCATCCTTAGGAGCGAGCATGGGTTTCAAAACGAAACAAGTATCTGTCTATATCATCAATTTTCTTTGAAGGGGGTAACTGAGGAAAAGTAGGACGAAGGGCGTAAGACCTGGGCAAACCAGAACACCGACTGTCATTGTCCTGCTGAGGAGTCACTTGAAACTGATTTCTTTTAGTTTCCTCTGTCACCTGAATTCTTTAAGTTTCCTCTTGCATATGTACTTGCTCTCTTTTAGTTAGCTCTTCTTCCTGTACTTTCAGCTGAAATTCTTTCAACCGCATTCTTTCC
Organism: Conus betulinus; assembly: GCA_016801955.1. Lineage (NCBI taxonomy): Eukaryota > Metazoa > Mollusca > Gastropoda > Neogastropoda > Conidae > Conus > Conus betulinus. The sequence goes on from JADBJO010001113.1 coordinate 311,443, forward strand.
TCTCTTTCTATGTCCTGGACAATACATTTATCAACAAACCTCAACAGAGCCGGCCTGTCCGTCCAAGCCACAAACCTTACTTCGCTGTAAATAATTAACAAAAACTTTGTCCTCGTCCACAGAGGACACAACAGGACTGTCTTCCTTAGCTTTATGTGCCATAGTAAAATATGAACTATTGTCACTAGTGGACGAAAAGACAGACAATTGCGATCGTAAGCAAAAAAGGTTTCAAACCTCTGTCCACACACACTATATATATATATATATATATATATATATATATATATATATTGCAAGGAACTTTTTTAACAAACACTAACGAAAATCACTAAAAAAAAAAAAAAAGGACTAAGTACTATTAAACCCAATCAACAAAAAGATAGAAATAAACAATGAAACAGGAATTCAGGGATATGGGGGAGAAAGAAAAACACAATCGGGAATTAATGCAAATAATCAGCAACAAGTATAACTCAAGCAATAACATGAGAGTAATAACGAATTTAGTCAGTGTATTGTTTTCTTTTCTCTCTTTTTTTCACAAGCTAAGCATTCAAAATAAAACAACTATTTTTCTTAACTGGTTCAGGACAGCCACTCACACACTCACTCATTCAAGAGTAAAGGACCCTCAAGTAAAGATATAAACAGAAATAATCAGAGAGATAACTGAAGATAATCGGAATAAATCCCACAAAACCAGGCAGAACTAGGCTGTCGTATCTCCAGAAATTATACACAAGGCGATACCCCATTATGCTGGGGACGGGAAAGAAAGTAGACGCAGTCATTCAACAAAACAGTACAACTCAATTGCTCAAAAAGAAAGTGTGAACGTGACCTATCCTTTCTAATTGGGGCAGTTATAGGGGCACAAAACAAATCCTACCACTAGGGCAATTTTGAAGTCAACTGCAACATAAGATTTAACTACGGGGTCACCAGATGTTACGGATGGTGTGTGGTGCGTGTTTTGAGGTCAGACTCTCGCTCTCAAAAGTTTGGATGCGTGTAGTGATTATTCCCTACACACACACCCACATCACACGAATATGGATAGCCAGGCAACACACGAGTTAGATTTGTTTTCTTTATAATTATGCTGCCTGAACTATCAAAACATACATTATATATGTATGGAACTTTAACTGAACAAAAACCCCCACAGAGCGCAGTAAACCACATCGAACCACCAACGAACACAGCTGAAGCATAGATTCACAAGGCACATCGAACCATCGATGAACACAGCTGAATCAAAATTCCACAGGCACAGCAACAACGACGAATCACCGACGAATACAGTTGAACAGAAGATCGATAAAGCACAGTAAACTACATGGACTACCAGAAGGCCTTTGACTCTGTGCCACACTGCAGGCTCCTCGAGAAGGTTAGAGCACATGGATGGGAGGGAAAGTACTGGGGGGTGGATACAAGACTTCCTGAATGAAAGGAGACAGAAAGTCATCATCAACGGCATCCACTCCCAAGACGCGGATGTAACGAGCGGCATCCCCCAGGGCAGCGTGCTAGGCCCACTCCTGGTCGTCATGTTCATCAACGAGCTGGCCAGAGTAGTAAAGTCTACAGTAAAAATGTTCGCGGACGATACAAAGCTGTATGGCAGAAGTGACACCGCTCAGGACACCCAGGATATGCAGGACAACCTTGACCAACTCCAGATGTGGTCGGACCGGTGGGGCTATTAAGGTAACATCCGCAAAAGTGCACCATCATGAAGCTTGGTACCACATAATCAGAGGCATCATACACCATGTCAATAAAAGCAGAGGACAGAAGCACCAAAAACTGACCTTGACAGAAAAGGTGGCAGAGAAAGACGTTGGTTTATGGGTGGACAACAAGCTGAACTTTGGGGACAGTGTAGCACACGCAAGTTGGAAGGCAACCAGGATAGTTGGACTCATCAGGAGGTCATTTGACTACCTAGTGGAGCAGATGTTCGTCCAGCTCTTCAAGAGCCTAGTGCGGCCTATCCTGGAATAAAAGACACAGTCGTCTGGCAGCCATGCCAGACAACACTTTGCAGTCACATTGAGGACGTTCAGCAGCAGCGAGCCAAAAAACTGCTGAGATCTTTGAAGAACAAGCCATATCCAGAGAGGCTGAGATCCCTAAGACTGCCCACCCTGGAACATCGTCGACTCTGGGGAAACATGATCGAGGTATTCAAGTACCTTCATGGCTATTATAAAGTCCAGCGACCAGAATGGACACTGGCAAGTGGGAGGGCCCTCCGTGGGCACTCTCTCAAGCTGCAGAAGGACAGGTAACGACTGGACCTCAGGGGGAACTACTTCCTCACAGAGTGGTGTCAGCTTGGAACAGTCTCACTGAGGGGTGTGATGACGCCATCTACCAACGCCTTCAAGAGTCGACTGGACACACCACTGAATGCACCTACCCAGCCTGTACGAGCCAAAATGCCAAAACTAGCTCACTCAGTCTTGCAAGCCACGCGCATGACAGCCACTGAGTGAAAGTTACATGAGGACCTACAAACAGACTTTAAGGTCTCAATCGTCAGAGAAGTCAAGTCAACTCAAGTCAAGTCAAACCACATAAAAACACTGACGAACACAGTTAAAATAAAGTCTTACAAGGCACAGCAAAGCACGTGGAAACACCGATGATTACAGTTAAAATGAGGTCTTACAGGATCCAGCAAACTACGTCAAACAACCGATGAACACAGTTGAAGCGAAGTCTCATATATAGCACAACAATATGACGCACTACTGACTTGGGTGGTCAGCTGCTTCACATCACTTATGGAGACAGCGACGATTTAAAAAGAATATGTATATATAGATGAATTGAAATCCACGTAGCACAGCAGACTACGACGTACTACTGACTGGTGTCTTGTTGGGTTTGTTGATGTATGTTTCTCCTTGGTCACTCTCCCATAATGCAGTTCGTATCATCCCAAATCAAGGGAGTTAATTCTAAATATTCTATACATGACATCTCTCTTCTTTTGAAAAAGTAAAACATTTTTTTTAACAAATTTAACACAATACCAGCACAATAAACATCTCAAAACTGTTTATCCTACTGACCAAATTATAATTAATCTGTGATTTGTTATTATGTTGATTTCTAGATCTAGTGCATTTGAACGTCCTTGAACCTTTTTAAACATTGTCTTTGAACTTTTGAGGTTTGTGTACAACATGTCCGGATCTTGTTATAATGTCTGGTTTCGCATGTTCCAATGTTTTGTCACCATCATCAGTGAGTTATTTTGGATCATTCTGTGAATAGTGAGTACACTGATTTTCATTCATTTGTCCTTGATTGAATTTGTCACTCAACTCATTGTGACTGTCAACAATCGATGTTTGTTCAGCTTGATCTTCTTGCATATTCATCTGTGTAGATCTGAGAATTTTTTCTGTTGTGACGATACAATTTATGTTGATCAGAGTCTTTTACTATGTAAGATCTTGGAGTTGTACTTGGTCCAACCACTTCAGCACTCTTCCTGATGTCTCCTTTCTGCATCATGATAGATTTTCCTGGTTTTAGAACAGGGAGTGGCTTGCTTGCTTTTTTGTCAAAGTAATATTTGTGTCTTTTTGCCTTTCTATCATTTCACTGTGCCTTTTCTTCTTGTAATGTTCTGGTTTGAGCTTTTCTGGTATTTTTGGAATGGATGTCTTCATTCTTCTTCCTAGAAAAAGTTGTGCAGGTGAGAAACCAGTATCCAAAGGGGAATCTCTATAGTCCATCATTGCTTTGTAGTGGTCTTTGGATTTTTTCAACAGTTGTTTCACAGGCCTTACTGTTCTTTCAGCTTTCCCATTCCCTTTTGGGTGATAAGGACTTGAAGTGGTGTGTTTAAATCCATAGTCTTTGCTGATTTTTAAAAATTCTTCGCATGAAAATTGAGGACCATTGTCGGCGATTATTCTATCAGGAATGCCATGACTTGCAATCTGGGTTTTCATGCAACCAATCACATTTTTAGCAGATAAATTTTCCAGTCTGATGAGTTCAGTCCATTTGGAGAAGTAGTCAACGATGATAAAAAAAAAAAATGCTGATTTTTTAATTCGAAAGGATCAGCACCTATTTTGGACATGGTATGTCAGGCATTTCCACTGGTATCATTGGTTCCTTTGGATTTGAAGGAGAACGCTTTGCACATATATCACATGACTGAATAGCTTCTTCTTTTTCTTTTGACATACCGTGCCAAAATAGCTTTCTGTCGCTCTGTTCTTGGACTTGACAATCCCCAAATGTGACTGATAAAGTTTTTCAATCGTGTCTTTTCTGATAGCAATAGGTACAATCAGTTTATGACTTTTGTACAAAATACCGTCCATGAAAGCAATTTCATCCCTACATTCCAGTATTTTCTGATGCTTGGCGCAACTTGTGATTTCTTTTCTGGCCATCCTTTTCGAAGCATTTGTGAAAGTTCTTTCAATTCGGGATCTTTTTAAAAGTTTTATTTTGCATTTGTTCATATCTTTCTGTTGTCAATGGAAGATATGCTTTTGGATCTATGGCATTGATTTCAGTTTCAGGGACAACTTCTTCAGATGTTGCAGGAAGATGTGCCCTGCTGAGTGTATCTGCAAGCCACATTTCTTTTCCTGGCTTGTAGTTTACATGAAAATCGTAATCCTGTGTAAGCTGAGAAGAAATCTTTGAAGTCTTGCTGGTGCATTGTGTAGGGGTTTGTTGAAAATAGCTTGTAGAGGTTTATGGTCGGTTTCCACTTCAACTTTTCTGCCATACACATACTGATGGAGCTTTTTGCACCCAAATACAAGATAATTTGAGCATAGTTTTGTTGTTGTGATTTGGTTAATGCCCTTGAAGCGTGTGCAATAGGTTGACCTCCTTGCATTATAACACAACCTAAACCAGTTGATGACGCGTCACAGTGTCATAGGCAGTCTTTGATCATAAAATCTGAGAACAGGAGTTCTTGTTGCAAGTTCTTTCAGTTGCACGAAACTTTGTTCTTCTTCAGTCCACTTCCATTGTGTATCTGTTTGCGTCAGATTTGTCAGAAGAGTACTGATTTTTGATATGTTGGGAAGACATTTTGCCAGATATTGAATGAAACCAAGAAAGGTTTGTAATTCTTTCTGATTTTCTAGTCGTTTCGTGACTTACACTGCTCTCAATTTTTCTGGATCTGCTTTCAATCCATCCTTTGAGATGATGTGACCAACATATGTGATTTGTTCTTTGCTTATTTCACATTTTTTTTTGTTTAGTTTTCAGTTTGCAGATCTGCATTGTTCGACCACGTGTGTCAGTCTTTTATTATGTTCTTCTTGATCTTTCCTCTAGGGTGTACCGCAGGGGGTTACTGCTGTATCCACTTTTATTTTGTAAGTGCCGGATAAACAGCCTAATCCTTGAAATACATCTGGATATTCAGCCAAAATAGCTTCTCCTACAGCATCAACTCGTTGAATGAGACCCAAGCCCATCACATGCTTTTCACGCCTAAAATACAAACATTGTCAGTTTAAGCAGTTTCAGTTTTATTTCTCCAAGGGTTTTTATGTCATGGCCTGAATATGATTTAAGTTTTGTTTTAGTTACAAACATTTTTACTTTCAATTTCTTGAATATTTTGTATGAAATGGTATTGCATTTCGCACCAGTATCCAGCTGATAATCACTGTTTTGTTTTCGGTCAATATATCTTGATACCATCCAGTCACTGAATTAACTTCTTTCTGCTCAACTGAGCTGACCATATAGGCTGTATCATCTTCTGAGATAACTGAATCACTCTCAGTTTCATTAACTTTATGTACTTGATTTCTCTTTTTGTATTTCTGCATTGCATTGTCAGGCCTTTTGTTTGTTCTGCACATTGCAGAAAAATGATTTTTAATGCCACAAGCTGTGCAAATTTCCCCCCCATGCAGGACAATTATTTCTGCCATGTGTCTTTCCACATCATCCACAGTTGTCTGTGTAATAATGTTGTCTGTCATGATTTTCAGTTGAGAGTTTTTTTCTTGATGGCATGAAAATTTATGGATTCTTTTGATTCAGAGATTTCTTTCAGTTGAGAATTTGACATTTCTTGCAATTTCAATTGCTCTTTCCAGTGTAAGATCTGCACCAATGTCTATCAGCTTTTCTATAACTTTTTCTGATTTGGTGCCCAAAACAGTTCTGTGTCGGACATTATTTCTTCTTCTTCACCAAAAGTACAGTCTTTTGCAAGAAATTTCAGCTTTGTGACGAACTCTTCACAACTTTCTTCTGGCGCCTGTATCTTGCTATAAAACTTGTACCTTGCAAATATCGGGTTTGCCTTCGGCTGTACGTATAATTAGAACCTGTCGTAGTACGTTTGAAGCAATTTCTTTTCTTCTTCATCAAGATCCCAGGTGAAGAAAAATCTGTCCCCTTTAAGCCAACCCACAGCATGCACTCTTCTTCTTCCGATTTGCCTTTTAGCGGACCATTGAAAACAAAGCCAACGTATTGCTTAAAGTTTTTCCATTCACTGAAAAGGTCACTCGCCTGCCACTTGAGTGTAGGATTATGCGTCGATTACATTTTGGAACAAACTTAATAAATAGACTGCAATTGACGATTCTTGACTATTAATCAGAATCCCGCTTCTGACACCATGTGGTGTTGGGTTCGTCGATGTACGTTTCTCCATGGTCACTCTCCCATAATGCAGTTCGTATCATCCCGAATCAAGTGAGTTAATTCTAAATATTCTATACATGACAACCGGGTGGTCAGCCGCTCCACATCACTTGATGGAGACAGCGACGATTTAAAAAAAAAAAAAAAGAAAAAAACAAATATAGATAAAATGAAATCCCACATACACAATAAACTTCGACGCCCATACTGACTTGAAAGTCAGCCTCTCCACATAGTAACACTACGGAGAAAACGAAGAATGAAACTAATTAAAGTAGGCTGGACACCAAAGCCTGGGCCGTTACTTTTGGCTCCTTGTCCCGTCGTATATTAGTATTTTCGTCATATCGTCGTAATCTTACCTTGACGTCATAATGTTTTTTTTTTCTTCTTCTTCTTTTTTTTTTTTTTTTTTTTTTTTTTACGTTCACGTCATATACAGAAAAATTACACCGCTGATTTGAAGGGAACTGGGTGGAAAGATGGATCATGGATCGAGGAAGACCCCAGTCTTTTGTGCTGTGGATCCTGATCAAGGAACGAAATCAGGATCCGTTTAACATTGGCCGAGGTCTGTGTTTTGCCGAATTCTTTTCTAGTTTATTGAGTACAGTGAGTCATAGCGTTGTTTCTAGTTTATTGAGTACAGTGAATCATAGCGTTGTTTCTAGTTTATTGAGTACAGTGAGTCATAGCGTTGTGTTCAAATCTTGCAGGACCCAACAGGTCAACTTAAGAAAGGCCCAGTGTATTGTCCATATAAAAATTCTTTTACCTTTTTTTTCTGTTTCTGCTGCAGAAGCTCGACAGAGCATTGTTTGAAAACAGTTAAGACAGAAATATCCTTAAATGGTCACCACCTTGCCATTCTGTCGACGTCGTAAAAGTTTGATCAAGCTTCCTGTTGCAAGATCGTGCACGTGGCAGTACGTTTTGTTACTCTGTGTATAGCACATTTTGTCACAATGTCACGTTTTGTTACAATGACATAACGGGTCAAAGACACGCGCTCAGCACGTGTTGTTTCTCTTGCATTTTTACATAATTCATGCCGAGGTAAGTGTGGATTGTACTCAACTGATTTTTTTTTCGCAGAGGGAGTAGGATGGGAACAAACTGGATACTGGTTAATCTGACTGACGAGCTGTGCACACATCCTAACAATTGTTTGATTCTGTCAAGACTGGGCCGTTCAATGGCATTTACACCAAGCAGAGGCACAGATATGAGTAAATGCATTACTAGATCTAGAAATAAGATGGGCTACGTAAAGATGCATCTTGCGATATGAAACGAACTAAGGATATATGAGTTTTGGTTAATCAATCCAAGCTGCATTAAAGCAGCAAAACAAATTATCTTTCTTGTTCCAACAATGACAGATCTTTGCAACAACAACAACAACAGCAACAACAACAACAAAACACGTTTGAATAGGATATTGTACATTGTTGCCAAATGATAGGGTGGGGGGGGGGGGGGGGGGGGGGGGAGGGAGGGCGCTAATTGTAGAAAAAGCCGAAATGATCCATCAACATCACTGACGAGTATACCGTGCAAGATCCTTGAATATGTTATCGTCAATGCAGTTATGAACCATCTAGAACAGAACGCCATCCTCTGCCCACAACAACACGGCTTTCAGAGGCAGAGGTCTTGCAAGACGCAGCTCCTTGAGTTTGCAGAAGAACTGTCTCGGAATATGGAAGGCGGAGCACAGACCGACATTGTCATAAAGGATTTTGCAAAGGCGTTCGACAAAGTTAACCACAGTCTCCTGCTCCACAAACTACACCATTATGGAGTCCGTGGCAACATCAATCAGTGGATTGAGAGCTTCCTCAGTGATAGGAGACAAGCTGTAGTCGTAGACGGAGCAGCTTCAGAGTTGGCAGATGTCAGATCTGGGGTGCCACAAGGATCGGTGCTTGGACCATGCTTTTTCTGGCTTATATTAATGACTTGCCAGATCAGCTCACCTCACAGACTCGCCTGTTTGCGGACGACACTGCAGTCTATAGACTCGTCATGACAACCAGGACCAGTCTCAGCTACAACAAAACCTCCAGACACTACAACAGTGGGAGAAGAGCTAGGATATGGAGTTCCATCCTGGGAAGTGTACAACTCTGCCGGTGACAAGAAAGAGACGACCACTGTCGAGCGAATATCATCTACATGGACATACTCTTGATGTGGTTACTTCTGCAAAGTACCTTGGAGTTACCATCACGGACGACCTTAGCTGGGACAAACATATAAACAGTATCTGTGCAAAAGCCAACAAGACCGCTGGCTTCCTCAGGCGTAACCTTAAGATCAGCGCCACCCAGCTAAAGGCCACAGCCTACAAAGTCATGGTACGACCCACGCTGGAATATGCCTGTACTGTGTGTGACCCCTGCACGAAGACAAACGAGGACAAGCTGGAATCCGTCCAAAGGAGGGCTGCACGCTTTGTCACAGGACGTTGTCACAACTCCTTCAACGTCAGCAGCCTCATCAAGCAGCTGGACTGGTACCCCCTAATGCAGCGAAGAAAGATCACCAGACTGACCATGCTGTTCAAGATCATACATGGTTTGGTCTGCATGGACAGATCCCAGCTGATTCCTGCTCCAACCTGTCAACGCAGAGGACATGAACAGCAACTTAAACAACTACAGTGCCGAACCTTGTATCGACAGGGGTCCTTTTACCCACGTACTACAAAGGAGTGGAACGCCCCTGCTGATACAGTAGTCGAGACAAAGACTCTTGACATGTTTGTGTCAAGAGCAAGAAAACTACATTAAACCTCTGCCCTTTTTTTTTCTGCGTCAACCCACATTAAAAAACGTCAGAATAGTCAACATGATGACTGAGGACGTTAGCTGGATGATGATGATGATGAACATCAACAAGGATGTCATGTATAGTAGTGAAAGTAAGACGTAATATATGATGTCAAGTTTTGCCGATGACGCACATTTGGGAAATACACGTCATCAGACAGTTAAGTAAAGGGGAACTGGCAACAACATGTCTTAAAGTAGATCATTTGCAGCACATAATTATGCCCTTTTTCCCCAAAGAAAGAGAAGACACGAACAGAAAATGAAGACTTGGCAAAAACAATCCTTTCTACGAGGTCTGTCTGTCTGTCTGTCTGTCTGTCTGTCTCTCTCTCTCTCTCTCTCTCTCTCTCTCTCTCTCTCTCTCTCTCTCTCTCTCTCTCTCTCTCAACACAGAGGGAGAGAGAGAGAGAGAGAGAGGGGTCTAGTAAAAATTATCTTTATCGCATCGAATCCCATCAAAGTCATGTGGGTTTTTCTGCCTCGACCGGCTCCTACCAATAGGATTTGGGAGCCTGAATAGCTCAGTTGGTAGAGCGCCTGACTCGCAATCTTGGTGATCCTGGGGTTGCGGGTTCGAACCTCCGCCGGGGCGTTTCGGTACAGGGGGATTTTTCCCTCGGAGTTAACATTGGTTCTGACTCCATTTCCCATACAGTCCTTCGAATGAGACTATAAACCGAGGTTCCGTGTGTGAACGCACGCATAACATCTTGCACACACGTAAAATCCCACCACCAACATTCGGAAGAGTAGGCCAGTTTGGCCGTTGGTATGGATGACACGTTACACATAGCATGCACCCTGAGTGAGAAATGGAAAGAATGAAAGGAAGTAAGGAAAATGAGTGATCGATATTGAACGATACTGACTGGATGACACGGGAAACGACTGAATGTAGCGCCAGCTGGCAGCTCTTCAGTCGGCACTACCCAGGTAGGCAGCCCGTTGTGTAAACGAGTGTTGATTGATTGTAAAGCGCTTAGAGCTTGGCGTCTAGCCGAGAATAGGCGCTATATAAGTATTCATTATCATCATCATCATCTACCCAGAGTTGAGTTTGCTGCGGACTCAGTTGGGAAGACTGGGACCACACAGTCGAGTTTCATCCACTTAATGGATGCGTTTCTGAGTGTTGTTCAAATTTCCTGACCAACGCTGCAGGTGCCTGTATCTCTCGGCCTGGTTGACGCCGTAATATATTATGAAAGGAAGCGTAGAGTACAGCCCTGTCATGTAGTCTCACACCGAAATGGAAATCCGTAGCATTATCTTAATCATCCTCATTCTCGTCGATCAGCATGAAAAAAAATGTCTCAAATTCTGTGGCCCTTCATGCCCTGCTCTCGTGGTGACCTCAATTTCGATGTCCTCTTCACGTCTGTGGTCTTGGTTTGGTTCCGTCGGGGTCACCGATATCGGCGAGTCCATGGGGGCTGTCGTTGGACGGACGTGGTGGCGCCCCCTCCGGAGGGAGAGCTCACTCACGCCGGCTCCGCGACTTAGCAATTATTGTCGTCAGTAGGGGGCTTAGTAAGTGGTGTCCTGCGTATGTTAGATCAGAATAGGCGCCCCCTGAACACCACCGAAGTGACTCGACAGCAGTGCAGTGTCTCCTCCTGTGGGTTGCCTCTTGACGAGTTGACATTGACTGCTCCCTGTGGATTGCCGGTGCCGGAGCTGCGGCGGGGCCGACGAGGCTGTGGCTGTAGACGGGGTGTCAGAATGAGCGGCGTGGATGCACTACCTCTGAGGTGGTGCAGAGGCTGGGACAGAAAAAAAAATTATCTTTATTGAGGGTTGAAGAATAATATGTCGGACGTTTGTTTCTTTTTGTTTTACATCCTGCTGTCCTAAAAAGTAAGAAACAAATATAGCAAACAAAGAGGAAAATTACAAACATTTTCAAAAACACCCAGCATTTTACCATACAAATGTGTACCTTCCTCTTATCATTATATATGAAACAATAATAAGCTATTGTTGGAACATTAGTTTGAAATGCAGAGAGAGAGAGAGAGAGAGAGAGAGAGAGAGAGAGAGAGAGAGAGAGAGAAGGACAAAAGGGACTGCAATAGTAGAAGTGACCCTGTTGTTTAGATTTTCCATCAGATGCTTTTGTGTGTGTGATTTTTTAAATACCTGTTTTGAGGGACATGATTTTAAAAAGAAAGGCAAATTATTCATGCAATCCCTCAAGAGTATACAATGCTTGATTTATAAAGATTACTTTGGGATCTGGGAAAGGACAACTTCTGTGTATGTCTGTTTCTGTTGATGACATAGCTTTCGCTGATTTTCCTCGAAGCTGATCTACTCATTACATTGTACATGCTTAAACATTTGTTGATGTAGAATCTGTCTTTAAATGGAAGAATATTTAGAGTGTTGTAATCACTTCGTGTCAAAGTATTAGATTTCAAATGAATGAATTTAATGGCCCTTTTTGTGAACGACTTAACTTGTTTCATATTACTTTATAAACTGGATGCATAATTGATAAGAGAGAGGAGAGGATTTGCGCATTATACGAATACCTTCCTGGAATGAAAATGTAGAAATTTTGTTATTTTTACAAGTTGATGTATTCTTTTGGAAAATGTTTCCTAAGATCAGCAATGTGGTAAGACCAAGAGAAATCGGTGTCAATGAGAAATCCTAAGATTTTATGCGATGCAACCTCTTCAATCTTTTTGTGCTTGGACATATAATGGTGCGAACGAGGAGCAATACACGCATTTTGTTTTAGTAGCACTGAGGGACATACGATTCATTGCTGTCCATGTAATCAGCTTGTTGAAATTTGTCTGCAGGCTACTTACGAGTTCAGTAGGATTGCTACTGTGTGACTGTAATGAGGTATCATCAGCAAACATTTCATAACAACACTGTATATAAAATAGTAAGTCATTTATATAAATGGAAAATAGCTGGGGGGCCCCAATACTGAACCTTTAGAGAGACCAAATTTTAGAGGGAGTTACTTTGACCGTTTGGAATTAATTTCAACACGCTGTTGACGTTCAGAGAAAGAGGTAATACAAATTTTGAGGCTTGATTTGATAGTTTGTAACTCATGAGCCTTTTTTCATAATTAGAAGTGAGTGGTTGATAACATCAAATGCATTTGCTAAATCTACAAAATCAATTCCATTAAGTTCATTGTTGTTAATATTTGTAACATTTATTGATAAGTTGTGTACGAGAAGTGTGACAAGAATTATTTTCTTGACAACCTGACGGATTTTCATTAATGTATTGTAATATTTTATATGACAATATAGATATGTTTGAACATATTTTTCGAGTGGTTTTCACAAAAGGAATATTATTGAGATATGTCAATAGTTTGAGGGGTGGGCATGATCATCTGTTTTATATAATGGTATAACTATCGCTTTTTTAAGTTGAAGGGAACGTGGCTTTTATGAAAACATAGATTATAAACGTGAGTGAGTGTTTCAGCAATAGCCAATGAAACGCTTTTTAGTCTCTTACTATCGACTTTATCTAAATTTTCGTGTGTGTGTGTGTGTGTGTGTGTGTGTGTGTGTGTGTGTGTGCGCGCGCGCGCGCGCGCGCGCGCGCGCGCGCGCGTGTATGTGTCTTCATTCTTGCGGTACATTTTGACTGGTATAGTTGGCCAACATGGTTAGAGTTGATTGAAACAAGCCTATGTGGCAAAACCAGCCTAGCTTTTCACATGGTGTGTTTCCTGGGGCCTGCTACACATCCCACATGTTGTTCCCCAGCTTTTCACATGGTGTGTGTTTCCAGGGTCTGCTACACATAATTCTGTTTCCAAGCTTTTCACATGGTGTGTTTCCAGGGGCCTGCTACACATCTGACATGTGTGTTCCCTAGCTTTTCACATGGTGTGTTTCCAGGGGCCTGCTACATCTGACATGTTGTTCCCTAGCTTTTCACATGGTGTGTTTCCAGGGGCCTGCTACACATCTGACATGTTGTTCCAAGCTTTTCACATGGTGTGTTTCCACAGGGGCCTGCTACACATCTGACATGTTGTTCCAAGCTTTTCACATGGTGTGTTTCCACAGGGGCCTGCTACACATCTGACACGTTGTTCCCTAACTTTTCACATGGTGTGTTTCCAGGGGGCCTGCTACACATCTAACATGTTGTCCCTGCCAGATCCGTCCACCCGTCTTTGGCAGGTCGGATCAATGCAGTCGCGCTACACATCTGACATGTTGTTTCCTGCCAGATCCGTTCACCTGTCTTTGGCATACTGGATCAGTGTAGTGGCGCCTACCGTTCTGTGGAAAGACTCAGATCGTATGGCCCTTTGTTCTCTTTAATTCGTTTTATCACATTTGTTTTCCCCCGTGTTACCATTGTCCTCACATGTAAAGTTTGGAAAGTAACTACAGTTGATGAGGTATATCTTAAACGAAATTTGAAATGAATCCGCCAGTTAATGGGGACAAACAAATTACGAGACAAAACAGGACGCGTTTAGACCTCTTATGCCTTCTTCGGGCAAGATAAACAACATTCAGGACAATGAAAACGAAAAACGACCTATCATTTATCTCCTCAAGTCCGGCGGCGCAAGATGGGCGTTGAATGAAAGATGGGCGTTGAATGGAAGATGGGCGTTGAATGAAAGATGACCGTGGAATGAAAAATGGGCGTTGGATTAAAGATGAGCGCTGAATAAAAGAGGAGTGTGTTGAATGAAAGATGGGCGTTGATGGAAGATGAGTGTTGAATGAAAGGTGGGCGTTGAATGAAAGATTGGTGTTGGTAAGGTAGTCAGATTTAGCCATCAGCTGGAGACGAGGTAATGCTTTGTGTTGTGTAACAGAGGCTTTGCTCTGTTGCACCTGATGCCAGCATTGCCATTGTGATTCCTGTGTAACATGCGGACGATCTTTGTCCCAGCAGCGATGGAGTGATGGCTTCTGTGGAAGTTCTTATTATATCAGTAAACCTGGAAGTGTTGAAACAGTTCAAACTGTTGCTGTTGTCAACAGGGATTGGGTGTCCGTCAGGGCTCTGGGTTCCTTACTTGTTTTGTATGTCCTTTTGGAGTGCACTTTGGGTGGCCTTCTGCTCTCCCTCGGAAGGAGAGGAAGACAAAGAGATGGGAGGACAGCATCAGTGCATTGACTGGCCTCACACCCAGCAACTGCCTAAGAACGTCTGAGAACCAGGAGGAGTGGAGGGAGCTCATTGCGAAGTCTTCTCTGTCGCCCAACGGGTCTTCAAGACTGGTCTCACTCCAGTAACTGCCGAAGAGCGTCTGAGATCCCGGGAGGAGTGGAGGAATCTGGTTGCAAAGTCTCTGGCGCCCCAACGGTCTTCAAGACTCCGGGATAGGTGAAAGATGACTGGGTGGCCTTTCTCAGATCACAAGAATATACCCCTGTGTAAAGACATGTGCCAAAGAAACTTTTAAAAAGGGTTTATTTTTGTTATTCGAATGGCGAGTTTCACAGTGTGAGTTCCTTTTCTCACATTATTTCAGTCAGCGTGATTACAGTTTGTGTCATGACGGCTGATACAGTGATTGTGTTGATGCAGTTCATGCTGCTTGTTGTTTTTGTCGCCAAGATGAGCCAGTTTCAACAAGACACTGTACGTCGCTTAAGTTTTGGAATCAGTATGCATCACCAGTATCTATCTTTTGAATTGCTGACAGCTTTCGCCACAATTTTCAAAGTCAAAGTCACACACCACCACACTGGCACTCTTCTTTTTCCTCTTCCTCCTTCTCTTTTTTTCTTCTTCTTCTTCTTCTTCTTCTTGAGATGTGAGTACTGATCTGATCTTCAAAGATGGACCAGATCAGTTATTATTCCTATTGATTGTCATGAAATGGGACCAGAAAGGCTGCCAAATGGCAACAGTCACCTTACGTTTGTGCTAAACCAGCAAGATGCACATCAGATCTGATTGAAGTGAAAAAAAGACCTGTCAACTGTCATTTAATTTACTGAAACATGATAAATAAATGTGTACCAGATACCTAATATATGTGGAAAAAATGTAAGCCGAATAAACAATATGGTAAAGCCAGTGACATAGTAGAGATAGCAGGCCTCTTTCACCATGTCACTATTCATACTGAAAAGTCTATTTGTAGAGTTAGTAAAAACACTGACTTTTGTAGAGAAAGCCGAAACACTGACTTTCATTTTGTTTCCGCTTCCTTGGTAGCATAGGACACTCAAATCACTTAAGACTGCTTGTTTTAAGTATCCGTCCAAAAGTATAATTTTTGTCATGCTTTAAGTTTGCTCTGTTACCAATGTATGTGTTCATAGCGGACATATGTCCTTTTGGTGTTGCTGCTGTTAGTGGCTAAAGATTACGGTCTTCAGGCCGTTTTGATATGGTAGTACCTAAGGGGTTTTGTTACATAGTCTGCTTACAGTTGTTTGCGTTTGGGTTTCTGATATGGGCATGGATTAGTCACGAGTATTACTATGGGAATACTTTTGTACCACCTCACTTTAAAGATGTTTTAAACTTGTTTGGCTGAAACGAGGCTACGATAAGGACAGAATGTGTGTGTGTGTGTGTGTGTGTGTGTGTGTGTGTGTGTGTGTGTGTGTGTGTGTGTGTGTGTGTGTGTGTGTGTGTGTGTGTGTGTGTGTGTGTGTGTGTGTGTGTGTGTGTGTGTGTGTGTGTGTGTGCGCGCGCACATGCGTGTATCTGGGCACAAGTACACTTAATGTATTTAAGAAAATGTATATTGTTTAAAAGGAGGTGTGTTGTTAGGGTTGTGTCCCTGGCATGCTGGTAAGTTCTACATCATACATCAGTAACACAAAGAATGAAAGAAACAAGAAACCAACTTCATAACCTGAATCTGTAATGCGTGATTTCCAGACTACGTAATGATTACATCTGACCTTCTCAACTGTTTGCTTAGGGGATACATGAAAGATAGACAGACATGTCATTGAGCCTCCACTGTCGCTATATCTGTTGCCACAGATGCCTTGATGTGTGTGATGAACTGTCATCTGTGATGTGTGTTTGTGTGATGAACTGTCATCTGTTGCCACAGATACCGTGATGTGTGTGATGATCTACCATCTGTTGCCACAGATGCCGTGATGTATGTGGTTGTGTGTCCAGGGCAGAGCCGGCAGCTGATGTACATTGTGCCTTCCTTCCTCCCAGTCCGCCAAGGGCTCCATGATGACCCTGACCAGCGGCAGGGAGAGTCGGGAAGGGGGCCGGAAGTGGCCCTGCGGGCGATGCGGGCGTGTCTACGCCCACCAGCCCAGCCTGTCCCGCCACAAGAAGTTGTGCATGACCCAGCGGGAGTACGACGTGGCCTGCTCCCTATGCGGAAAGTCCTTCGCCCCACTTCACCTCCTCAAGGAGCACATGAGCAGCGTGCACTCCCGCTCCTTTCTCTGATCACGCGGTCTGGGATCTATTCACTTCCCACTGGACGTCCCGGTATAAATCCTCTGCTGACTGGCCATCTTCTGATGAATCGTCCTCCAAGCCAGATGTCCTCTAAGGACCTCTTTAGTGACTGGCCATCGACCTGCGACTCCTCCGATGCATAGGCATCTGCTGATCACCGTTATACTGATGGGCCATCTTCCCATCACACTGCTCCTCTGGTCGGAGATCTGAAGATGACTGCCGTGCTGACTAGCCGTCTACTGAACGCTCCGCTGCTGATTGGCCAGCTGCTGATGTTTCTTTGGCCGACTGGGCATCCGCTGATGACTCTACAGATGGGGCATCTTTAGAACACTCCTCGGCTGACTGGGCATCTTTATGATGACTCCTTTATGATGGGCTGTTAACCGACAACTCCTCTACTTTTGACTGCTTCTGAAGGCTTCTATACCGATTGGACATCTTTTGATAAATCTACTGACTGGACATCTGTTGATAGTTCTACTGATTGGGCATCTATTGAACACTGATCTATGGTTTTCCATCTACTGAAGACTGCTTTACTGATTGGCCTTCTACTGAAGACTGCTGTACTGATTGGCTATCTACTAAAGACTGTTCTACTGACTGGCCATCTACTGAAGACTGCTCTACTGATTAGCCATCTACTGAAGACTGCTACTGATTACCCTTCTGAAGACTGCTTTACTGGTTGGTCTTATATTGAACACTCCTCTACTGATTGGCCATCTACCGATGACGTGCTAATTGATCAGTATGACTCGTGTGCTAATTGTCCATCTTCTGTTGACTGCTACTTTGACTGGCCATCTTCTGTTGACTGCTACATTGACTAGCCATCTTCTGTTGACTGCTACATCGACTGGCCATCTTCTGTTGACTGCTGCATTGACTGGCCATCTTCTGACGATTTTTGCATTGATTAACCATCATCTGATGAACCCTCTATAGATTGGCCATCTTCTGACCACTCTTCCTTTGATTAGCCATATTCTGATTAAACGTCTACTGATCGATCTTCTTAGGCTTTCTACTGATCAACGATCTTCTAATACCTCCTCTATTGACTGACGATCTTCTAATACCTCCTCTACTGACCAACGATCTTCCAATACTTCCTCTACTGATCGACGATCTTCTGATTCCTCCTCCACTGATTGACTACCTTCTGATTCCTCCTCTGCTGATGGACTGTCTTGTAATACCTCCTCTACTCATTGACCATCTTCTGATACCCCCTCTAATTATCTTCTAATGCCTTCTTTATTGATCAACGATCTTCTGATACCTTCTCTACTGATTGACCATCTTCAATACCTTTTCTTCTGATTGACCATCTTCTAATACCTCCTCCGCTGACCCACTATCTTCTAATACTTCGTCCTGTACTGACTATCTTCTAGTACCTCCTCTACTGACGGACTGTCTTCTAATACCTCCTCTACTGATGGGCTGTCTTCTAATACCTCCTGATTGGCCATCTACCGTTACTCTTTGCTGATTGGCCATTTTCTGACGACTCTGTAACTACTTTAGCCACCTGGCCATTCCTATCTGTTCCCAACGACTTTCCAGAGGACTCTACGCAGGAACAGCCAGCAGGCAGGGTTGTGTTGTCTCTGCAGTGATATGATCAGTGCTTCTTCTTCAGTGTTCGCATTGTCTGTTTTGTGTTATTGATTGGGGCTGCTATGTATGTATGTATGTTCTGTGGCTTAGAATCGCGTGTCTTTGCTTGGTATGATCCTTGTGCCGTACGACATGGATGATAGTGTCATTATGGAAGTAACTGTGTCATGATGGAAGTATGATAGTGTCATTATGGAGGTAACTGTGTCATGATGGAAGTAACTGTGTCATGATGGAAGTTATAGTGTGAGGAAGGAAGTTGCTAGATAGAGCTAAAAATGATAGAGGGTGATTTAAATTTTGTGTCAGGTAACTACGTGAATAGCGTCTTATAGAGAAAACGTTCGTTTGACAAAATCAGCATTAACATGTGCGTCTTCCTAACACCATTCGTTTTGATGCAGCAAGCCATGACCGTTTTTGTATGTGCATAAAACACACACACAGTGTATACACAGGCATACACTCAAGCACTCGCACACAAGACTAGTATGCCAGCCTGGAAATGCCTCAACACGGACCACACCAGCCTGACACGTACAAGGGAGTGAGGCGCCACCCGGCTGACTGCCCAGTCTGCACCAAGGCCCTGCCAGAGTCTGTTCTCCGGCAGGCCCTTCAGCAGGATGCAGGGATTCTGTGCAGATTGCCCTGGATGAAGGAGGTAGAGGGCAGTGGAGGCCGCACGCTGCGCAGGCCAGGCCGTCACACTCATCCATGACTACTGCCTGCTAGACTTAACCCCCTCCACGACCACACCTCCAGGCTGGTCACCATGTCAACGCAGGCGGGGGCTTCCGTCAGACTTGGGAGTCTGCAGAGGTTCCATGTCAGGGTGGCCTGCAGACAGCACGGGACGGCACTGTGCCAGAGATTGTGCCATTCTTCTGCATCGGCCGCCGCCTTTACCCTGGCCATCCCAACATCTACTGTCATCCCAACACCTGTCATCCCAACACCTGTCATCCCAACACACACTATCATTCCAACACCTGTCATCCCAACACCCACTGCCATCCCAATATCTGTCATCCCGACACCCACTGTCATCCACTGTCATCCCAACATCTGTCATCCCAGCACCTGTCATCCTAACACACACTGTCATCCCAATACCCCACTGTCATCCCAACACCTGCCATCTAAACACCTGCCATTCCAACACCCACCGTCATTCCAACTCCTTTCATCCTAAAGGTCACTATTATCCCAACCTACCATCCTAACACCCACTGTCATCCCAACACCCACTGTCATCCCAACAGCTGCCATCCTAACACCCACTGTCATCCCAACACCCACTGTCATCCCAACACAGCTGCCGTCCCAACACTCATAATCATCCCAACACCCAACACCCACTGTTATCCTAACACCCACTGTTATCCCAACACCCACTGTCATCCCAACACTGTCATCCCAACACCCACTGTCATCCCACCACTCACTGTCATCCCAACACTCATTATCATCTCAACACTAACTGTCATTCCAACACCTACTGTCATCCCAACACCCATTATCATCTCAACACCCACTCTCATCCAAACACCCATTGTCATCCCAACACCCACTGTCATCTCAACACCTGTCATCATAACAGCTGTCATCCCGACAACTGCCAAATTAAACATCTGCCATCCCAACACCCACTGTCATCTCAACACCCACTGTCATTCCAACACCTGCCATCCCAACACCCACTGTCATTCCAACACCCAACACCCACTGTTATCCCAACACCCACTGTCATCACAACACCCACTATCATCCCAACAGCCACTGTCATCCCAACACTCATTATCATATCAACAACCACATCCCAACACCCACTGTCATCTTAACACCTGTCATCATAACAGCTGTCATCCAAACACTCACTGTCATCCCAACACCCATTGTCATCTCAACACCTCTTATCATGACAGCTGTCATCTAACCATCCACTGTCATTCCAACACCCACTGTCATCCCCAAATCCACTGTCATCACAACGCCCACTGTCATCCCAACACTGTCATCCCAACACGCGCTGTCATCCTAACACCCACTGTCATCCCACCACCGACTGTCATCCCCAGAACTATTATCATCTCAACACCCATATCATCCCAACACCCACTGTTATCTCAACACCTGTCATCATAACAGCTATCATCCCAACACCCACTGTCATACCAACACCCACTCATCCCAACACCAATCGCCATTCCAACACCATTGTCATCTCAACACCTGTCATCATGACATCTGTCATCTCAACACCCACTGTCATCCCAACACCCATTGTCATCCCAACTCCCACTGTCATTCCAACACCCACTGTCATCGTAACACCTGTTATCCCAACACCCATTGTCATCCCAACACCTATCACCCCAACACTTATCATCCTAAACTCAGTCATTCCAACACCTGTAGTCATAAAAACTAGTCATCCCAACACCCACTGTGATCACAAAACCCACTCTCATCCCCAAAACTTTCTGTCATCCCAACATCCGTCATCACAACACCCACTGTCATATCAACACCTACTGTCATCCCAACACCTACTGTCATACCAGTACCCACTGTCACCCAACACCCACTGTCATCGCAACACCCATTGTCATCCTAACACCTACTCTCACCCAATACCACTGTTACCCAACACCCATTGTCATCCCAATACCCATTGTCATCCCAACACCCATTGTCATCCCAATACCGACTGTCATCCCAACACCCTCTCTCATCTCAACACCCACGGTCATCCCCAAACCTACTGTCATCCCAACACCCACTGTCATCCCAACACCTGTCATCCCAACACCTGTCATCATAACACCTGTCATCCCACCACCCACTGTCATCCCGACACCCACAGTCATCCCAACACCTGTCATCCCAAAACGTGTCATCTAAACACTGTTATTCCAACACCTACTGTCATCCCAACACCTGTCATCATAACACCTGTCATCCCACCACCCACTGTCATCCCGACACCCACAGTCATCCCAACACCTGTCATCCCAAAAGCTGTCATCTAAACACTTTGTCATTTCCAGCACTACTGTCATCCCAACACCTACTGTCTTCCCAACACCCACTGTCATCCCAGCACCTGCCATCCCAACACCCACTGTCATCCCAACACCTGTTTCCCAACACCTGTCATCTCAAAACCCACTGTCAACCCATCACCCACTCTCATCACAACACCCATTGTCACTCCAATACCCACTGTCAACCCAACACCTACTGTCATCCCAACACTCACTGTCACCCCCAACACCTACTGTCATCCCAACACAGTCGTCCCATGACCCACTGCCGTCCCAACATTCACTGTCATACCAACACCCACTGTCATCCCAACACCCATTATCATCTCAACGCGATATCATCCCAACACCCACTGTCATCTCAATACCTGTCATCATGACAGCTGTCATCCCAACACCTGCCATCCCAACACCCACTGTCGTCCCAACACCTGTCATTCCAACACCCACTGTCATCCCAATACCCACTGTCATCCCAACACCGCATATCATCATCCCTACACCCACTGTCGTGCCAACACCCACTGTCATCCCAACACCCATTGTCATCCCAACACCTGTCATCCCAACACCTGTCATCCCAACACCCACTGTCATCCCAATACCCTCTGTCATCCCAACACCTGTCATCCCAACATCCGTCATCCCTGAACACATTGTCATCCCAACACTCACTGTCATCCCCACACCCACTGTCATCCCAACACCCACTGTCATCACCACCCCACTGTCATCCCAACACCCACTGTCATCCCAATACCTGTTATCCCAACACCCACTGTCATCCCTACACCCACTGTTATCCCAACACCCACTATCATCCCAACACCTGTCATCCCAACACCCAGTGTCATCCCAATACCTCTGTCATCCCAACACCTGTCATCCCAAACATCCGTCATCCCTGCACACACTGTCATCCCAACGCCCACTGTCATCCCACACACACCCACTGTCATCCCAACACCCACTGTCTTTATCACACCCACTGTCATCCCACACCCACTGTCATCCCAACACACTGTTATCCCAACACATCCCACACCCTGTTATCCCATCCCACATCCCAACACTGTTATCCCAACACCCACTGTCATCCCAACACCCCCTGTCATCCCATCCCTACAACCCACTGTCATCCCAACACCCACTGTCACTCCCATCCCAACACCCACTGTCATCCCAACACCCCTGTCATCCCAACCCCCCAACACTCATTGTCATCCTTACACCCACTGTCATCCCAATACCCACCATCCAAACACCCACTGTCGTTCCAACGGATTCTAACAAGGGCGTTCCTCTTTTGGGGGAAGATATTCTGAGAGATCATGATTTGACTATCCTTTTTTTTTTTTGTTTTTTTTTTTTCTTTTTTTCTTACTGTTTGTTTTGTTGTTTTTTTTTGTTTTGTTTTGTTTTCAAGCATTTTCAGTCCATGTTGATGACTGGATGTTCCTTTTATTTCTCGGTTTGAAGTTTTGAATGTCACTGGTGTTTTGGTTTTGAAGCTTTGTATGATGTCACATTTTTTGTTACGTTTTATGTTCTACCACAGGCGTAGATGCATGGATAGAATAAATAATCTTGTCCACCTGTGCATGTGTGTTTAAAAAAAACTTTCTTTCTTTTGCTTTTGTTTATTTGGTCGTTTAAACATGGACAAATTCTGCCAGAAGAATTGATTTGAAATATCTGCCATGGACGATGGCTTTCACATTAGCAGCCTGTAATTGAGAATAAATATATTCAGTGTGATGTTGTGTCTGGCTATAATCGTTGATATATCTACTCGTACATTGTTTGAAGACTGAGATCGACTGCAGCGTCTCCTACAAAACACACACACACATACACACACGCGCGCGCGCGCGCGCGCACACACACACACACACACACACACACACACACACACACACACACACACACACACACACTCCCATGCACGCACATACGCACGCACACACACTGACTGACTGACTGAAACCAATTTATTGTCAGATTAACTCAAAGTTGTACTGACATTTAAGAAAACATTATGAACAGAATACCAACGTTTTTCATTCAAAGAAAGAAGCATAATTAACACACAAAAATACGCGCGCACAAATACACATACACACACAAGCCCACAAACAAGCGCGCGCGTACGTACTCACGCACATACACACACACATACGGGCGCGCGTGCCCGCGCACACACACACACAAACGTACGCACTTACATAAATACACAAATACACGTATCTCAATACGAACACACCCATACCCTCACATACACTCAAACTTACACACTCACACACAGACATACACACGCCCACACACACGCGCACACACACGCACGCGCGCTCACACTCACACACACACTCATACTCGAGCACTCGTATACACATGCATTCACTCTCATAAACACACGCATACACGCACACACATACGCGCGCACGCACATACACATCCACGCCCATCAGGATACGCTTCGGTGTTTGCATTCCGATCTGTCGGAGTGTAACAGCAGGGGCCCAGAAATCCACCAGTCGGACATCGACACAAGTCTGGAGCAAGCTATAGACAAAAGTGTTTAGCAAGGATGTGTTCCATCAAACGGTTGATGTGAGTGTGTTGCTGTGTGAATCAGACGACGTCGTTCAAGAATATATTCCTGCGATCCGTGTTCGGAAGACGATCGCTTTTTCTGGTTTAACAAGCAGGAAGAAAGACACATGTCATAAGAGGAATGTCTTAAATTGTCCTGGATTTGGAAAGGAAGACGCATCGGCAACACGAAGCATGCAGAGACCCAAGCATGTGCTCTTAGGCGGCTGCACGCTGTCCACGGACTGATCCAGTTTTACCTGGGGTGACCGTCGTCTACAGAACTGACAGTGAATACCAGTCACACATTTTCTCGTTCATGATTTCGTCACGTAAAGTGAAAAAAAAAGGATATTGCCGTGGTTTCTATGTTAATAAATTCGAAATTGAGTCGCGTTTTTTGTTGTTGTACATCCGCCGATTTGCTTAATAGGCTTTACAGCCCATTCGTTCGTTCGTCCGTTCGTCCAAACATCAAAGCAATAAGCCTATAGACGAGATAATTTCTACATACACTAACATAAGCACACACACACACACACACACACACACACACACACACACTAAGATCCCATATATACCGGAATTCAGAAACACCAATTCTGTGTGACTACATGTATAATGCATGGTAGTCAAGGATCATTAAAAGTATGGAACTGGCTGACATATTACTCATAAGAGTCGAACAGCTTATGGGGTGTATATGGAGGGGGAAGGGGAGAAGAGGGAGGAAGATGGGGGGGGGGGGGGGGGGGGGGGGGGGGGGAGGAAGGAAAAAGCCTTGCTCTACGTGCAAATTGGACGCCGAACCATACTGATATGGAATATGCCTAGAATAAGATTTTAACATTTCAAAAATTCGCGAATTGGTTTTAAAAAAAACAAACAAACAAACAAAACTGTTAGGGGGGAGGGAGGCAGTGAGGAGAGGGTGGGGCGGTGGAAGAATTAAAAATATCTTCCAAGTGGATGAGATTTAATAAGAGTAACAGCCAACATTGCCAGGCTCCAACCGTTCTCATAACTGGGATTTAAAACACTTGACAAAGTCAACGGAAGCTTGAAGGACTTCATCTTATCATGAAGAGGCTGAAAGTGATTTTTTGTACTAGTACAGTCAAATAAAAAATGAGGGATATCGAGAGTCTGACCACATGCACAAGCAGGTGTCGGTTTTAAATACCTACCTAACCAACCATTAACCCGCAGCCTATGTACAAGGTTACGATTTGGGATTGGCCCCCTGGAGGATTACAGCATTTGCTTGTTGGTTTCGTCATATCCCATCTGTGCTTCCGAGCTGAATCTTCAAGGTATTGTTTCTGTCTTATGTTCCAGACTGAACTTGTCAGAATGTGGATAGCTTCAGATGAAGAAAGAAGGATATCACAATTCAAAACATCAGATTTATTTCTTGCAGCTTCCTTAGCATAAAAGTCAGCTATATCATTGCCATGTAAACTAGAGTGCCCTGGAACCCATAACAGAGTTACATCGACACCCCGGGTTATTAACTGATGGATGAGAAATAAGATCTCGCACACCAAGTCTGAACGACTAGATTTTGATTGACAATGTAAAGCCGTAAGCGCTGATTTTGAGTCCGATAGTATAAGTATTTGTCTATGTATAATGGACATGTCAAGTATAAAAATCTAGTGCTTTCAAAATAGCAAATAACTCTACTGTAAATATAGAACATCCTTTCGTAATATGGAATTTCTTTCTGATGCTAAGCGCTGGTATTACAAAGAAGCCCCAACATCGGAAGAATCTAAAACAGAACCATCCGTGAAAATGTGTAGATGGGAATCGTATTTCCTGTCTATCAAGTCTTTGGCATAGGATGATAGTAACAGAGGATTATCTTTTTTATTAAAATCTCCGTAAGAGTAGATGATTTCAGCCTGCTCTGACAACCACAAAGGGTATGAACAACATGGAACCTGGGCAATACCATCAAGAGACAGGTTGCAGTTCTGAAACAATGGGGAAACATAATCACCTAGGAACATGTATACCGCACACACACACACACACACACACACACACACACACATACACACACACACACACACATACAAATGCAAGCACGCGCGCGTGCACACACACACACACACACACACACACACACACACACACACACACACACACACACACACACACAAAACAGGGAATAAACTACTACTTAGGTGATGCACACGAAAAAGGAGAGAAATGAATTTTTCGAGAAATTATCAAAAATTCAACACTCGTTTACTATTATGTAAAAATTCACACACTCGTTTACTATTGTGTATGGAATCTCTCTCTCTCTCTCTCTCTCTCTCTCTCTCTCTCTCTCTCTCTCTCTGAGCACCTTTAAAACGAAGTGTTCCTCGTCTTTCTTTTGAGAAGTATGGACATATCAAATGAGTTCAGTACAGATGAACATAATAGCCACCGCAAAGAGAGAAGGCAAAGCTTTTTTTTTTTTTTTGTAAAGGGGAAACTTACAGTTGGGCCTTGTAGGAATGAGGACAAAAGTTATGCGGAGGTGACTGCAGGAACAGGTGACAGCACCAGGAAGAATAATCCCTCCCCCACCCACCGGGACTCAGATCACAGTCACCCCTCCCCTTTCCCCACCCAAGAATTTCCACCCATTGCCAGTGGTCACGTCACTATGGGGGTTTCCCCGCCATGTGACCAGCCCACAGGTAATGACCGCAAAATCCCCGCTACTCAGACCCGTGATGAGAACTCCAGTTCTAGAGCCCGTGCAACACGCCAGCGTGACGGAGTGAGTGCCAGTAGTACTGCTGCACTCCAGCTTGACAGAAATGTGCGTGGCGGACGACAAACGTTGGGGCCACGTGCAAACGGTCGTGCAAAGTCGGCAAGTAGAGAGAAACAACAAAGCGGGATGCATACTTACTTCAGCGGGCAGGCTAGTTGTTTGAATAAATCATCCGCCCCAACAACGTGTGGTCGCGCCTTGCGCTCCAGCACAAACACATGTGTATAGGACAGGCCAGGTCATCAAGCGTCTGAACTCTAATTTCTGAATTATAATGTTGAAAATCTGTATAAAAAAAACTTGCTGACATTTCTTTTGTAAATTTTGTTTCCGATTTTGACATTGTACGTTTAACAGAAACTTTCATTGATGCCTCTTTTGACTTTTAGTAGCACCTTTAATGAGTATATAAAATTTAGCTCCCCTGCCAAAAATTGTCATCCCACGGTAGAAATTCTGGAGGTGTTTTATTACTTATCAGAAAACAGTTTGCTGACTTTGTGGAAGAAATTGAATTTAGTTGTGAGAATGTGGTTGTTGTCTGGTTAAATAAATGCGTCTTTGGTGTTAATAAAGATGTTATTCTTATTGCGTGTTATGTAGTCCCAGAAGGAGGACCACTTTACAACAACAAGGAACTGAAAGATGGGATTCTGATTCTTGAAGAAAATATATTGTAAACTATTAATTATGAAAATGTTTACTTCGTAATGTGTGGAGACTTCAGTGCTGGGACAGGTAATGAACAACCTACAGAGGAGCAGATGTTTAATTATGTACAGTGTGCAGATGATGAGGCTGAAGATTATTACATAAAGCGTTGTTCCAAGGATGTAATTGTGAACAATTTTGGACAGTCGTTGTTGGATTTTGTTTTCTGTTTAATCTTTCAATTGTAAATGGTTCATGTAGCACTGATGCAGAAGGAGAGAATTTACTTTTGTGTCTCCACATGGGTGTAGTGTCATTGATTATTTTTTGGTGTCAAGAGCAACAGCTTCTGATTGCAATTTAAAAGTGAATGATAATCTTTTTTCATGGCATTTACCAGTGCAGCTTACATGGGCCATCTACACCCATCATCATCAGTGAAGATAGAGTAATGTGTCAGATGATGAAAACGTACAGATGTCTAAAGACGAGTTAAATTCTGACGAAGTTAAAGAGAGTATTGCCACAGCCGCGGATATTTTAGTTAATGATGTGAATGAGTGTGCTGAACGTTTTTTCGAATGCGTTATATGGAGCTGCTGCGTGTATGATTAGGGTGATAAGTAGGAAGAAAAAGAACTAACTAACAAATGGTTTGATGATGAATGTGATAATAAAGAAAAAAAATGTCAAAAGACTGTTACAACAATTTCAGAGAGCTAGAACAGTCAAAGGAAAAACTGAGAAGAAGAACATTATATTGAAGAGAGGAAACAATACATTGAACAGAGAGAAAAGAAAAGAAAAAGGCATTTGACGAAAAAAAAAATGCAAAAGTTAAAAGAGTCGATAAATGATCCAAGGTTGTTCTGGACGACAATCAGATCAATTTATAGAGAAGGCTTTTATCTATACTGAAATAACTTTACAACAGTGGCACGACCATTTTTGTAGTGTATTCAACTCATTTGAGAATGAACACGACATTGCAAATACAGAAGACGCTGAAGTCGAAATGTTGTGCGAACCTTTATTTAATGATCCTATCACATAAGAAGAAGTGAAATCAAGTATTAGGCATCTGAAAAAAATGGGAAAAGTGCCGGATCAGATAAAATATTAAGTGAGATGTTAAGACATGCAAATGATTTTGTCCTAAACTTTTTAGTTTCATTATTCAACACATTATTTGTCAACGGGACATTTCCCAAGGGATGGTCGAAATCAATTATTATCCCGATATATAAAAAAGGGGGATGCAAATAGTCCAGATAATTACAGAGGGGTAGCTCTTACAAGTGTAGTTAGTAAAGTGTACACACTTATATTTTGAACAAAAGATTAACAAATTGGACACACAGAGAGGAGAAGATAGTTGAAGAACAAGCACGTTTTCGAGCAGGATACAGCACTATTGACCATATATTTTCACTTTGTATGCATTAGTACAAAAGTTTCTCATGAAGAACACTAAACTATATGTCGCTTTTGTGGACTTTGAAAAGGCGTTTGACTCTATAAATAGAAATATGTTATGGCATGTCCTGAGGAAAAAAAAAATGGTGTGTCAATGGTAAATTGTATCTGGCGCTTTGTGGGATATACCAATCGGTCATTGCTTGTGTGTGTGAAAAGAATGCTTATTCTGATTTATTTTCATGTCCACGTGGCGTAAAAAAAAGGCTGCCTTTTGAGTCACAGCTGTTTGCATTTTTTATAAACGAATTAGCCCTTGAAATGTCCAGAAAAGGTAGACATGATGTACAGATGATCCCTGGAGCTGTTGAACTATTTATGTTGCTATTTGCTGACGATGTAATGTTAGTTTCAAGCACTGCTGTTGGTTTACAGAATCAGCTTGGTGTATTGAAGTGTGAGGCAGATAGTTTACAATCAGCTGTTAATTTAGATAAGACAAACATGATAATTTTTCGCATGGGTGGTTACTTGTCTCAGAGATAAAAATTGTATTACACTAAGGCTGAGGTAAAAGTAACCAATGCATACAAATACCTCGGAATGATCTTTACAACGAGTTAAGTTTACATTCCGGATGGTCTGAAACGTTTAGGAAAGGGAAGAAAGGAGTAATAGAAATTCTTAGTGCAATGAAAAAAAATAAATGCAATTGATCCCTCTTTTATTTTGGAAGTTATTTGATACACAGATAGAACCAATGTTAACATATGCAGCAGAAATATGGGGACCTGAAGAAAATCTGCAAATGGAAAAAGTACATACTTTTCCGATAAAACGGTTTCTAAATATTCCATTGCATTCATCAAATACAATGGCATATTGTGATTCTGGAAGATATCCTCTCTTTTCATTTGATCTTTTGGCAAATGCGTTAAATATTGGTTAAAACTTACCCCAACTACCTACAAGTAGATTATGCAGACAATCATACGATATGTTACTACGGCAATTTGAGTTAGGAAAGCAGAACTGGGTTGCTACTATAAAGCAGGTTTTGACAGTAAACGGATTTGGTGTGGTATGGCTCAGTCAGGGGATTGGCGATGAAAGAGGATTTATGCTGGAATTTAAAAGACCGTCTCATCGCATGTTATAAACAAAAATTGGCTTTCTAAGATGGAAGATGATATGAAGTATTCCTGGTTCCATTCGTTTAAAAGTATCTTACAACCTGAAAAATTTCTGACTGTAGTTACCAATAAATAGCACAGGGATATGCTTGCTAGATTTAGAAGTAGGACACTTGGACTAAATGCAAACAAAAGATGTTTAATCCCGAAGGCATTCTAAACGATTTGTGTGTAATGTGTACAGATGGTACGAGAGAAAATGAAGATCATTTTATATTCTTCTCTGTGCAGCTTATAACGATATCAGACAGAAAGTCTCAGCTTTTCAATATTATTGCGACAGAAAATCATAACTTGTATGGTTTGTTGACCTCTGACAATAATAGGATAGTAACTCTACTGGCTAAGTATGTGGCAGCAGCATCAAATGTTAGGAAAAAAAAGAAATGCTCGGTAAGAGCTAATGTTTGAGTTTGTTTTCATGTATCCGCAAGCTTGATGACCTAGTAGTAAGAAATGATTTTGTTTTCTTCACTAGCATAGCTGGTGATGATGAGGCGGACGGTGCTGATGGATGTGACAGTGCAGAAAAGTTTTATAACAGTGAATATGTGTGCCTGGGGTGGGGCACTTGTGTCTATGATCAGTAGAAAGATCATGTTGTTACTTAGAAAAAAAAAACTCTACATATTCATTTTTAGTGACGAAAAAGCACGTCATTATTTTCCTTTTCTTCTACATGGCTTTAAACCTCATCATTAACATTTATGTAATCCGATACAATTCATCTTTCTTTGCATTATAAACTTGTTTTTCGGCGCTGCAAATATTAATTTACACACCCTTGACATAAAGGCCATGTAGGCCATTGTCAATAAAAAAAAAAAAAAACCATATCTGAAGCGTCTCTGTCTCTGTGTATCCCTGTTTCTCTGTCTCTGTCCATGTCTCTGTCTCTCTCTTGTCTCTCTCTCTCTCTCTCTCTCTCTCTCTCCTCTCTCCCCCCCTCTCTCTCTCTCTGTCTCTCTCTCTCTCTCCCTCTCCCTCTTCTCTGACTGGCTTAATGGTCTGACCCACAAACACGGCCTCAAAGGCTCAACATAAATAATTCACTTAAACACACAAAAAAAAATTTTCACATTAACAGACGGAATACGTAATGTTGCACCCACACAAAGCGGCCAAGAAAAACTTCGGAGGCATCTTGTAGAACCTAATCGGGAACCCTAGTCAGTTTGGCTCTGACAAGTTCCATGACATTGGCTGCCCTTCCATTGTGTGACGGTTTTTATATGTGTATGTAGTGGGGGGGGGGGGGGGGGGGGGGGGGGGGGGGGGGGGGGGGGGGGGGGGAGGAGGATGTGTGTGCGTGTTAAGTTCAGCGGAAGTGGTGTATGTATAAGCATGCCATCTAGGATGACATTCCCTAGAAGCGCTACGCTGTCGAGGAATAGAACTGCTGTTGAAGAAAGAATTTTCCAGGGCGTCATATTTGTTCGTGTGAATGGAATGCGTGGATAAAGTCGAAAGAATTTACCAGGGCGTCATATTTGTTCGTGTGTGAATGGAATGCGTGGTTTGGTCAGCAATCACAAGTGCCTTTGAGGCATTAGGTTGAAATATATATGACAATATTTGGATTTATATAAATTTGCACTCACGTCGGTACTGGATCAGCGATATCAAGAAACAGTATGCATTACCTGTATACAACTTAGATAATATGCATAAAATTAGTAATGAAAACCTCTCTTTTCAAGTTGAAGATCATCTCTTTTTTGAGACATTAATGCTTGAAATAAGAGGCAAAACAAAACAATCTCTTATAGTACTTATAGGAAAAAAATGGATACTCAAAGAGAACATGACCTAGAAACAAAAATAAAAAAAAAACATTGAACAATGTTTACAAGAAGAAGAAGAAACTATTCCTCATTTAGAAAACCTAAAAACAGAATTGCAAGAAATCAGAAATCACAGACTTGAAGGCATGGCAATGCGCTCTCGGGGTTCACTGGCTAAGTCAAGGGGAAAAGTGAATAAATATTTTTGCACTCTTGAAAATCGAAATTTTCTTGATAAATCTATCTCTTTTTTAGAAGAAAGAGATGGTTCAGTCATTTCTGAAAAAAAAAAAAAGTATCCTCCTTGAGGTAAAAAAAATTTATGAACAATTGTACAGCTTTAGAGATGTAACTGATATGAATATTTCTGAAGAGCTTCCGGATGCTCCAGCATTATATCCGAGGAGAGCTCCTCATTTAGAGGGGTTGATTACACTAGAAGAGGCAGCTACTGCTCTGAAACAGATGAAAAATTTTAAGAGCCCTGGGCCTGATGGGTTTACCGTTGCATTTTTTAAAGTTTTTCTTTGTAGATATTGGAACTTTCCTTCCTTGTACGTTCAATTCATGAAGGTTTTTTGCTAAAAGCCAATCATCAACTACCCAGCGGCAGGGAACCATAATATGTATCCCCAAGGAAGGGAAGCCGAAAAGATTTGTGGAAAAAACTGGCGCCCCGCCCCATCTCTTTGTTGAACACCACATATAAGATATCTGCTGCTCGTGTTGCCAATCGATTGAAAAAGTGTTCTTCCAAACATTATACATGAGAGTCAAAGAGGTTTTTTGAAGAGCAGATTTATTGGAGAGAATATAAGGTTGATGTATGACATGCTATTGTACACTGATAAGGAAAATATTCCAGGTATGCTGTTTTTAGTTGACTTTGAGAAGGCGTTTGATAGTGTCTCATGGTCATTCTTACATAACTGCCTGAAAATTTTCAAGTTTGGACCCGACTTATTTAATTGGATAAGAATATTTTATTCACAAATTTCTCCCTGTATTTGTGTCAATGGCCAATACTCCCCATGGTTTCCGATTGAGAGAGGGGGTGAGACAGGGGGACCCATTATCCCCTTATCTATACCTAACTTGTGCTGAGGTCCTGTCATTAATGATTCGCTCTAATGAGCATATTAAAGGAATTAAAGTTGTTAACAAGGAAACATTACTGTCACAATTTGCTGACGACACTAGTTATGTCTAAACGGTTCAGAAAGATCTTTTAACGAGGCGATATCTGTCCTTACTAACTTTCACAAATTTCAGGTTTAAAAATCAATTTTGACAAGTCACAAGTAGTATGGTTGGGGGAGTAGAAAGAATTGTGGAATTAGACTTATGAGGGACAAAAATTTTGTTTGGGATCCAGGTACTTTAAAAATTCTTGATGTCAAATTCTCCACTAAAACAAATATTATTGTACAGATTAATTTTGGAAAAAAAAGAGTCCTAGCTTTTTGGAAAAAAAAAAAAAATATAACTCCTTTTAGAAAAATAACTTATGAAAACTTTGGCATTCTCTAAAATTGTTTCATTTATTGATTAACTTACCAGACCCCCCAGAGGATTTTTATTGTTGGTACAGAAAAAGAATTGTATAGTTTCTTATGGAACGGTAAAAAAAAAGTAAAATAAAAAGATCTGTAGTTCCAAAGCAGTACTGTGAAGGTGGATTAAAAATGTTAAATGTAAAAAAAATTTATTTCCTCCATGAAGATAAGTTGGCTGAGAAGATTAATGTATGAGTCAGGTTGGCGGGAAATTACCATTGACATGTTCCCTAAGCTGGACAATAAAAAAAAACTTTGGTTCTGAATATTCTAATGTTATTATGCAAGAGGTCAATAACCCATTCTGGAATGATGATGTGAAACACTACAAGAAACTGTGTTCAAAGTGCTGTCCGACTACAGTACATGATTTCATGTCAGAGTGTATTCATTACAATATTAAATTTTTAAGAGATATAAAAAGTTATTTTTTGTACAGGAATGGTGTAATTATGGCATTTTCTTATTAAACACTTGATTAATGAAAATGGGCATTGGATGACCTTCCATTAATTTTTAATTAAATATCAAGGTATAAGAACAAACTTTCTCTTGTGTGAAGACATAATAAATGCCATTCGCAAATTTTTCCAAAAACTTAATATTATCATAACGAACCAATATAAACTCTTAGACCAAAAAGCCTGGTTTTGCTTTAAAAGAGGCAACAAATTTGTACAAACAAACTAAATGAAAATAATGCCTCTCCCGCTGGTATTAATAAATGGAATAATCATTTTGTAAATCTGAATCGGAAACAAATATTCCTTCTTAGTTATTAAGTTTCTACTGACGTCCAGCTTAGATGGTTCCAATGTCGACTTCTACATAGATTGCTGCCAACCCAGAAATACCTATTTCAATGCAAAATTGTTGATTCACCATTATGCAACTTTTGTGATCATGAACAACAGACGATTACACACATGCTTTTCGACTGTAATTTTGTGCAGCGGTTTTGGAGAAATCTTCAAAACCTGCTAATGGATAAATGTCAGCACTGCGCTAATCTTTTTTTTGAGCAAGAGTTAGTTCTGTTTGGAGTGAAACAAAATGTGGAAACTGACAAAGTTCTTAACTTTATTCTGCTATTTGCTAAGTTTTATGTTTACAAACGTAAACTACAAAATAACCACCCAGACCTTCATGTTTTCCTAACAATCTTAAGCTACAGATTTAAATTGGAAAAATACTTAGCCTTTCTGAACTATGATTCAGATCAATTTGACAAAACCTGGTTCCCTATCATTTCGTAGCTCTATTGTGACTTTTTTTTAAAAAAAAAAAAAAAAAACTCTTATATATGTACACATGGTCCCAACTTGAGTACCCCAACCTAGATAATGCTACGTAGTTGAGAATGAAAGAAGCTAGTATCTTTTAACATAACTAGCCCTCCATTCTTTTGTTGTAATTACCCATCTTAACATTCTCTCTCTCTCTCTCTCTCTCTCTCTCTCTCTCTCTCTCTCTCTCTCTCTCTCTCTCTCTCTCTCTCTCTCTCTCTCTCTCTCTCGCGCCTGCCACCCCTTGATTTTTTTCCTTGTTTCTGAGGTTATTTCATGTGTGTGTGTGTGTGTGTGTGTGTGTGTGTGTGTGTGTGTGTGTGTGTGTGTGTGTGTGTGTGTGTGTGTGTGTGTGTGTGTGTAATGCTGTCTTGTTGTCCTGAGCTCCGCACCCTGTAGAACTGACTGAAGTAGGAACCAGAAACGGTAAAATACAAGAATAAAAACACCTTGGCCTGATGAAGCTGTTAACAGCGAAAATTTGTTAAAAATACAAGTCTGAGACATGAACCGACTGTTGTTTTCATTCTTTTATTATATATATATATATATATATATATATATATATATATATATATATATATATATATATATATATATATATATATATATATATATATATATATATATATAGACAACCCAAACCATCACAGGCAAACAAAGAAACAAACTGCAGCGTTACCGAAAACACGACGAAAAAGCAGAAAG
Source organism: Conus betulinus (assembly GCA_016801955.1). NCBI lineage: Eukaryota > Metazoa > Mollusca > Gastropoda > Neogastropoda > Conidae > Conus > Conus betulinus. The sequence goes on from JADBJO010001113.1 coordinate 347,009, forward strand.
AGCACACAAAACAAAGTGTGAAGTAACGCACTTTAATGAACGACACAAAACAAGACAAGAAATTTTCGGCAATAAGCCTTCCTCAGCGACAAAACAATGAAAAACAGTACAGACATTAACATTCACAATACTCCCCTTGTGAAGCCAAAGTGGTGAATGAAGTTGAAAGAGGGGCAGTGGGAGAGAGGGTGAGTAGTGTTCGAGGAAGAGCACGAGGAAAGAGGGTAGAGTGAAGCGAGGAGAGGAGGAGAGGAAAAGAGAGAGAGAGAGAGAGAGAGAGAAGAGAGAGAGAGAGAGAGAGAGAGAGAGGGGAAGAGAGAGAGAGAGGAGAGAGAGAGAGAGAGAGAGAGAGAGAAATGAAAGTAGAGGAAGAGAGTGGAGAGAGAGAGAGAGAGAGAAGAGGACAGGGAGGGGAAGGAGAGTGAGGGGGGGGGGGGGGGGGGGGAGGAGGTGTGTGTGATTGTGTGTAGTGGTGTGTTGCATATGAAAGAAATGAGGAAGAGAGAACACAATAAATGAAATACAATATGCACCAAAAAGCATCGTAAATGACAAGGGGGGGGGGGGGGGAGAGAAGGGGGTCAGCCGCCTAAAGTACCCGACCCAAGTCTGACCCTAGGGTAGGTTGCCCTACCCAAGCACCAAGGGGGGGAGAGGGGGAAAAGGGGGAGAAAGGGGAGAACCCCCCCCCCCCCCCCCCCCCCCCCTAGCCAGACGCAGCTAGGAGCTGCATGGCTGGCTCCCCCCCCCCCCCCCCCCCCCCATGAAAATGAAAAAAAAAAAAAAAAACTTCTTGCGCGCAAGCACACACCACACACACACACACACACACACAACCACACACACACACACACATACACAAACCACACACACACATACACACGCCAATACGCACACACACAACCACACAAGCACACTCGTACCTATAATTAAAAAAAAAAAAAAAAAAAAAAAACCCCGGGAGGGGGGGGGGGGGGGGGGGGGGGGGGGGGGGGGGGGGGGGGGGGGGGGGGGGAGAGTAAATGAGTAAATGTACAAACAAGGCATACATTAAAACATTTGGGTAAAGAATAGGGAGGTAGGTGGTGCTATGGAGGCGCAACAGAAAAAGGCAAAAATAAAGAGCATTAACGCAAAAAGATAAATATGAGGTCATGATGAGAGGCGCTAACAACACTCCCAATGAAAAAGGGGGGGGGGGGGGGGGGCGGGGGGGGGGGGGGGGGGGGGGGGGGGGGGGGGGGGGGAAGGGGGGGGGAAGGGGGGGGAGGGGGGGGGGAGAAGGGAAAGAAACCGGGGGAGGGGGGGGGGGGGGGGGGTCCGAAAGCAAGAGGGAGTGGTAGGAGAGGGGGGAAGGGGGGAGAAAAGAGGAAGAAAAATAGGTACCTAAAGAGAGGGGAAAAAACTAAGAGAAGGAACAGGGAGAAGGAGGAAGAGAAGGTAAGACCAAAAGAGGGAAAAAAAAAGGAGGTCCCGTAGAAGGGTCCTACTAAGGGGTGAGGAGGGGGGCGACAAAAAAAAGAGAGGACCGTAAAGAAGGAGAGAAAGAGGAGGGCTACGGGGAGGGGAGAAGGAGGAAGAGAAGCCTCAGGAGGTCCCGTAAGGGTCCTACTAAGGGGGCGACAAGAACAAAGAACAAAAGGGGAGAGACAGGAAGTCAGGAGGAAGGAAAGTAACGAGAAAGAACACACAAGAAGAAGGAGCCCTACGGGGGGACGACTGAAAGGGGGAAAAAGGACAGAGGAGGGAAGAGAGCGAGAGGGAAAAGGGGGGGTAGGGGGTAGAAGGGGGAGAAAGGGGAGAGAGGAAAAAGGGGGGGGGGGGGGGGGGGGGGGGGAAGAGGGAAAGAAAGAGAAGGGGAGGGGAAGGGGGGGGGGGGGGAAAGAAGGGGAAGGGGGCTAAGGAGGGTAGGATGGAGAGGGAATGAAAAAAAAAGGAAAAAAAAAAAAGAAAAGAAAAAAAAAGAAAAAATTAATAATGATAAAAGGAAATAGAAAAAAAAAAAAAAAACAAAAAGACAGGAGACTGGGGAGCTAACCCTACTCAGAAACTCCTGGCAAAAGATATAGGCTCTCAAACGATCATCCCAGTAGGCGCTAGGCTCTATGGTCACGAAGAGGCCACTGATGCAGACCAACCATGCACAAAGGGGAAAGGAATAATAGACCATTGTCCACCTGAATTGGCAAAAAAAAAAAAAATTTACAAAGAATTGCTACGCTTTTTCATTGATACCAGCTGGATTTCTAGTGCCAGTTTTTTGAATCAGGTGAGACTCCATATCCTTCCTGTCTCTAGAGTCACTAGTTTTCATGAGCCACAAGCCCTTCACTCTTGCATTTGTGTGCAGAATGGCTGGGGAGGTTGAAGTGCTTGGCTACTGGTTTGTCCCTGTTGTATTTAATGTCAGCGAGGTGTTCCTTGAATCTGACAGTCAGAGAGCGTCCGGTCTCACCAATGTAAAGTTTACAGCAAACGGGCGCAGTGGTGGATGATGTAGATCAAGTTAGTTGTTTGGCAGTTGAAGAATTTGGAGACAGTCATGCGTGAACTGGGTCCTTTCACTTCAGTGGCAGTACAGATGAAGGGGCAGGTCTTACAGTTGGGTAGATTGCACGGGCTTGTGCCCACAGAAGATTTGCGTCTGTGAGGCTGGAGACTGGAACGCACAAGCATGTCACGGATATTCTTGTCCCGTTTGTAGGCAACTAGAGGGGGCTGGGAAAAAATTTTAGCCAAGTGAGCACAAGACTGAAGGATGTTCCAGTTGGTTTTGAGAATTTTGCGCACCTGGTGGACAGAAGGGTGGTAGAGCAGGCTGACAACAGGTCTGTCTCTGGTAGATTCCTGGGGTTTCGGTTCCAGAGCTTGTGGACGGGTGTGATGAGCTGGACTTTCTGGAGAGCACGATCAATGATGTCTTCAGGATAGTGGCGTTCAAGGAAGAACTGTTTCATTTCTAGGGCTTTTACATCAAAGACAGAGTTTCTCAGAGCAGAGTCTGCGGAGAGTCTCAAGAACTGAGAGTAGGGTATGCTGGTTTTGGTACTGGGATTATGTGACGATCTGTAGTCGAGATAAGAGTGTGAGTCCGTAGGTTTATACTGGATGGACGTGGAGAGTCTGCTATCGGTGATGGAGAGACTCATGTCGAGGAAAGTGATGCACTTTTCAGATATTTCGTGGGTGAACTTGATAGTAGAATGAAAGTTCTGGACTGCTGTGATGAAGACATGGAGATCACTGATGGGCATGGAGGTTGCACCAAGTCCGTCATCGATGTAGCGTTTATAAAATTCAGGGATAGGACCATGGTATTTTTGCAGGAAATTGTGTTCGAAGTATCCCATGAAAAAGGCATGCGTAGCTGGGGCCCATTTTGGTGCCCATGGCGACACCACTGATTTGCTTGAAGGTGTCGCCAAGGAAGGTAAAAAGTGTTGTTGGTTAGGACAAGTTCTGCAAGGCGAATCAGAGTGGTGGTTGCAGGGAAAGGGTCTTTTCTTTGGTTGAGAAAAAAAATGACAGGGCTTGCAGTCCATCTGTATGGGGAATACTGGTATACAGAGATGTTACGTCGAGAGTGAATAGATATTTGGGCTGGAACTTCAGAGATTAGGTGGAGGTCATTGATGAGACAGAGAGCATGAGTAGTGTCCTTGATGAATGTAGGCAGATCTTGAACGAGGGGTTGGAAGATGGAGTCAAGGTATTCGGAAATATTTTCTGTGGGGCAACTGCAGGCTGAGACGATGGGTCTACCAGGGGTGTTGGCCTTGTGAATTTTAGGCAGAAGGTAGAAAATGGACTCTCTGGTCTTGGCTTTGATCAACAGTTTAGCCGTAGGAGGTAAGTGGCCTTTTTTGACAAGGCCCTTGATAGTTTTGGCAATAGCTTTCTGGTCTACTTGGAGGGTGGACTGTTCCAGTTTCTGGTAGCTAGTGGGATCATTGAGTTGCCTGAGAGCTTGTGCTATATACAGGTTCCTGTCCCACACCACCACAGCACCCCCTTTGTCAGCTGGTTTGATGACAATGTCATCCCTCTTGCGAAGGGACTCCAGAGCTTGAATTTCTGCGGGGGTAAGGTTGGAAAAGGAGAGCCTACATGAGGAGAGCCAGCGCTCGAGCCAGCGCTCGTGTGTGTGTGTGTGTGTGTGTGTGTGTGTGTGTGTGTGTGTGTGTGTGTGTGTGTAAGTTTATGCATATATATATATATATATATATATATATATATATATATATATATATATATATATATATCCTGCTTATAATTCATGTATGTTTGTGTGTGTGTGTGTGTGTGTGTGTGTGTGTGTAAGCGACTTTCCTTTTTCTTTTTTTTTTTTTGGGGGGGGGGGGGGGGGGGGGGGGGGGGGGGGGGGGGGGGTATGCGTGTTTGTTCTCTTATTGTGTCTGATTTCTTCTGTGGTTTTGTTCAATTATTATGATACCTATGTCTTTTCTATTGTGCGCATGTTGTTTAAAAAAAACACACAAAAAAATTAAAAACCTCTTTGCTAATACTTTCCCTAGCATGATTATATAATTCCAACATATACATGGTGTCAGTTTTGTCAACTCATTCGCCCATTCATTCTTTCAAATACAAAGAACATCAAGACAAATGTCATAGGATACTTTGATTTGAACTCTTTATTATAACAACCCTTATATCTGTACATACATTAATTTGTTATTAATTTGTTTTAAGTAAGTACTTTGCCAAATTTATGTTGAGGGATGAATGTGTGAGAAAATGAAGGAACTGTTGAGTGGAGGGATGTGAGAGGTGACATTAAAAATGTGAAAAAAATGACTACCATAATGTCCCCTTCTTCAAATAAGGCTTCTACAATGTTTTCTTCCACTTTTGTAATGAATCAAGAGTAATTTCAAAGGATTTCCTTTATATACACGAACCCAAAAGAAATGAGAATAGTAGTAGCCAAAATAAACGCGTTTTCACCCAAACAATAGTATCATGGTACATTATACTACCTCAAACAATGCGTTTACCGTGAAAGAATATAACATACAATAATTCGAGCCGGAGGTGTACAAAACGATATCTTCACATTTCTGTGACGAAGCTTTTCACGCACGCATGAAATAAAACCCCAGTTATTCAATGCAGAGGGTCACGCACCAACAATGAAAAGAATAAGAGACATGGCTGACTAGGGTTTCCTTTTCCCCCTCTGTCTGAATCCAGCTGCAACTTAAAGTGAAATTTTTAGAAATGGAAAGCAAGAATATAACTATATATCTATAAAACAATAGCAAACAAATAAATAGACACGCACACAACAGACTGATAACTCACCAAAATCTGTGAGTGAGCTTGGGAACTATACAGGCTCTGGAGAACTAGACACCTCACCGCTGACACAAACTAGCGTCACAGCGATGGCACGGAGGACCCAAACCTTACCGGCGCGGTCACACCCGAAGACATCCCTCCACGGCTCTTGAAAAAAAAAAGAAAAGGAATGTTCTCAGTCCAGGCTAACGGGATTCGAACCTTGCTTGCTCCCAAGGTGAGCCAAGTGATCAGCATGGGCTGCACGGGATGTCTGTACACTGATGCCACTTTTAGCTGACACAGAATAACGCGCGTGAAGTGTGCACGCGAGGAACGCGCGCGCGCACACACACACACACACACACACACACACACACACACACACACACACACACACATGCATAAAAACATGTGTAAACACGCAGAGCATAGGCGCGCGCCCTGAAACACTTGACAGTTCGTGACAATAGACGTTGTCCGTGTGAGCACGATAAACGTTATCCTGCATGTAAACACGATAGATGTTGTGTTCCATGTGAACACGATAGACGTTGTCCTCCATGTGAGCACGATAGACGTCCTCCATGTGAACACAAGAGACGTTGACCTCCATGTGAACACGATAGACGTCCACGTGAACACGATAGACGTTGTCCTCCATGTGAACACAAAAGACGTGTTCCGTGTGAACACGATAGATGTCCATATGAACACGAAAGATGTCCTCCATGTGAACACTGTTGTCCTCCATGTGAACACGATAGACGTTGTGCTCCATGTGAAGATATGGGGGAATAAAACACTGCCAAGGGAAGTTGTCATATAGAGTTATCCTTACTCAAAACTCGGCAAGGTAGCGTCCCTTTTGAAAACTTTGTCAGTCTGTCTGTCTGTCTACCTGTCTGTCTGCCTGCCTGTCTGCCTCTCCTCTCTCTCTCTCTCTCTCTCTCTCTCTCTCTCTCTCTCTCTCTCTCTCTCTGTCGCTTTCTACTTCTCTCGCTCTCTTTATCTCTCTCTTTCTCACCCCACCCGCAACTGAAAATACGTCATATTTCGTATGAATCGTGTTCTGTACGCTCCTGTTACAATGTTTCTCGGCGTCAACAAGGCTAGGGAGATACAACACCTGCAGTGTTTGCCAGGATATCTGAGCAGTACAAAGAGGTTCATCCATTAGGTGGGTCAAACTTGACCATTTGTGGTGTTCCTGTTTAAGCACGACGCACTCTCAGCTCTGTGGTGCTCCTGTTAAAGCACGACACACTCTCAGCTCTGTGTTGTTCCTGTTTAATTCCGTCACACAGTCAACTCTGGAGCGAAGCAGGCGAAGGCCCCCAAGATCTCACCAACATTGTCGCTGCGGGGAACCACGACCTCTAAGATCACAGCCCGCGACCTTAAACACCTCACCCAACCGTAGCTGTTCACATGAATAATAGCTGCTTCTCTCGGTTTTTTCATTAACGCCACCCATGTACTCAAGCTTATCACACACACACACACACACACACACACACACACATGTATATATGTATTCAATTATAAACAAAACTTGCTCTTATGTCTTAGATTGAAGAAAATAGGGGTAGATAAGCATTCATATCTGCAGTGGTAGATAATTCTGCCTAACTAACAGTATGTGCTTGAGTGGGTGAATGGGGAATAATAAATGCTTCTCAAAATGAGCAAAATGAGCCTTCAGCAAGTTTATAGTCTTCAAGGCGGAGACAGTCTCCAATAAGGACAAAACTCACAAGCATGTAACTCCTGGTCAGATACTGTAATTTCGAAACCTGATTGTTTCTCCTCGGTGATCGTCGTAGAAAGTGATAACTCGACTCCTCTGCCTTTTTGATTTTAAGAAGAATGCTATCCCAGAAAAAAGGCTGGTGTGCAATACCATAGCACGTTTGTTGAGTTTTCAAAAAAAAATAACCGAAGGTGCCACCTAAGAAGCAAAAGAAAATCATGAAAGAGACAAACAAGCTACATTTTCTTGTGAAAGGTAGAAAATATATAAAAAGATAACCTCTTAAGACACAAGTGCTGAGGGCCAGTTCTTGGAATGAATCCACAAGGGACTAAATTACAATAAACTAATAAAATTCAAAGATAAGTACCAGCACCGTTCCAGCAACTTACAGAGCAGCTAGGTGTTGCAATGACTGCAAGAAATAATTATAAACAAAGCTTGCTCTTACGTCTTACATTGAAGAAATAGGGGGAGATAAGCATTTGTATCTGCAGTGGTAGATAATTCTGCCTAACTACCAGTATGTGCTTGAGTGGGTGAATGGGGAATAATAAATGCTTCTCACGCAAGCATGCACCACACATACACACATACACACACCACCACCACCACCACCACCGCCACCACACCACACACACACACACACACACACACACACACACACACACACACACCACACACACCACCACCACCACACACCACCACACACCACCACCACCACCACACACCACACCACACACACCCACACACACACCCCCACACACACCACCACCACCACCACCACACACACACACACACACACACACACACACATACACAAATGTAACAGCGGCCCCCGGAAAACATGAATTTAACGTAGAATTCGCATTTTGACGCCACGCACGTGAACCTGACTGGCAAATGGGTGAGAAATGACATAGAATGAGGGTGAGGGATGGGGAGGAGAGAGAGAGAGAGAGAGAGGGGGGGGGGGGGGAGGGGGGAGTGTAGATCTGGATTTTCAGGAGACCAACAGTTGTGTTGAATTCGACCTCATACTGTTGACAGTATTTCCAGCTGTCTGAGGGTACTTCCCTGTTGATGAGAACCAGGCTTATGTATCATTTTGTTTGAAGTCAGTTCATGTGTTTTTCCACTCCATTCAAAATCCCTGTTGATGAGAACTATGTGTCATGTATACAGTGTTTGTTTGAAGTCAGTTCATGTGTTTTTCCATTCCATTCAGAATCCTTGTTGATGAGGACCAGGCCTATGTGTCATGTATACAGTGTTTGTTTGAAGTCAGTTCATGTGTTTTCCCATTCCATTCACATGGCCAGGCACATATGCTCACGTGTATGCCTCGTGTCTGTGTGTGCTGCAGGTTACGTGTACATGTTGCATCCCGACCCCATCCTGCCGCATCTCTCGGACAACCCGGACGATTACTTCGCCAAAGGCACCACCGAGCACCTGACCTTTCTGGTGAGTTCATGGCACTGCAGTTTTCTTCAGAACCTCAACTGCTTCCACAACACATTTAGGCCAATGGCTATGTAGGGCGCAGTTGATATTACTATCAACAGCATAGCAACTGAAAGAAGAGAATCGAAATAAGTTAAAACCGGAATCTTTGTTAGCTTTCATACTAGTTTAATGGTAAAAGATCTGACAATCATAACGATTATATATTACTGTTGCTTACTTTTACTGTTACTTTACAAGGAGTAATGTGACGTGTAAACTTTCTGAAACACTTGTAAACGGAGAAAACTGTTGTAAGTGCATTCACGCATGAGTCTGGGTTTCCAAGTCTGTGTTATGGAAAGAGTATTTATTACGGCTTCAGCCTCAAGAGATACTGAGGCTGTTTGGCTGCGTAGTTAAAAGTTTCGATTGATTATCAAAGAATCTTTATTCCTGGTTCAGTATCTATATTACTTATTTCTAATTAATCATCGTTGAGGGTTTGTGTCTGATTCATTTGTTATCCTTGGTTCTGACGCATCGTCTGTGGCTGATTGTTTTCCATTGATCACAGTGACTATGATTGTTTTTCCATTGATCACGGTGAGTGTACGATTGTTTTTCATTGATCGCGGTGACTATATGATTGTTTTCCATTGATCACGGTGAGTGTATGATTGTTTTCCATTGAGCACAGTGGCTGTATGATTGTTTTCCATTGACCACAGTGATCACAGTGACTGTATGATTGTTTTTCATTGATCACAGTGACTGTATGATTGTTTTCCAGTGATCACAGTGACTGTATGATTCTTTTCCATTGATCACAGTGACTGTATGGGTTGTTTTCCATTGATCACAGTGACTGTATGCTTGTTTTTTTCTATTGATCACGTGACTGTATGATTGTTTTTCATTGATCACGGTGATTGTATGATTGCTTTCCATTGATCACAGTGATCACAGTGACTGTATGATTGTTTTCCATTGATCACAGTGACTGTATGATTGTTTTCATTGATCACGGTGACTGTATGCTTGTTTTCCATCGATCACAATGACTGTATGATTGTTTTCCATTGATCACTGTGACTGTATGATTTTTTTTCATTGATCACAGTGACTGTATCATTGTTTTCCGTTGATCACAGTGACTGTATGATTGTTTTCCATTGATTACAGTGACTGTATCATTGCTTTCCATTGATCACAGTGATTGCAGTGATTGTATCATTGTTTTCCAATGATCACAGCGACTGCATGGTTGCTTTCCATTGATTCCGATGACTGTATGATTGTTTTCCATTGATCACGGTGACTGTATGATTGTTTTCCATTGATCACGATGACTGCATGATTGTTTTCAATTGATCACAGTGACTGTATGATTGTTTTCCATTGATCACAGTGACTGTATGATTGTTTTCCATTGATCACGGTGACCGTATGATTATTTTCCATTGATCACGGCGACTGTATGATTGTTTTCCATTGATCACAGTGACTGTATGATTGTTTCCAATTTATCGCAGTGACTGTATGTTTCTTTTTTTTAATATAATCATCCGTGACTGATTATTTCTGATCCATCACGATGAGCGTTTCATTCTGATTCATCATCTGTGATTATTTATTTCCCATTCGTCATCAATGGCCATGTATTTATGATTCGTCTCTGCAGTTATTTCTAATTCATCATCAGTTACTGTTTACTCTGATTCATTATCTGTTACTGTTTACTCTGATTCGTCATCCGTTACTATTTACTCTGATTCATCATCTGATACTGTTTAGTCTGATTCGTCATCTGTTACTCTTCACCCTGATTCATCGACTGTCAGTTCTGATTTATAGTCAGTTACTGCTTATATCGGATTCTTCCCGATGACTTTTATTTTTTTTCTCATTCGATCACCTGTAATGGTTGAGTTCTGATGTATAATGACTGTTTATGAGTGATTGATCATGACGATTGTCTATTCCCGATTT